>JAODAL010001632.1:0-222735 GCA_025379985.1 Phyllomedusa bahiana
AAGCATCCCTTTTCACGGCTCCTCATTTATTGCAGGCCCACACTCCTTAAAATCACAAAATTACAGAAAAAAAAAAGGGGGGAAAACATTTTTCACTAAAGGAAAAACAGAAACTGGCCATATCACTGCTAGTAAAGCGAAGTGAGACTGAAACAGCAAAGGGGCAACATAGGCCCCAGCCACTAAAAAAAAATATCCAGGTCAGCTGTTTTTGGTGGTAATCCAACATACGGGGGATTGGATCCCAGTAGAAACCACAGCCGCCCCCTTTATGCAGGGAAAAGGTGTGCGAGCGGCTGTCTTACGGGTATTGTGCATCTGTTTAGTCTCCCCAATATGGTACTGTGGTTTTTTGGGCTTTTTTGATCTATGTGAATAGTTGTCAATTTTTTTTTTTTTTTTTTTAACAACAATTTTATTATTACAACCAATTAAATGAACAGGGTAATATTTTTAACAACTTCCGGGTTGATTATACAAACTAAGTGCAAACAAACACCCCCAAACCACCTCCCACCCACCCCCATTTGCTGCAATCATCTCACGAGTCATTAACAACATCAAGTAATCACAACACATTTATACAGAAGATTTCTACCTTATTCAGAACAGTTCTGTTCTCCGGTCGCCTCAATGCAGATTGAAAACAACCATTCTTAAAACCAGAATACCTCATCCAGCTGTTAGCCACTCAAAGGGGCCTAAATCATCACAAATTTCCCCCATACAAAACCAGTAGTGTTTTTAAATGGATACACCTGTTTTTAAATTTTCCCGATTGAAGTAAGAAAATTTCTCAATAAAACATTCAATTTTTTTTAAAAATTTCTTTTTAGCCTCCTTTATCAATTTTTGCCTCCCCTCTTTCCTTTAAGAAGAAAGGTTTCTTTTTGGGCGATTTCCTATTGTTGTGGGAAATTTTGGTTTGATCCCCGAGGGCCAACAGACACGCTTTGCACCAGGAAGAAAGTATGTACTAACCTGGCCCTCCCCTCCCTCCGGGGCTATATGGAATAACACCAGATAAGGTGCAAGTTCCAGATTCAGATTTAGACGGGTATTAAGTATGGTTCGCACCTGCCCCCAAAAGTCCTGCGATCTCGGGCAGTCCAAAATTCCATGATACAGATCATTGTTGGCCTGTGAACATTGAGAGCAGGCCCCCAACCTGGTCGGGAAGTTCGGATGAGGGGGGATATTAAAACCATTTATGGCGTTATGTATCAACTTATATTGATATTCCCTCCAGGTCTCACTTGGAATTGCTTTTCTGATCACCTCCCATCCCTCCAAAATTTTAACAGGAAGCTCCTCATCTTCAAATATCTGTGTCAATCTTCTAAAAAGAATGCATCCACTCTCAAGTAAATGACACTCTCTGAGAACCCTGTAAATGCTGGATAGTGAATTCTTACTTGGGGGGTAACCTATAAATGCATCAAATCTGTTAGATTGAAACTCCTTCCTATAGTTTCTCAAGCGTTTCTGGAGAAAACTTGAAACTTGGGTACAACCCAAAAACCAACTTTGTTTAAGATTATATTTCTCCCTTATCTCGTGAGAGGTTAGAAACCTGTTTTCTGTCATATGAAACAAGTGTCCAACTTGAGTTACTCCACCCCGTGCCCAACTCCTAAACTCAAGATTTTCCTGTCCCTGCAAGAATTCCGGATGTTCCAAGAGATGCATATGCTTACAACATAAAAACGGAAGGCCCATCAACTTCCTCACTGCCTTCCATGCTGCGATTGTATCCTTAATGATTAAAGATTTGCGGAGGTGTTTTGGAAGGGATGAAAACTTTGTGTAGTAAACTGTTCAAATTCCAAGGAGAGGCCAGCTCCTTCTCCATCGCCAAATTAGAGAAGAAATTGGAGTTCTGAATCCAATCAATGGCATGGCGTAATATACAAGACAAATTATATGACCTGACATCAGGCATTCCTAATCCACCCCTATCTCTGGGGAACATAAGGGTAGTCAATGCTATTCTGTGACATTTATGGCCCCATATAAAGGAAGAGAAAATATTGTTAACTTTTTTAACATCCTGGTGCGTCAACAACAAGGGTATAGTTTGCATAGGATAAAGTAGTTTGGGTAAGCTTACGATCTTTATCAAATTGACCCTGCCTGATAATGAGAGGGGGAGGTTGTTCCATTTCTTCAATTCCTGTTCAATTTTCTGTAAGACTGGGATAAAATTAAGCTTATACACAGTGTCTGGTTGTTTCCCGATATGGATCCCCAAGTATTTAATACTAGATCCAGCAACCCGCACCGGGATACTATGTCTCCCAGCTAACTTCCTCACCTCTCCTGTAGGGGAAATATCTAATATATCACTCTTAGAACTATTAACTTTGAGTACTGAAGATCTACCAAATTTCTCTAATAGACTAAAAATGAGCCCCACCTCCTTCTTCGGGTTAGACATAAACATGAGAATATCGTCAGCAAATAAAATTGTTTTAAGTACCTGAGATCCCACTTTAATACCCAAAATAGACTTGTCCTTCTCGATCGCCCTAACCAAAGGTTCTATAGAAATATTGAATAAGAGGGGGGATAATGGGCTGCCCTGACGTGTGCCTTTCTGAAGGTCAAAAACTGGCGATAAAAATCCTGGAGTGTAAATTCTGGCTTTCGGAGACCTGTATAGGGACTTCAGAAAAACCATGAATGCTCCTGAAAAGCCCATTACAGTGAGTACCTTATACAGCCACTCCCAAGAGACATTGTCAAACGCTTTCTCTGCGTCTATGGACATGATCGCTGGGGAGTGGTGTAAGTGCGGGTTAATTTTTATTTCATCCAGTACTGTGAGCACTCTGCGTATATTAATAACTGCAGACCTGCCTTGCAGAAAGCCAACTTGCAGTGGGGAAATTATTTTCGGCAATAATAGAGCTAATCTATCTGCCATAATTTTTTAGATCAATTTCAGGTCCACATTAATCAAGGAAATGGGCCTGTAAGAGGCCGCCAGGGATAAATCTTTATCAGGTTTTGGGAGCAATTTGACATACGCTGTATTTATGAGATCAGGAATAACCCCACCCTGCAAATAACTATTAAATAAGGTTAGCAGATCTGGGGCAACCTGTTCCCGCCAAATTTTATAAAATTCCCCTGTCAGGCCATCCGGGCCCGGTGCTTTGTTGTTTTTTAGTGCCTTAATTGCATTTGTCAGCTCGGCTAGCGTAACTGGGGAATTAAGCTGGGTCCTGTCACTGTCTGATAGCGCAGGCATCTGCAAGGACTGCAACACAGAATCAAAAGCATTGCCATCAGTGCTGTCCCTTGTGTACAAATGTTCATAAAATTGCTTAAAGATCCCATTTATGTCTCTAGGATGGTGGTGCAGAGTTCCCGATGCATCTTGCAGAGGAGCAAGACATTCCCGCCCCCTAGGTCCCCTGGCAAGGCGTGCTAAAAGCCTGCCACATTTATTTCCATATTGGAATAATTTGGCCGCCGCCACTGAATGCTTAGATTTTTCCTTCTTTCCAACCAGTATTCATATTGGTCTTTAGCTTCCTTTCCTTCCTGCTTGCCCCTTTTTCAAGCCTTTGGGCTAGGGAAAAGCTGTTTTAAGGCCCCCCCTTTCCCTTGAGCGGCCCTGCTAAATTTATTAGGCCTTGGGGCCCAAATTTTTTTTTTGATATGCGATACATGTGAGGGTCAGACGACCTCTCAGCACTGCCCTTCGCAGTTTTCCCACAGAACTGTGGTTATCTGCGTGGTACTCCCTTTAAGGACCTGAAATTTAAGCCCCCAGTTTTGCATTTAAATATATTTGGGAAAACTGCTTTTCCCCTAAGTGGTTTGGGGAAACCCCCAGATAAATATCAGTACCCCCTTTGGGATGGTATTTAAAAAATGACAGGATCACCGGAGCATGATCCGAGATAATTATGTCCTCAATTAATTTCCCCCCCCTTTAATTTTTAGACTTCAAAGGGGTGGACCCAGGCCCGTAATCAAAACCCCTGACCACGAGTTTATTTTAAAAAGGGGAGGAAAATGTTTATTCACGACCTTCTGAATGCATTTTTCTCAGGGCGTTTTTAACCCCAAATCAGTCTTCTCCAAAAAACCGGGGGGCAAAAACGAGGTGTCCCCCCCCGTTCCTCCCCCTGTTTTAGGGCCCCTTCCTATCTTCCCCGCCATTTTTGAACCCGTATTAAAGGGCTCCCTCTACTTTTCTTCAAACGACGTAGATCCCCTAAGAAAGAATTTAGACAACCCCCGCAATAATCCTGATTGATTCTCATTTAGACAATATATATTATAAATTTGCAAGGTTTCTAAATGGTTCGTTAGGGTTTACCCTTGTTTTTCCCGCGATTTATCTTTATCTTGGTCTAAAATCTGGTATTTCAAATTCTTGTTTATCAATGTTATAACCCCTGCTTTGGAGTTTTTAGCAGGAGAGCCTAAGACTTCCCCCACCCATAACTTTTTCATCCGGAAGAAGTCGTATTCCTCCAAGTGCGTTTCCTGGAGCAATGCGAGATCCGCCTTTAGCCGTTTTAGATGTCTGAGAACCATCATACGCTTATGAGGCGACCGGAGTCCTTTTACATTCCATATTACGACTTGCATATTCTAGGTAGACTCATAGTGTTATCTGACTGCAGCAAAACCCTTAAACTTCCCCTCAACAGTGGGAACATAAAAAACGCACATCTTAACCTGGAAATAAGCAATAGCCTATTTCCTAAGAACATAGTGCTGTGCGACTTCCTTTTTTCCGCGACATAGGAAACCATTTCCTAACTGTACGGAATCAGTACCCCGCATATCCTCCCATTCAACTCCCGCATGATAACTTTGCGGGACCAAAGATTTTCCAAATAAGATATAGTCCAGAAGCAGTCCCCAAGTCTCTGGGTTCCACGGCGGAACTTAAAAAATGATGATTACAATACTGCAACTTGCAAACCCTAGCCAGCAACTACCCCAAAATAATGCCCTTTTGTACAGTAAATGGTTTAAGAAGCCCTTGCTTAAGAGAGAGTTACCAAGATGTAGACACAGTCCTTAGGTAGCATCCTCTGTATCCAATTTTTGTTTCTTCTCCCTCTTCTGCCGTTCCATAGGATGGTATCTCTGGGCGCCACTTTGCTGCTGGCCATCAACGAGAACCACCTTGAGGCCAAGTCCGTCTACTGCCGATTGAGTATCCTGAAAAAAGAGAGGGGGCCCATCCGCTGGGAAAACTTTCAAGGTAGCAGGATACAAAAGAGTGAATTTCCTCTGTGTTCTGTAGCGTTCCAAGCAAATTGCTGAGAATGCCCGTCTTCGTCTTGAAACTTCCACGGAAAAATCTGTGAACAGCAAGATTCTAGACCCATGTAGTTCTATCCCTGAACTTTTTGCTCGATATGTCGATAGAAGTTCTGCTTTATCGGAATAGTCCAGGTATTTACAGATGGCAGGTCTGGGCCTTCTACTAAGTGTCGTCCTCGCATCGGCTTTCTCCTCCCTCCTTTCAGGACCCAGTCTATGGGGTCTCTCCACCTTGCATTTCCTAAGTATGCCCAGATATTGTGGAATTTCGACCTCGCACAAATGTAACAGAGCAGCAGCAGACAGGGATTCAGGAACACCGATTAGCTTAAGATTGATCCTTCGTGACCTGTTCTCCAGATCGTCAACTTTTTCACACAATTTCCTATTGTCTTTGGCCATTTCTTGTAATTGGAATTGTAGATCCTCTATATCTTTTTCATTACCAAGAATCCGTTCCTCCGCATCCGCCAGTCGTTCGTCATGCTGAGCCACAGTCCCCTGCAGATCTTTTAATGTGGAGCCAATGGTACTGGTCAATGAAGCTTGTAGGTCGGGTAATATAACTTTGGCCACATCCAATGCAATTTGTTTTAACTCTGAGATAGCGAAGTGTGATGTTGTTGAAGAATCCAACTCAGATAAGGTAGAAGCAGAGGTTCTGAGAAATGCAGGGCGTCTGTGTCAGGTTGATCACTAGATGGAGCCATTTCACCTTTTTGATTTTTAAGTGCGCTCCGTGTTGTAGCAGACATTTTCACTAAATATTTGTCCATTTATTCGTACGGAACGTTAGCACTGATAGGAGAACAACAGACCACCGACAAGGAGAGGGCCGATAAGAGCGCAGGATATTTCACAAAAAGCGAGCTTGTTGAAACAGGATATTTCTTGACTAGTACAATGTTCTGACTTTCACCAGTGATATGCATACATGCCAACTCTCCCGTTTTTGGCGGGGGGGTCCCGCTATTTGGGGTCCCCCCCCCGCCCTCCCGGGGGAGTTGGCATTTCTCCCGCTGGCAGCAGGCGGCGGGGGTCCTTTAAATGGCCGCGGCGCCGGAGTAGCGCTAGTGCGCTACTCCGGCGCGCCAGTCCGTTCCCACGGGCGGGTGAAGCGAGGCGCAGGGTCCGCTCACCCGCCGCGGTCTCACTAAGCGGGGAGGAGGCAGGAGGGCGCGCTCCCTCTCCCCCTGTATGTACGGCGCGCTGCGCGCCGTGCATACAGGTCAGCGGCGCAGGGGAAATGACGCGCGGCTGCTCTCATTCCACCTTGCGTCGCTGAGGAGATCGGGCAGGAGCCTGGCCGGAGCTGCAGGAGCCTGGTCAGGTAGTGGAATTTATTATTTTACTTTTATTAAACTACATGGGGGGCACTTCCTGGCTACAATGGGGGGGGGGGGGGGTGTCTACCTGGCTGGCTACAATGGGGGCAACTACCTGGCTGGCTACTAACGGGGGCACTACCTACCTGACTACTAAAGGGGGCACTATCTACCTGACTACTAAAGGGGCACTACCTATCTGACTACTAAAGGACGCAACTACCTGACTACTAAAGGGGGCAATACTGGCTACAAAGGGGGAAACTACCTGGCTAACAAAGGGGGGCATCTACCTAGCTACAGAGGGGGCATCTACCTTGCTACAAGGAGGCATATACCTGCCTGTAAGGGGTACTACCTGGTTATGGGGGGCTACTACCTGGCTATAAGGGCATCTACCTGGCTTTCTTCCAAAGCCATTATGTAGTTAGGCGGAGTGGGTGTGGCTTTTTGAAGGGGCGTGGTACACAAAAAGATGGGTGTGTCCTGCAAATTTTTGCCGCGCCGCACTACGCGTGCCGCCCTCTTTAATCTCCTGCTTTTCCATTTTCAAAAATTGGCAACTATGGTGATATGCCATCAATATAAATTTCAGTAGACTTTTTTAGCAGTATCATGCTGCAATAGCTGTAAAAGTATGATTCATATGTTCTAGGAGAGCCAATCTTGAGGCAGACATAGTCAAAGAGTGATTATGGCAATGATAGCTTGTCTATGGGTTTCCACAACATACAGGGAGCATACAGCCAGCCCATAAGATATAGTATATGGGCTTTTTAGCCTTGTACTGGATAGTTCAAGATCAGCAACTCTGCTTTTCAGCCCTATGGCCAGGACATTGGGGTCAGCAGCTTCTGCAGCCTGTTATGTTGATTGCTGGTGCAGGTGTGTATTACATAGCGTGTCCCTGTGCTCTGCTGCCAGCTCAGGGCTTTGTGTCCCCCAGAGATGTCTCTGCCTGCTCTCAGCAGCCGCCCTCTGCACTCAAAATGGCGGACGCCATGCGCTCTCCAGGCTCCCCTGTGCTGTTATGCCACCTACCGCCTCTTCAGATCGCCGTGCCCGCAGCCAGGACAGACCGCCGTGCTCCCTGCACCTTCCGCCACTCACCGGGGATTGTTACATGCCGCGAGTCCCGCGTTATTCACCGCTGAGGAGTGCGGACAGTCGGAGCATCCGCTACCCGCTCCCTAGCATCGCGGCGCCGGAACCGGAAGTCCAATAGATGTCAATTTAAGGTGCAGCTTTCTGTCCACCTGGTGGAGAGATATATGGATTTCCACCAATCAGCTGCACCTGGGTATTTTTCTTTAGTGGCATGGGGGCCTATGTTGCCTCTTTGCTGTGTTCAGTCTCACTTCAGCTTTACTAGCAGTGAGTATGGCCATGTTTCTGTTTTTCATCTGAATAAATTTTTTTTCCCCTTTTTCTGTATATTTTGTGATTTTAAGGGAGTGTAGGGACCTGCAATAAATGAGGAGCCGTGAAGGAGGCTTGCAGGCTTACAATATAGTGGCCATTATGTTAACCAATACCTCATATTTGATATTTTTCCAGTATGTGAAAATAGTTTTTTTGCCCAACAGTACTGGGGATTGGATGCCAGTAGAATACCAGCAGCCGCCACCCACTCTCATGGAAGGTGTGCGAGCGGCTGTCTTACGGGTATTTGTGCATCTGTTTAGTCTCCCAACGTATGGTACTGTGGCTTTTTGGCTTTTTTGCATGCTATGTGAATAGATGTCAATTTAAGGTGCAGCTTTCTGTCCACCTGGTGGAGAGATATATGGTTGTAGATACTGCCTCATGCTACCTCTAGGGGGGAGAGCAATGAAAAAATGCAAAAGTGACCAAAACAACAGCCAAAAAGGATGAGAACAGAGAAATGGTCTGTTGTCACCACCTTCAGAATCATTCCTTTATATGGGTTGTCTTGCTAATTGCCTATCATTTCAACCTGCTGTCTGTTTCATTGCACAACAGCAGGAGAAAGTGCACTGTTTGTCTCTATTTTTTTAGGCACCATTACAGGTTTGCCGACACCCAAAGATGCTAAAACCTTAATAAACGCTTAATTTGGGAAGTTATATCCTTTAAGGAATATATCCAAGGGTATAGTGAGTATGAACATCCAAAATAGTGAAAATATATAGTAATATTCCAATAATATGCGGTTTTAGCTGAAAATGTTTTATTTTTACAAGGAATCCTGGAAAAAAAAACACTACAAGATTTATTATGCAATTATTTCCAAGTTCAACAATACCCTATATATGGGTGTAAACTGTTTGGGCACATGGCGGGGCATACAAGGGAAGGAGCGCGATTTGGCTTTTAGAATGCAAATTTTGGTGAGTGCTATTGTACATTTACAAAACTCCCAAAGTACCAGCACAGGTGAAACCTTCCAGAAGTCGCCCCTCTGGGAACCCTTCTAGGGGTGTATTAGGCATTTATAGCCCGCAGGTGTTTCACAGTTTTTTCAGTATTGAGCCGTGAAAATGGGAAAAAAAAAAATGCGATTCCACCATTGTTTTTCAGATTTTATTTTTACATAAAAACTTTACTATTTATGTCGCTTTCATCTCATCATTAATGAATTTAATGACTTAAACCATTAACCACTGGGCAAGCCCAAAGAAGGTGGGAAAAAATAACCGGAGAACTTATAGCATTTAGGGTATAGGTCCTGGATATCAGAACTAAATTTGTGGAGCCTGAAAGAAGCAAAGTATGCTATGTGTGGGCTGTAAAGTTGTGTCCCGCTCTCCCCATATTTTGGAGACACTTCCCTAGGAGATGACAAGGCAAGAGACCATTGTTTATCAGAAATTTGGCCTACATCTCCCTCCCAGGGTTTGTTTTCAGCCAAGTGCAGGGAGTCCATATTATGTTGTAGTATTGTGGAATATAATACAGTAATGTAGCCACGTCGAGGGGGAGAGACCAGCAGGCTGGGAAGAGGAAACTCCATACAGGACAGAGGCCCAGAAGGATATTGTGTCTGTAATTAGTGATGAGCGATTATGTCAACTATCGTTATCGATTCAATAGTCGATATCGGCAATTACCATGACGATATCCGATAGTCGATTACAGATTATCGCTGATGACCATTAAAGTCTATGGGAGAGGAACAACACCTTCATTCTTACACCCAAACAGGGCTGGAGAAGCTAGAATTAACATCCACAACAGCAAACTGGATGCGTGCTACATCTTAGGCAAGACAATTAGGCAACAAGAGTCACAGAAAAAAAGTCACAGAAAATTCACTATCCCTGTCTTGTACCACAGCATGACCCTTAAACCTGCATGACCCACAAATTAAAAAGTGCCAGAAGGCAGTATTATTTGAGCCATCATTTTACTTGAACTGGACATGGATGATCCATGTGCTGGGCCACAGCATGAGCCCCGAACCTGCATGACCCCCAGATTAAAAAAGTGCCGGAAAAAGGAGTCTTTCAATCACCATTTTAGTTGAACTGGACATTGACTATACCTGTCCTGGGCCACAGCATGAGCCCCAAACCTGCATGACCCCCAGATTAAAAAAGTGCCGGAAAAAGGAGTCTTTCAACCACCAATTTAGTTGAACTGGACATTGACTATATCTGTCCTGGACCGCAGTATGACCATTAAATCTGTCTGACCCCCCGATTAACAAGTGCCGGAAAAAGGAGTCTTTCAACCACCATTTTAGTTGAACTGGACATTGACTATCCATGTCCTGGACTGCAGCATGACCCCCAAAAAATTCTCAATAAGAAATAAACTATATTAAAAACAACTCGTTTTCCATTACTGCTGCTGCTAGAGCTACTTGCCATTCTACTGGTGACATTGTTCCACCGTGACATTAGTATGTGAAGCAAACGAAACAGATATCCCCAGTAGGTCAACGAGGCCTGTCTGAAAATCCTGCATTCTACTGTCAAGTGGGTTGAAGGAAATTACTGATCAAGGCGTGCTGAAGCAGAGTGCGGAAGTGGAAGTGTGAGCTAAGACCACCAGCCTTCCTCAGTACACAGTCAAGACCTGGGTAGCGCTTGAGAAATTTCTGCCTCTACGAGAGCGCTTGCCCCTCCATATGAGTGCGGACCAATTGAGCTTCACTTGAAAATGCTGGTGGTTGACGCTTCTGTTTCACTCAGGTGACCTTTTTCTTGGCATTCTTTTTCTTGTTTTACTCAACGTGTTGGAGGAAATTGTCTCTGTTCTTGGGGTGGCGAATGTGCTCCATACACCATGTCCTCTGAATAACTACAATCTTTTTCAAGTCTTCCTGTACCTCCCTTGTACAATTCAGAGGAATATTTGTATCAGCTATTTTGTACATGCAATTTTTTTAGTAGTTTAATTCTAGAAAACACATTTTTAAAATAGGATGGAATCCCACCACCTCTTTGTTTCTCTTTTTTTTAATTGTATTAAATGGGTTGTCTCATTACAGGGATTTTTGCAATATGTGTCCTACCTATTCCTGTTTTCGACAGCACCATGCCCCATAAATTTCAAAACATGACCCTTGAGCCACTCTTGACAATTGTGAAGAACAAATGTCTGTTAAAAGCCACATTTTTTAGAATAGAACCTGTAGTATAGCTGTATTTCACAGCAACATGCTCCCAAAAATTAAAAACATGACCCTTTTGCCACTCTTGACAATTGTGAAGAACAAATGTCTGTTAAAAACCACATTTTTTAAAATAGGAACTGTAGTATAGCTGCATTTCACAGCAGCATGACCCAAAAAATTATAAAAATTACACTGTTAAAAATTGTGAGGGACAAATACCACTCAGAAACCACATTTGTGTTCCAAATGACCATGATTATAGCTGCATCTCACAGCACCCTGACCCCAAAACCATTGACAGTGCGAAAAATTCTAAAGATGAAGTGAGTAAATGGAATACATTTTTTTCATGAAACCTTGTACAATTGGTGTCTTTTACAGTCTCCTCACTGCAAAACCAGCAAAATGAACTTTTGGAAACTGAGAATAAAAATTGCAGTAAGAAATGATAATTTTAAAAAATTTTTTTTTTCAAGAGGACCATTTCTGTTTCAAGAGGAATGTGAAGTAGACCGGCAACTAATCGGTGACCTCGGCAATTGGGGCCACAACATCATCAGAGATCCATGCCTGATTCATCTTGATGAAAGTCAAACAATCAACATTATCAGTGGAAATCCGGATGCGTTTGTCTGTAATGACTCCTCCAGCTGTGCTGAAGGTCCGCTCAGATATGACGCTAGCTGCTGGGCAGGACAACACCTCTATGGCGTGGCGAGCGAGCTTGGGCCATTCACCAATTTTGGATACCCAGAAGTTCGGAACATATCCAAAAACATCGGTATTAAGATGCAGATAGTCGTGCACCATGATCTTAAGCCGGTCTCTGTGTGTCGTATGTGTGCCCTGCATTACATGCGTTGGTGAGGTGGTAAAAAAGATTGCCAGAGGTCCCCCATTAGGCTTTTGCCACAATGCCTGCTGCTGCCGCAGCTACTTGGAACTCTACTGCTGTCACGTAGCTGACGTTGTTCCACCGTGACATTTGAAGAATGTGAAGCAGACGCAACAGATGTCTCCAGTTGATCAATCAGTACGGTCTCCAATTCCCGTATTTTACTCTCTATTTGGGTGGGTGGAAGGAAAGTGCTGAGTTTTGCTTTGTACCGGGGACCGAGGAGGGTGGCCACCCAGTAACTGTTGTTCAGTTTGATGGTCTTAATGCGAGGATCATGTTGAAGGAAATGGAGCATCCAAGAACTCATGTGAGAGATGGAGCCTTGATTTCCCAAGCCTCTGGGTCGAGGGGCACTAGCAAACTGATCTTCCTCATCTTCCTCCTCAAATCCATACCAACCTCTTTCCAAGGCAGGGACATCGGTAACGTCGGTGTCCAGGAATACCTCCTCCTCCGCTTCCTCCGCCTCAGCTTCAACACAGTCCTGACTTGCCTCAGATGATGTACCCTGAGAGCTGAGGCGCCGCCTTGCACTAGCCCTGGACCCCGAACCACTGCCTAATGAATACCAATAAAATTGTGACACGGTCGGGCTTTCTGGATTCGACGGAGAGAAAGGCTCCGTGTCCGCATCGGTGTACGTCTCCTCCTCCGTCGCTGGTGGGACCTGAGGTTTCAGAGTGTCCAACGATCGTTCCAGAACTAAGATCACCACAATGCTCATACTCACAAGGGCATTGTCCGCACTGACCATTTTAATTCTTTTAACCTCTCCTTATAACCAAGATGCTCTATTCCCCTTATTAGCTTGGTTGCTCTTCTTTGTACATTTCCTAGTTTTATTACATTCTTTTTATAAATTGGAACATGAAACAGCATTTTATATATATATATATATATATATATATATATATATATATATTTATATATATATGTATATATATATATATTATATATATATATTTTATATATATAAAATATAATAGAAAGAAAAAAAAGAGAAAAAAGGAGGGGGCGCACAATAGTGTAAAACGTATATATGCAGTAAAACAACGTAAAACAACGTAAAGGCGTGCTCACCTTCGGAGGTTGTGCACCTTCGGAGGTTGTGCAATGTAAAGCTTTAACGCTTGCAGGGCTGTTTTGGCCGTCGCCCTTACCACGGCTGCCAGGATCACTTGTCCGAAAAAGACTCAAATGCTTGCCGCACTTGGAAGGTATAGAAAAAACAGCAGGTCCCGATATGGGAAAGCTTGGATCCGGCGCACTTTGTAAAGATATCAATCCCTTGCGGTAGTAAAATAAACGTAGCCTTTATTATTAAAAACACAATGGATTCTTACCACCGTGTGATTAAAAATCTAAGACTAAAACAAAGTACTTGACGCGTTTCGCGCGGAATACCCGCGCTTCCTCAGAAGTATATCTTTGTATCCCCAATGTGCTGTTTATATAATCACAGTTTAACAGTCATGCATTGGTACAGACTAGTGTTGAGCGATTATTATCGACAAAGTTGAAATCGGCACAGTTTTTATGTTGATCGAATTTTTTAGATCATGCGATAATTTTGGTTAAAAGCTTTGCATCATCTATTAATATCGCGCCATTATCGGAGCTTCCTGTCATTTTGGCGGCCAGCAAATCATATTACAGAATAGAGCAGGGTGAGATGTGTGTGAGACATCGTGACTGGGATGTGTATGGTTGCGATTGGCTGGAAAAATCACATGACCTCGTTTTACATAGAACAGCCCTTCCTGTTCATGATCAGTGTCTGTCAGCATCTCATAGCAGTAGGACGTGCGCTCTGCCTGTGTCCAAACAGCTCAGCGAAATTATTCTATTTCTTCACAGAGAAAGCTCTACTGTTAGCTGTGATCCTTACAACTTAGTTAGATCAGAGATTTGAAGATTTTATGTAGTTAGGTAGAGAATTTTAAAGGAGCATCTACCGCTGTAAAGTCACGGGGGGAGCGGTGGGAGGGGGCCCGCGGGCGAACACAGACAAGCTCTTTAAAGAATACTGGATATAGTTCACCAAGACTTAGTGTAGACATTGCACTGCAAGAGCTTTATTATTAACAGTTTTCTATTGAAATATTTCCTGGATACTGGGCAGCCTGAACTTATATTAGGATACACATCTTTTCTAGTAACTGCAGGTCTCTTTCTTAGTTGCAAAACTCCACTTTTATTATCAGTATACATTTCAGATAGGTGTTCTTTTTCAATTTTGCCCATTCCAGCTTTGTTGATATAGCCACCTTGCAGTTAAATTAGAATCCAGCAATTTTGTAGTCAGCACAGGTTGATAGGTGCCAAAAATACCTTTTATTATCCGAATACATTTCAGATATGTGTTTTTTCACTTTGGCGCAGTACAGCTTTGTTCATTGAGGCACCTTGCACTTAAATGTGAATACAGCAATTTTGTAGTCACCACAGGTGAATTGAAAGGTGCCAAAAATACATTTTATTATCCGAATACATTTCAGATACGTGTTTTTTCACTTTGGCGCAATACAGCTTTGTTGATAGAGCTACTTTGCAGTTAAATGTGAATACAGCAATTTTGTAGTCACCACAGGTGAAAATTGGGTAGGTCTCAAAAAAAAACCTTTTATTTATCCCAAAAAAACATTTTTTAATAAAGTTTTTTTTTCCCCTTTGGGGGCACTACAGGGTTTTCTTTTAGGCACCCTTTCACTTAAATGTGAAACCCGGGAATTTTTTTAGCACCAAGGTGAATTTTTAAGGGGCCAAAAATACCCTTTTTTTTAACCGAAATTTCATTTCAGGGTTTTGTGTTTTTTTTTACTTTGGGGCAATACAGATTTGTTCATTGAGGCCCCCTTGCACTTAAATGTGAAACAGCAATTTTTTTTAGTCACCCCAGGTGAATTGAAAGGTGCCAAAAAAAACCTTTTAATATCCCAATACCAAATTTTAGATACCGGTTTTTTTTATTTTGGCGCACTACAGCTTTTTTTAAATTTAAGGCCCCCCTTTAAATTTAAAAAGTGGGAATTTCAGCAATTTTTTAGTCACCACAGGTGAATTTAAAAAGGGGCCAAAAATTTCCTTTTTTTATCCGAATAATTTCAGATAAGTGTTTTTTTTTCCTTTTTGGGGCAGGCCAGCTTTTTTGAAAATCTTTCTTTGCAGTTTAAAAGTGAATACAGCAATTTTGTAGTCACCACAGGGGAATTATAGGTGCCAAAAAATACCTTTTTTATTGAATACTTTTAGAATTTCGTTTTTTTTTTACTTTTGGACGCAAACAGCTTTGTTCATTTAAAGGGACCTTGCACTTAAATGTGAAAAACAGCAATTTTGTAGTCACCAAAGGTTTTTTTGAAAAGGGGCCAAAAATATCCCTTTTTTTAACCCAATAAATTTCAATACGTGTTTTTTTACTTTTGGGGCAGGCCAGCTTTGTTGATGATTACTTGTATTTTAATTTTGGGAAAACAGCAATTTTGTAGTCACCACAGGTGAATTGTAGGTGCCAAAAAAAACCTTTTATTTTTCCGAATACATTTCAGATACGTGTTTCTTCACTTTTGGGGCACTACCCGCTTTTTTTCCCTTGAGGGGCCCTTTCAAATTTAAATGTGAATACAGCAATTTTGTAGTCACCACAGGTGAATTGAAAGGTGCCAAAAATAACCCTTTTTTTACCGAAAACATTTCAGATACGTTTTTTTTTCACTTTTGGGGCACTACAGCTTTGGTTTATTGAAGGGACCCTTTTCCTTAAAAGTGAATACAGCAATTTTGAGTCACCACAGGTGAATTGAAAGGTGCCAAAAATACCTTTTATTATCCCAATACATTTCAGATAGTTTTTTTTTTACTTGGCCCCACTACAGCTTTGTTATTGAGGCACCTTGCACTTTAAAAGTGAATACAGCAATTTTGTAGGGCCCCAAAAGGGGGAATTTTAAAGGGGCCAAAAAAAACCTTTTATTAAACCCCCAATTTTCCCTTTTAGAAAACGTGTTTTTTTTTTACTTTTGGGGCACTGGCCCGCTTTGTTTATTGAGGCCCCTTGCACTTAAATGTGAATTTCAGCAATTTTGTAGTTCCCCCACAGGGAATTTAAAGGTTTCCAAAAAAAATCTTTTATTATCCCAATAAAATTTCAGATACGTGTTTTTTCCTTTTGGGGCAGGCCAAACTTTGTTTTATAGATTACATTGCGTTAAAAATTTTAAAAACAGCAATTTTTTAGTCACCACAGGGGGAATTTAAGGTGCCAAAAAATACCCTTTTTTTTAAACCCAAACATTCAGATACGTGTTTTTTTCACTTTGGGGGCCTACGCTTTTTCCCTTGAGGGACCTTTTACTTTTAAAAATGAATACAGCAAATTTTTTAGTACCACTGGGGGAATTGGGAAAAGGGGCCCAAAAAAAACCCTTTTTAAATTTTCCGAAAAACATTTCAGTACGTGTTTTTTTTTACTTTGGCGCACTACACTTTGTTCATTGAGGCACCTTTCACTTAAATGTGAAAACAGCAATTTTTTTAGTCACCACGGTGAATTGAAAAGGTTTCCAAAAATTTCCTTTTTTTATCCGAAAAACATTTCAGATCCGTTTTTTTTACTTTTGGGGCACTCCCGCTTTGTTTCATTTTAGGCACCTTGCACTTAAAATGTGAATAAAAGCAATTTTTTTAAAAACACCACAGGTGAATTGAAAGGTTGGGCCCAAAAAAACCTTTTTTATCCGAAAAACATTTCAGATACGTGTTTTTTTTTTATTATTTTTTTTTTGTTTAAAATTTTTGTTTTTTTGGGTTTTTTTTTTTTTTTTTATTTTTTTTTTTTTTTTTTTTTTTTTAAAAATAACCCCATTTTTTTTTAATTTTTTTTTTTTAATTTTTTTTTTTTTTTTCATTTTGGGGCACTCAGCTTTGTTCATTTAGGCACCTTCACTTAAAAAGTGAAAACACAAATTTTTTTTTGTCAAACCCCAGGTGGGAAATTTAAAGGGCCAAAATACCTTTTTTTTTAACCGAATACTTTCAGATACGGTTTTTTCACCCTTGGGGCATCAGCTTTTGGTTTATTGAGGCACCCTTTCCTTAAATGGAAAAACAGCGAATTTTTTTAGTCACCACAGGAATTGAAAAGGGGCCAAAAAATAAACCCTTTTTTTTACCGGGAAAAAATTTCCCGATACGTTTTTTTTTCACTTTTGGGGCACCAGCTTTGTTATAGAACAACCCTTGCATTAAATTTGAAAACAGGGAATTTTGTAGTCACCCCCAGGTGAATTGAAAAGGGCAAAAAACCTTTTATTTTTTCCGAAAACATTTAGAACGTGTTTTTTTACTTTTTTCCCCAAAAAACTTTTTTTATTAGGCACCTTTTTCATTAAATTTGAATTTCGCCCAAATTTTTTAGTCACCACAGGGGAATTGAAAGGTGCCAAAAAAAAAACCCTTTTTTATCCAGAATACATTTCAGATTTCCCTGTTTTTTTTACTTTGGCGCACTACAGCTTTTGTTTATTTAGGCCCTTGCACTTAAAAGTTAAAAAGCAATTTTGTAGTCACCACAGGGGGAAATTAAAAGGTGCCAAAAATACCTTTTTTTTTTCCTAAAAAAAAAAAAGGGGGAAAAAAAAAAAAAAAGAAAAAAAAAAATAAAAAAAAAAAAGAATACATTTCAGATAAAGTGTTTTTTCAAATTTGGCGCATCAGCTTTGTTAAAAGAGGGACTTTTCATTAAATGTGAATTTTTAGGGAATTTTTTTTTTTTTAGTTTACCACAGGGGAATTGGAAAGGTGCCAAAAATACCTTTTATTAACCGAATACCTTTTTAGAAAGTGTTTTTTCACTTTGGCGCAACCCGCTTTTTTTAATTAGTCCCTTTCAATTTTAAAATTTTAAAACAGCAATTTTTTTAGTCACCAACAGGTAATTTAAAGTGCCCCAAAAAACCTTTTAATTTTCCGAATACAATTTTTAGATAGGGTTTTTTCATTTTTGGGGCACTACAGCTTTGTTTATTTTAGGGGACCTTGCACCTTTAAAGTGAAAAACGCAATTTTTTTAGTCACCACAGGGTGAAAATTTAAAGGTGCCCCAAAAAAACCTTTTTTTTATCCCATACATTTCAAAAAGGGTTTTTTTTTTAATTTTGGGAAACCAAACTTTGTTGATAGATTTTATTTTTTCAGGTTTAAAAATTTTAAATCCCGCAATTTTGTTTTGAATTTTTTAGGGTTTTAAAAAAACCCTTTTATTTTCCCCTTTTAAAAAGGGACTTTCCAAAACTTTTTCCCTTATACCTTCCCCAAATTTTAAAATTTTGAAACAAAAGGAAAAGGCCAAAAAAATTTATTTTTTAACCCAAAAAAGGGGGGTTTTTAACATTTTGGAGGGAGTTTGGGAAGGTCTCCTTTAGTTTTGGGGTACACGGCATCCCAGGGAATTTTAGGTTTTCCAAAAACCTTTTTTTTCCGTCATTTCGGGGGGAGGCCCCTTAATTTCGTAAAAAAAAAGCGTTTTTGGGACTTTTCCTTAAAATGGTTAAGCAATTTTTCTCCACAGCTTAATTTGTCCTCCCCTTTTTTGCCAAAAAAATGTTGTTTTTTATTTCCATACCCGCTTTGTCCAAATTTGGGCACCCATTAAAAAGGGGAATCGTTTTTACCCACCAATGTTGGGAAAATCCCCAAAAAAACCCCTTTTTATCCAAAACTTTCAGAAGGTTTTTTTTTCAAAGGGGGCCCCAAGGTTTTTCTTGTGGGGACCGCCAAAATTAAAAAATTTTTAAAACCCCAGGGAAAGAAAAGGGAAAAAAATTTTTTAAAAACCGGAAAAAATTCCCCGATCGGCAAAACCCCCGGGGCCCACTTTTTTCTTGAGGGCCCGCACTTGTAAGCAAAAATTTTTTCAACGGGGGAAAGGGGCCAAAAACCCTTTTATTATTGAAAATTTCGGAAACGTGTTTTTTCAGGGAGGATTTGTTTTGCAACCGGTTCAGCCTTTTTTGGACCAAGGAAAAATTGGGGGGTGCCAAAAAAAACCTTTTTTCCCAAAAAGAAGGTTTTCGGGTGCAAAATCCGCTTTTTTATTTACCCCGCCCCTTAAAAAGGAAAACCCCTTTTTGTATCCCCGGGGAAAAAGGTGCCTCTCAAAAAAATTTTTTTCCTTCCTTTTAGGAACCCCTTTTTTTATTTCCCAAATAAGCTTTTTTCATTATGGCCCCCTTTTTGGAAACGCAATTTTTTTAAAGGTAAGAAAACCTTTTTTTTTAAACCAAACACCAACTGTTTTTCACTTTGGGCCCCGCGGCATTTGGGGATTGCCCAAATGGAAGGAACACAATTTTTGGCCCCCAAAAAAGGGGAAAAAACCCGAAGGGGTTTTAAACCAAACCCGTTTAAAACCCTTTGGGGCCCTCCGCCCCCTTTTTTTTTTGCCAAACCCCCAAAGTTTACGCCCCAAATTTTTTAAATCAAACAGGGGGATTTAAACCCCCCCTTAAAAAATTTATTTCCCAAAACCCTTTTAGAACCAAGGACCCACTAACCCCTTTTTCCCCTTTGAGACCTTTCACAGGGAAAGGAATCAGCAAAATTTTTTCCCTTTCCCCCAGGTTTGGGGCCCAAAAAACCCTTTTTTTTAAAAAAATACCCAAAGGAAAATTTTTTCCCTTTGGCGCCCCTTTCCTTTTTTCTTTTGGGGGCCCCGGAAAATTTTCGCCTTTTTCCCCGGGTGGAAAGGTGTTCCTTTTTTTCCCCAAACAATTTTTGGCCCTTTTGGGGCCCCCCTACCCGTTTTTTGGGGGCAGTCATTTCTTTTTGGGAAAAGCCATTTTTGGCCCCCACGGTGTCAATTTTAAAAAATTTTAACCCCCGAATGTTTTTTTCTTTGGCCCCAAAAGGGCCCTTTGACCCACCAAATGGAATAAAAATAAGGCCCCCGGGGAAAAAGGGCCCTTTTTATTTCCTGTAAAATTTTAGGTTAGTGGGGGGTTTTTTTCTTTTGGGGTTGTTTTTTGGTGGCTTTCAGGTTTGGGGGACCACAGCTCTTTTTAAAAACCCAGGGAATTTTGGGGGGCCAAAACCTTTTTTTTTCCCCCAAAGGTTTTTTCCCCCCCGGTGGGACCCAAGTTGCCCAGAAAGAAAAACCCGGGGTTTTTGAACATTAATTTGGGGCCTTTTAATCCCAAACACAGTAGGGACTTTGGCCGGGCCCCACGCAAGGAAACCTTTTGGCCTTCTTGGGGGAAAAACCTTTTTTGGCAACAGGTGGGGTGCCAAAAAACCAAATCGAACTCCCCCCAAAAATGGTTTTCTTTTGGGCCAACCCCCGCTGTAATGTAATTTTTCCGTTAAATTTTAAAAGCAATTTGGGTTTTTTTTTGGGAGGAAAGGCTTTTTTTTGGGCTTTTTTTGGGGGTTTTTCCCTTTTCCCAACCCCTTTTTGTTTTTGCCTGGGCTTGGGTTGCCCGGGGGGGGCATTGGTTGGGGCAACCGTTCCTTGTTTCTGGCAAACACGCAAAATTTCCCCCCCTCCACAGGGCCTCCCGGCCGATTTGGGAAGGGTTGAAACATGGCCGAAAAATGCGCCGGAAGCCATCGTGGTGTTTAAAAAACCGGAGAGTTAGGCAGGAAAAGTCTTAACCCCTCCTTGCCAGTTTTTGAAGAAACCCCAAAAAAGTGCAACCGTGGCCCCCTTGGAAATCCCTTTTTGGGACCTTTTTGGGAAAAATCGGTTTTGGGGGCCCGGGATTTAAAAACAAAGGCCCCCCCAAGAGGAGGGGGAAAAACGGACACAAAATGGGGAAAGGAGCCCTTTCCTTTGGCAAAAAACCACAAAGGCCCCAGTTTCCCCTTTTTATATCCCCTCTTAAATTGGCAGGGCGGGTCCCGGGTAGTGCAAGGCAGCGGATCCAATTCTTTTCAGGGTTTCATTTATCCCCAGGGGAAGCAGGGGGGGTGGGTTTGAAGGGTGCCCAAAAACGGAAGAGGGGGGGGAGAAGGTATTGACCCCGAAAGGGACCGAAACCCCCTCCCCTTTTCCGGGAAAAAAAGGTTGCCGGGCCCGAAATTTTGAGGGGAGGAGGAAAGGAATTTGAGGAAGAATTAGGGTTTTCCACCCCCTTTTTGACCCTAGGAAGCTTTGGGAAGCCCTTCCCAAAAAAGGCCGGAGCGGGCCCCCTTTTTTTTGTTTTTTTATTTTTTCCCCCCCCCCCCTTTTTTTTTTTTTTTTCCTTTTTCCCAACATGATCCTCGCCCCCCTTATGGCCCAATCCCCAAAGAACAAACCCCTTCCCGTTCCCCCCCTTTTTGGATCCCGGTACAAGGCCAAAAAACAGCCAACCCTTTTCCATTTCCCAAACCCAAAAATCCCAAAAGAAAAAATGCGGAAAAAAAGGGGGTTTTCCTTGGAAATTTTATTTCCAACTGGGGGGGGACATCTGGTTCCCCCCTTCCTGATTCCACGGTTTTTTTCCAAAAAAGGGGCCCGGTGGAAATAAAAATTTTAAACGCGTTTTCGCATTGGGCCAATAGCCTTGGCACACCACACAGGAAAGGGGGCCCCGGAAGGGCCCTTTAATAGGGGGGGGGGGGGCCGGGGGGGGGTGGCCTCGGCTCTTTTAAAACCTTTAAAAACCAGCAAGGGGAGGGCACCCCAAAACCCCCAAAAGGCCGGTTAATTTCCCCCTGTGGCCCCGGGGTTAAACTGCGGGGCCTCCCCAAAACCGGATGGTTTTTAGGGTTCCTGAAAAAACCCAAAAGCCTTCTGGGGACCCAAAATTTTGGACGAAGGGCCCGGGGGGTCGGGGGTCGCCCACCCTTAAAAGGGGTTAGTTTTCCCGGGCCTTAGCCAGCCAGCGGGTAAACTGGGGGCGGGAACCTTAAACCACCCCCCCCGGAGGGGTCCCCCCTTCTTTCAAAAACACCCGGCTTTCCAAAAAGGAAAAGTGGAAAAACCCCCCCTTTGACTTTCATTTCAAGTGAACAGGCCTGGACCGGGTGGGGTGTTTGGGCCCCAAAATTGGAAAAAGGTTCACCGTTTGTGCTTTTGGGCCCCAACTTCACATTTTTCCTCTTTTTGTTTTGTTTTTTCAAAAAACAAAATTTAGCCCTTTTTAAAAACTTTTTTTTTAAAAAAAAGGGGGTTTTTCTCAATTTTTAATTTTCTTTTAACAGTTTTTGGGGGTTTGGGGTGTGAAGGAGGACACCCGGGTAAAAGCAGGGGGGAAAATTTGCCAGGAACAAAAGGGGGCCGGGGGGTTTTTCCCCACCCAATTTTGAATTTTTTGATTGGGGCAATTTGGGGGGTTTGAGGAAATGTTTGGGGTTTTGAAACCAAGGGTTAATAAATTTAATGGTCCCTTTGGAACCCAAAATGTTGGCCCTTTTAAGGGGGGCCCCTTTCCCTTTTCCCTCACAATTTTTTTAAAAAAGGGTGGGCCCTTTTTAAAGGGGTTTTTTATTATTAAGTTTTTTTTTTGGGTCCCAAAAAAAGGGTTGCCTTTGTGGGGGATAAACCCCGGGAATTAAAACCAAAGGGGGGCCTTTGGAAAACCAAAAAAATGTGGGCCCCCCCCCTTTAAAAATTGGGCCAAAATTTTTCCCCTCAAAAATTTTTTTTTTAATAATTTTGGTTAAAAAGGCATTATTTAAAAATTTTTTTGGGGTTTCTGGGTTGCCTGGGGGGCCATTAAAAAAAGCAATTTAAATAATTGGGTTACCTTTTTGGAAACAGGGAAATTTTTGGCCCTTTTTAAGTGGCATTTTCCTTTTCCAAATTTTTTAAAAAAAAATTTTTAAAAAACAGGGGGGGGGCTTGAAAAAGTCCCATTATTTATAATTTTTGGGGGTCAAATTTTTGCTGTGAGGGTACAGCAATAATTTTTTTAAAAATTTTTGGTTTTCCTTTTTTTGGGAACAAAAAGGGGAACTGTGGGCCTTCCTTTAAAAATGGCCAATTTTTTCCCTCACAATTTTTAAAGTGGCTGAGAAGTCAAAATTTTTTTTTTAAAAAAATTAAATGGTTTTGGGGTCAATTTTTTCCCCCCCTTGAAATGGCAAAACAAAAACACTATGGGTCCTTAATTTCCTTAAAAAAAATGGTTTTGTTTTTTTAAACAGAAAATTTTTGGGTTTCTTTTCCCCAAATTTGGGGCCCAAAAAAATTTTTTCAAGGGTTTCCTTGGCCCTTTAATTTTTTGTTTTTGGGGATTTTGCTGTGACATGCAGCTAGACCCACCCGGTCCCATTATAAAAAAAATTTTTTTTTCTAACAGAAATTTGGTTTCTTCACAATTGTCCAAAAAATGGCTAAGGGTCTGCTTTGAAATTTTGGGGGGAATTTTTCTGTGACATTTCACTATAATACAGGGCTTAAATTATTAAAAAAAAAGTTTTCTTTTAAACAGGGCATTTGTTTTTTCACAATTGTCAAAAGTGGCTCAAAGGGGTTTAGGTGCGTCAGAAAAAAGGGAAAGGTAAACATGTTAATGGGGGCAAAAAAATTTCAAAATGATTGTTTTTTCAAGATCTTTAACAGGGGGCTAGCAATGGGCCCGTTTTTGAAGGGCCCAACCCCCCTTTAAAACAAAATTTAAAAAAAGAAACCAAAACATGGGGGATTCCATCCTATTTTAAAAATTTGTTTTCTAGAATTAAACTACTAAAAAACTTGCATGTACAAAATAGCTGGTAAAAAATTTCCTCTGAATTGTACAAGGGAGGTACAGGAAGACTTGACCAGATGTAGGTTATTCAGAGGACATGGAGGCTTAAAATTTTCTGGGGCTGGAGTCACTATGGGGTCGCATCATTTGATCTCCAGGGGAGTCTGTCCCTAATCACTGAAGAAGGATTTGGAGGAAAAATGAAAACATTGAATTGATTGGCTGAATCAGTCTCAGAAGCCAGGAGGGCAAATGTCTTCTCAACTAAGAAGTGTTTTGGGGATGATTAGGACATTTGTATTACTTATGGGGTGTGCGGACGAATTAACACATCTACACGTGTAAAAAATACCTTTAAAAACTGCAGGGAGGGGTGTATGTTGTATGTTATCACACTTGAAAAAAAAGCAAAATGATAATAATGTAAAACTATAAATAAAACTTCCCTAAATAAATTCTGTAAACAAATGTCAGTTACCAAAAAATATACTAAATGACAGTCACTGTACAAAATAGCATAGTGCCACTTTGTGATCTGTGGATCAAACAGGTTTAAGAGTCATGCTGTGGCCCAGGACAGGTATAGTCAATGTCCAGTGAAACTAAAATGGTGGTTGAAAGACTCCTTTTTCCGGCACTTTTTATATCGGGGGGTCATGAAGGTTGGGGGCTCATGCTGCGTTCCAGGACAGGGATAGTGGATGTCCAGTGAAACTAAAATGGTGGTTGAAAGACTCCTTTTTCCGGCACTTTTTAAATGTGGGGGTCATGCAGGTTTGGGGCTCATGCTGTGGTCCAGGACAGGGACAGTATATGTCCAGTGAAACTAAAATGGTGGTTGAAAGACTCCTTTTTCCGGCACTTTTTAATCTGTGGGTCAGACAGGTTTAATGGTCATTCTGCGGTACAGGACAGATATAGTCAATGTCCAGTACAACTAAAATGGTGGTTGAAAGACTCCTTTTTCCAGCACTTTTTAATCTGTGGGTCAGACAGGTTTAATGGTCATACTGTGGTACAGGACAGGTATAGTCAATGTCCAGTTCAACTAAAATGGTGGTTGAAAGACTCCTTTTTCCGGCACTTTTTAAATCTGGGGGTCATGCAGGTTTGGGGCTCATGCTGCGTTCCAGGACAGGGATATTCAATGTCCAGTTCAAGTAAAATGATGGTTCAAATCATACTGCCTTCTGGCACTTTTTAATTTGTGGGTGATGCAGGTTTAAGGGTCATGCTGTGGTACAAGACAGGGATAGTGAATGGTGTGTGAGTTTTTTTCTGTGGCTTTTATAACCTAAGTGTGTTGCCTAAGATGCAGCACATATCCATTTGACTGTTGTGGATGTTAATTCCAGCTTCTCCAGCCCTGTTTGGGTGTAAGAATGAAGGTGTTGTTGCTCTCCCATAGACTTTAATGGTCATCGGTGATAATCTATCATTGACCATCGAATATCTTATTGGTTATTGCCGTTATCGACCATCGACCCGATGACGATAGTCAACGTAATCGCTCAACACTAGTACAGACTAATTAACCAATCTCTGGTATCATCACTAAAAGTAACAAGGTTTGAACACTGAAAATGTCCGTGATTGGATAGGACGCATATCAATCATCCTGAGAAGTCCGAGTGTTTCGTAAAGAGAGTAGTGAATGGTCAATCGTATTAAAGTCTGAGTGCTCCATTAAGGACTTAATGAGTCGTGGAGCACCTTGTCAATCAAATGTGTCAATCGTAGCAAATGGTCAGTCATAGCAAAGTCTGAATGCTCCATTCGGGACTTGTCAATCAAATGTGTTAATCGTAGCAAATGGTCAGTCATAGCAAAGTCTGAATGCTCCATTAGGGACTTACTGAGTGGTGGAACAACTTGTCAATCAAATGTGAAGTCACACGAGACACGGTGCGGCTTCTATCTATCTAAACAGAGTATCAGAACATATTGTGTATAGCAAAATCTATAAAAAAAGTATTAATCTGATAAAAACTTGCAATATATACATGGTCGGAGCATACCGCCGCTAAACTTTTAATCTTACAACTTGTGTCTAACCAAATACATGAATTACGTGGATTGTGCTATAACTAACATTATACATTAAACTTTTCGACCTGTGCCAAAGATTAGATAATACGGACACTATATAAACTAGCACTATAACGCGTCTTTTTAACAATTCTAATCTAAAATGTACGTATATTAATCAGACATAAAAACAAACAAAATAAATGCATAAGAATATGACTACATTTAAATACTAACACTGTTATATTCAGAGGATCAATCTGGATAAGTGTATAACTATAATACTTACCTCGTCGTATAATAAGATCTATAAAAGATTATTTGCACATATGCATATTTAAAGTACTCCTAGAACGGCTGGGGGGCTATCATTCCTTTGATATTGTGATGTCTTTTATAAATCAGTTTCAAGTTATTAGGTAATATTATAGCTAGATAGTGTTCCTTTTTTATGATGTACCTTTACTTATTCAAAGTTCCTTTTATTTTAGGATGTGATGAATTATAACATGTGATAAAAGAGAAACGTATTCTATCAGTATTGTCACTGTTTCCCTGTTTCTTTCTATTGACAAGACATTCGGCCTGCGTTAATGATTCAGATCTTTTAATTGAATCTGATAATAATTCCTCTGGATAGTGCTTTTCTTTAAATATGTTTTTGAGAACCTGGACCTGTTTATGAAAATCAACATCGTCTATACAGTTTTTTCTGACTCTTTTAAACTGGTTGTAAGGGATGTTAGACAGCCAGCATCTGTGGTGGGCACTATGGAAGTCAATATATGTGTTATTGTCAACTTTTTCGAAAAAAGTTTTAGTGGTCAGCGTATTGTTTCTTACTGAAATTAATAGATCTAAAAATTCAATACTTTGTATATTGGTGTTAGCAGTAAAACTGAGCCCACCATCGTTAGTGTTAATATAGGCGATGAAGTTTAGAGCACTTGTGTTCCTGACCATATTATAAAAAGGTCGTCTATATAACGTTTGTAGACAACTATGTTTCCTATATACTGTACATTATTATATATATATCGTTTTTCAAATTGACCCATAAATAAATTTGCAAAAGCCGGCGTGACCCTTGTCCCCATGG
The DNA here is from genome assembly GCA_025379985.1 of Phyllomedusa bahiana. Classification (NCBI taxonomy): domain Eukaryota; kingdom Metazoa; phylum Chordata; class Amphibia; order Anura; family Hylidae; genus Phyllomedusa; species Phyllomedusa bahiana. The sequence goes on from JAODAL010001632.1 coordinate 26,900, forward strand.
CCGTTCCCTTAATTTGTTGTATATATCTCCTTCGTACATAAAAAAATTATTTTCCAGAATTAATTTAAGACCTCTAATCAAAAAATCTTTTTTTAAAGGTGAAATCAAGCTGGCTTTGTCTAAAATTTCCCGGACAGAATTTAAACCCAATTCATGCTGTATGTTTGAATAAAGCGCCGTTACATTCGCAGTCATAAGAATAAAATTGGTATTATATTGTATATCTTTGAGTATCGTTATGAGATGGCCTGAATCATTGAGATAACTGTCTAACTGAAGAACATATGGCTGCAAATGTAAATCAATGTAATGGGATAATTGGCTTGTTGTTGAATTGATGCCAGAAATTATTGGGCGTCCGGGTGGATTAATGAGACTTTTGTGAACCTTTGGTAAAAAGTAAAAAAAACGGTTTACTCGGTTCTGTGATCAAAATAAATTCTTTTTCTGTCAATAATATTTTTATCAAGGTATTCTTGCAGAAGACGTATTAAATCTTCTTGTAACGTGGGAAAAGGGTCTGTAGAACATTTTTTATAATAGGATGGGTCATTCAAAATTCTAGTTGCCTTCTTATGATATTGGTTATGGTCTAAGATAACTGTACCCCCTCCCTTGTCTGCAGGTCTGATAACAATTTTAGAATTTTTTTGCAGTTTTTTCAAAGCCCTTAACTCATTTTCTTTTAGGTTGGGTGTTTTCTTTATGGGTTTTATTTGTGCTAGTTCCGGACTCACAATATCTTGAAATGATTTGATAAAATTACCTTGAGATTGAATAGGATAAAACTTAGACTTAACATTTATATCTTTGTGTTTAGTAACATCTGTGGAAATAGAAGTGCTAGGGTGCATGGCAAAATGTCGTGCCAAAGTGAGCTTTCGAATTAGTTTGTGAAAATCTATAAACAATTCAAAGTGGTTAATATTGTTATTAGTGGGGCAAAAAATATAGCCCTTTCTTAAAGACCTGTAGTTCATGTAATTCCAAATTATGATGTGATAAATTAAAAATGCCAAATTTTTGTAAATCCGTAGCTGAGATGTTTCCATTTAATTTATTGATGAAGAGCGACCTTTTTTTACGTGAGGTCCCTGACCTGCAGCCCCTGTATTTATCTTTCTTTTTGATCCGATAGATGGTTTTGGTTTTAATAGGTGATCGGTTATTGGTACTGGATGGTCTAAAAAAGGAGCCATATTTACATTTTCTTCACTTGTGATTATTGCACTATTGAGGGAAGAATTAGTGCTGGAAAACTCTACTGAAGCATCGGACACATCGTGTATGGTGATTTGTGAGAGTGAAATTTGTGTAGGAGATAAACCAAATTCTGTTTTTTTAGAATTATGTTCCTTTTTCAAAAGTTAAAATGTTTCTCTAATTTGTTGTGCTTTTATGGCTATGTCCAAATTTTCACAAAGACTAATAACTATGGTTTCAGCTGATTCTACTGTATTTTTAGTCCCTTTTTCTATCGACTGAGAAATATGGGTGTATTTACTTTTGATTTCACGGTTTGTGTGTCAGGAATTACAAATTTAGTACCATTTTATTCAGGTTGCGACATGGTGGAAACAGAAAGTTGACTAATATCTTGAATAATAGGAAGATTATTCAAAAGATTCTCGGAACCTTGTATCAATACCCCACTAGGTTTGTGGGTATCGTTATTTTTCTTATACGTTCTTACTTTGGGTTTAGCCCCTAGATCTAATGATGGGCATAGTGCACTCTTTTCTTTCTCTATGTTGGGTAGCTTTTGTGTTTTTTCTAAATCACTAGGTAGTGGTTGTTGATTTATGGATAGGTCTGGACTCTCATTCCCCATAGGTGTAAGTATAGTTTGGTTTTGTATTCTATTTGTTATTTTGGATATCATTTGTGTACGAGGTAATTTATTTTGTTTGTCTCTGTAGAGTTTACCTTTTTTTTTCTAGAGAATAGAGTATTTTAATATTTTTGTACTTCTAGAGGGACTCTAGTATTTAATTTTTGGTAGTCTATATGTGTCTCAAAATATTTCAAATCTCGGAAAATTACTTCAATTTCAACTTCTGTAGTACTAATTAAATCCTTACGTTTATCTATTAACAGATTCATTAAATTTCTAGAGCAACGCATAAGAATATTATCCCACTCTTTCACAAAAGATATATCATTAGAAAAGATAGGAGGAAAAAAGATGCTAAGACCTTTAGGTACAATATTCATGTCTAGATATGTGTTTAAAAACATTACGTCCAGGTTGTGCTGTGCCTCAAAACAAAGTTTCTTCTCCAAACTATTAAATAACGATGTCATACGTTTATATAGTATATAAATATATATATATAGATATATATAAAATATATATATATATATTTATTTATTTATTATTTATTTTTTAATGTTTTTATTAACTTTTCCAAAGTGTATACAAATAATACCCCCAACATGGGGCAGGGTAGGGGTGGGGAGGGGGGGTTGTGGGGAGGAGGGAGTGAGACGGTTACATTCTGCTGTGGGTACAATGATTATACAACTTCCATTAGACATACATATAGAATCAATCAGTTCTTCATCATAAATCTCCTGACCGTGTCTAATGCTTCATGAGCTAGTGCGTCCATATTCAGCTACAGAGCAATAGCAACATCTGCAAGGCAGCAGTAGCTTGTGGATTTTGTATCATGGAATGCACTAGAGATCTACCCGTCCTCCACAACCCTCCCTGGAGACAATAGAGCAGAAAAAGGGCACGGCAGATTTGTAACAACCTTAAGGGTATAAACTTAAGCGGGGGCCTAAGCCCTGTGATCTCGCCTCCTAGTTCTCTGCTATGGGAAGTCGAGCCCTAAGCCCCGTCCATTTGGTTCAGGGGGCTAATGTGTTTTCCCAGGAGCAGGAGTCTTTTGGTTGGGTGTCTCCCCTGGATTATATTCTTATTTATCTCCCACCTATGGGTCCATTTTTGGTTTTCACGGGGCAACGCCTCCTGTTTATTGGAAGTCGGCCCTGCCCAACCTGGTTGCTAGGCATGGTTTATTATGTCTTAGGGGTACCATTCTTATTTTAAAACTGATTCGTTTGGAAGAGAGGCCTAGCTCAGTGCATGCGCTCTGCTTCCCTTTGTCTGTCTAGCGCAAGCTTTTCTTTAACCTGTGCTAGGTATTACCTCCTGCCCCTTAGGATCCACTTCCATTAGATCAAGTTCCGTTATCAATTAAGTGGGTTGCTAAAATATGGTATGTACTTTAAATCTGGTACCATAGGGAAGGAAGTTGGGTATTTCCCACATAACCTCCCCACATATGTCCGTCTTGTATGATATTGTTCTCCTTCCTTTGTCTACGACCGGCTCTGAAAACATTCTCACTGTCTTTTAACATCTGACAAGGAGGGAGGAAGGGGACAGGAGGTGGATAATGAAAAGGGGGGGGGGGGGGAAAAACATACATAGGGAGGGGGGAGGGGGATGCATCCGACTGTGAATCCGACACCCGCCACAGCCCAGGGGAGTCACCATCTGTTTTACCCTGCCCCATTTTTGGATGTTTAGTCTATCGGACTCTGCTGTATGTACCAAGTTGTGAATTTAAAGCAGTCTCTAATTTTAGTTTGAATGTGTCTAGGTAGGAGTTTGATGAAATTAGTCCACATCTGAAAGAATTGCTGAGTCCTTTGCTCCTTTTGCGTCGTTGTCTCTATCCAGTCCATATGGAAAATGTGTGATAGCTTTTCTAAGAATATTTTTAATGTGGGTGGATGTACCTGTATCCAGCATTGAAGGATTGCCTTTCGTGCTGCTGCTGCTGCTATGTAAAATAACAGTTTTTGATGATACCGTGGGTGGGAGGAATATTCCTCCAGGAGGATGCTGAAGAGGGCCCAGAGATCGTTTTCTGGGCACTGTGGTAGTAAGTTTCTAAGGGTAAATGATCGAACGTCTGACTTAAAAGCCTGGATTTTTGGACAAGTCCACAGACAATGCAGTAAGTCTGCATGTGGGGAGTTGCACTTCAGGCATGCATGATTTTCAGAGTGTCCCATCAAATAGCCTCGGTGTGGAGAGACATAGGATCTGTGTGTAATTTTAAAAGCCATCTCCCAGTACATCATGGAAGGCATTAGTTCCTTCCATTGTTACTTTTAGTCGAGCCGGATATTGCAGTTAGAATCGAATGTTTTTCTCATGCAGTTCACTGCACAACGGCGCAAATGCCTTGCGTTTGGCGGAGACGGTGACAGAAAAGTCTTGAAAGATAAGCACTTTTGCAGTGTCCGCCTGGAATGATCTATTTGTGCGGTATGCCTTTAGGACTCGTTCTTTTATTGTCCAATTTGCGTATCTTGCAGTGACCTGTCTAGGCTTGCTATTTCGCTCCTGTCTTGGGGGCCCGAATCTATGGACTCTCTCAATTAGTAGTGGGTCAGGTGGTAGGTCCAGATTCAAAGCACTTGCTAGGTCTTTTACCAGGTACATTTGAAGTTGATCATTTGTGACAGTTTCGGGGATCCCTACAAATCAGAGGTTGTTCCTCCTCTCCCTAGTCTCAAGATCCTCGAGCTTATCTCTGAGGATTATTTGTGCATTCTGGCACTGTGTGATGTCCCTCTCTTGTGCTTGAGTTGTATCTTCGCATGATGTTACTCGTGTCTCTAGCTGTCCAATCTTCTGGACGTTTTCTGTGATCTGGGCCAGTGCTGTATTAATTGATGTTTGTATGATATCAATTCGGCGATCAAAGTAGGGCGTCAACAATCTCATCCCTTCTTGCGCTACTGAGATGGCGCTCTCTGTAGTTGAGGCATGTGATGCCGCTGGGCTCGCCGCTAGGGAGAGGTTTTGTGGCGTGATATCCCCGTCTGAGAGTAGGAGTTGAGATGCTTTATCTGGTGAGGTATTGGGACTCATTGTTTTGGGCTGGTTTTTCTCTTGTAGTTTCTTATTTTTATTCTCATTAGTTTTGGATGCGGAAGGGGTTTGGGTGTTTTTTGGTTGTTTTTGTGGCATGGCTTGCGATTGGGATCTCAAATATTTGTCCATGGTCTGTTATACAAATACAACTGAGTAGGAGAGATAGCGTCTGAGTGCCAGAGGAGATTTGAAAATTCTATGAACGTTTCATTAGGTTGGACGTCGGTATATTATTGATGGCAGAGTTATCTATTGTTCTGCGGCTTCCTTCACATAAAGCTCGGTGTATTGTTGGTGCTATTGAGATTTCAACTGAGGTAGTGGTATTTATATATTGACAGATGGATGTCAGTCAGTGATTATGAGGGAGTCTTTGTGCACCGCTATCAACGATAGAACCAGGTGTGGTCTTTTACGCTGAGTTAGTGGTAAGTCCTACACTTTTATTGAATTGTATTTTAGAGGAGTGGCTGTTAACTTTTTATCCACTAGGTGGTGGTATTATACAGGCTCACAATATTAGTGATGACTGCGCTGTGAATTTTCAAATGCTATATGGCACAGGTGTCAAACTGCCGGCCCTCCAGCTGTTGGGAAACTACAACTCCCATCATGCATTTGTATAATCTATAACAGTGGGCACGATGGGAGTTGTAGTTTCCCAACAGCTGGAGGGCCGGCAGTTTGACACCCCTGCTATATGGAGTTTGCTCTGGTAAGTGCCAGCAGGGCACAAAATGGCCGGTTTTTCCTGCCGTTTGTGGCTGTGGCGTTCTCAGGCCTTTGTTCAAGATGCCGGCTTTTCCCGCCAGACAGTGTCCGGGTTGCAGTCCTGTTTTTTTTTGGGTTTTTTTGGGGGAAGAGTCGGCATTAGTGGAGCTCAGCAATGAGTGCACGGGCCCGTTAGTACCCAAGGGAGTCTTGATTGTGGCTCTGCTTGATGGTCGGGTGGGGGGCTATATTGTTCCTAGTCGGCGCTTATAGGTCTTCTATGGTTCCCACGTCTGGTAGAGGCAACTAGTCTCTTGCAATAGCAAGGGGCCGGGTAATACGTGTCGGGCTAGGGGGAGGCTAAGGCCAGGCTCGCTAGCCTTATATCGTCTGTCCTCGGTGCTGCCCCTTAATTTGAGCTGAGACTGTCCGTCAGCCCTGCAGTGGCTGTGTCTGACACGGTGTGCGCCTAACAACCCCTTCGGGACCGATCTACTTTAACTTAAGCCGAGTCAAGCAGCTGCCGGTCGTTTTTAGGAAGCTCGTCGGTCTGTCTCCCGCCCGGAACACTCTCACCTGTTCGGCACGTTAGTCGTCAGCTCTATTTCCGAGGCAGGAGCTGCCGTGCTCAGCGTCCGGACTGTCCTCCCTTCTGCGCCGTTAGCTCTGGCCGGTTACGTGTTAGGCCTGGTCACAGCGTGTGCGCCTGTGATGGTCAGCGTCATCTTTGCTTCGTCGGCTAGCCGGGCTCCCACTTCGCCTCGCGCGGTTTTCTGTCCCACTGTTCAGATGATCCGTCTGTGCTTCCCCGCTCCAGTGTGGAAGTTCGGCACTGGGTCACTTGATCTATGCACCGCCAACGTGCGCTTGCAGTCCGTGGGCTTCTGCTGCTGCGGCCTATCAGGCATCTGTAGCCAGGCGTCGGTGAGGTGAATTTCAGCCTCTGGACTACCGGGGCTGTTAGGATGGAGCTCCTTAGGTGCAGCTCAGTTAGTGCTCGCCTTCTGTGAGCTTTCTGTCTCGCTGAGACTAACTGTGTTCCCAATGGTGGTGGATTTTGTCACGAGTGCTGCGGAGCTGCTCTAAAACGCGGCTGCCATCTTAAGTCCCGCCCCCGGAAGTCATATATATATATATATATATATATATATATATATATATATATATATATACATACATATATAGCATGGAGGTGCAGGAACATGAGTCAGCTAGTTGGGTAACATTTAGAAAGAAGGATAGAGGGAAGAGTGTCAGGGAGGCTAGTCCTGAACTGGCACGCCCCCAGACAAAATTTGCAAGATTTGTCCGGGATGAGGGAATGTCACTCAGAAATAGCATTGCTGTGCAGTGCAAGTACAACTTACCCCTGTCTGCCTCTGTAAAGGATGGGAATAGGAGTGCAGGTCAGGCTAGACAGGTGCAAGAATTGGGGGACACTGTCCATTAAAAATGGGCTACAGAAAGGCAACTGCCACAAAAGACCAGGATCTGTCTGAACAGTATTGCGTTTACCCTGGGGCCCGGGTTCGACGTACATATCGCGGTGCATGCCGTGCTGGGTACAGATTGCTGGGTGGGGGAGCTGGAGAGTAATCCAGCTGTTAATGTGTCCACATTGCACCAAAGGAGTGTACCTTAAGAAATCATTTTCACAGTGGACTTAGAAGAAAAAAGCTCATCGTGCAAGGACCCCCTCCAGGTAATATTTGACAAAATATTACGATGTTCCACGTGCCATACCATAGAGTCATAGGAGATAAGAGAAGTGAATAATTGGCTTCAAAAATTGGAGTAGGTGAACGGAAGGGATTTGGGTTTTTGGAGAACTGGCTGACGACTTCTGTTTGGCTACAGTACAGACTCCTATGCTGGGACGGGGCTGGCACCTAAATGGGCGGGGTGCATCAGTATGGTGTGGTGGGACAAAATTGCAAGGAAGCTGGAGGAATATTTTAAACTAGGGGGACTGGTTGGGAGGGAAACTACACATATAGCAATGCAAGTGATAGTGAATATAGTAGAAGTGACCGTCACCACCGAAGGGGGAGGTGTCCCCCCTTTCTCTGGATGGTAAAATCCTGTCTTAAAGTCCAACACTAGCGGGAAGATATAGGTACAAGGTATAATTAATACAGGGTTGGAATCATTATGGGTAAATTACACGTTGGTGTAATAACATTAATCATAATTCTAATAGGAGACTGCTATAGGCCGGGGGAGAGCCAAATATAACAAACTCATAGAAAATATTCTCCTCATGCGCCGCAGCAAAAAGAAAAATGCATCTAATCAGAATGAGTAGTTATTATTGCCAACATTTAACTACCCAGTGCCATAAATTTTATGGGTGGAATCTGACACCTGTAGCATCACACAAAGGGGAAACATGTATTTTTGTCTACAACTAGAGATAATGTACCTTAACACTCTATCCCCAAATGGTGCATGACGGAACCGACTATAGTAAAGGCCCCCTGTCAAGACTAAATATTGACAAATAGACCCTGACAGAGTAACAAAGTATCATGTTGAGGGGCACCTAGGGAATAGTGACCGCGTTGAATAAAATAAACATCCTATTTATCCTTCAATAGAGCTTTTTGGCATGGAGTGTCCACAAAGGAAAACACTGAATTTGAGGAAGGCAAGTATTTAATCCTGCTTAGAGGGGAGGCCCTAAAACCTATTGACCTGGGACAAGTGGTTAAAAATACAGAAACAAATAAATAAATGGGAGATCTTTAAAAACATCTTATGGCACCCACGGTTAGAGGAACATACAATAATGGAAAAAAAAAATAATTAAAACAGTAAAAATAAAACTCCAATGTGGATCATACAGAGATGTAAAGGAGGGCAATAAAAAGACAACAAGAAAGGCCGTTACGAAGCTGGCAGAGAAGAGGGCATACCAAAAAACGCTATAAGGAAAAAAATATATTTTAACAATATATACAATTATACAACAGATTAAAAAAAAGAAAATTATTGGCCCACGTTAAAAAGTATTAGGAGTGGCCGGCGATGAGAAGAAAGCAATCCTATTAAACATTTCTTCTTCCATTGTATTTAACTGATAGGAGGAGGGAATGAGCTTCCTGTTGAATGAGCAAAGGGAGGAGATGTAAATATCCAACTTAAATGTTTCTTGGTGTCTAACCCAGGAAAGAGTGCAGCTGCCGCCTTAGGAAGGGCTAAAAAAAGACAAACCCCCATGCCCTAGATGGTAGAAATAACACCGCGCCTGTGTCCATACGGTTCCTACAGGGATGTTTAAGAGGTACTGTGTATAGAATAGGCCCCCGCAATTTTCTTAATATTATTGACTGTATAATAACGTTTGTATGCCCAAAGAATGGCGCATAGCAATAAGTGGTGCCAATAATTCAAAAGTGGGGTCAAAAAAGTGATCCAGGAAAACTATAGTGCCGGTAAGCTTAACCTCTGCTTGATGTAAAAAGTTGTGAAAAAGTTTTCCTAAGATATGCTATCCTGGAGTATTTCACTGAAAATAAAATGTTAATAACGCCGTATCCCAGCATGGGTTTAATAAGTAACGTCGGGGTCCTGTCAAACAAATCTTTTGCATCTATGTGAGGAAGTTGAGTGAATGCCAGACTGGATCGGGGTGAGGAACTGGATGTCAAGAATAATTTGTTGATTATTCTTAACAGCATTGTATGAATAATCTTGTTCCACAAAAAAGATATGGTAAGGGTAAAAACGAAATTGCTTGGACTTGGATGATAATTGTGCAAGGTGGTAAGCAACTGGCATCACTGAAGAAAAAGCAAAAGGGTGTAATTACGGTGCATACTCAACAGGATCGCCTGTTTACTAGTGTTGGAACCACAGGGCACAGTAATTGGGCCTGTATGCCTTCATTAATACATTCAAACAAATTGATCTTACACCTTGGGAGAGCACAGTAGAATATCGAATCTTTGCAGATGATACTAAGCACTGTAAAGGAAACGCACACCAATAGAGGATAATGGTTTATTATACAAAGGGATCTGGAAGTAGGTTTGGTAGCCTGGGCAGATAAAAGCAGATGATGTTATAATACTGAAAAATGGCAAGATAATTGCACAGTGTGGGAGGGAAAATCCATTACATGATAAATACCGAAGAGAAAATGGAAAAACGCACTGTGTAAAGAGAGACGAGTGGAGAATGACCCAGGGAATTCTGGTGGACAGTAAAACTTAATTGTAGCAGCCCATGTTGAGGTCATGCATCAGCCTGATGGCTGAATAGGATCAGGTGGCTGTATTAAGATAGGGACATAGAAGCACAAGATTGGAACGATTATTTGACCCACTGGATACAATACAAGCATTTTACGTACCACACATGGAATATTGATAGCAAGTATTATTGGGCACCAGTGCAGCACGAAGGAAAGACATTGTAGAGCTTGGAACATGTACCAAAGTGTGGTCAAAACAAAAATAAAATAAAAAGCGACTGGGTTGGAGACTACAATGACCCAGAAAGATTAAGTCAAGATTTAGGGAAATTTCATGTTTTAGCGAAAAGGTGATGGCTTAGGGGTTGACATAATAAATATGTTAAATATATTACAGGTCAATAGTAGAGATCTCTCTCAAGATTTATTTAAACCCATGAAACCTTGTATCCCAAACAAGGGGGTCATCCTCTACGACTTTTATGGAAAGCGAAAGTTATATGTAACTAACAAGAAAGGATTCTTTACTGTTAGAGCGTGAGGACGAGTCGTAGGAAACTCGTCTGCGCATAGAAATTGACCAGGTGAATACGACTAACAGAGTTTCAAGAGAAGGCTTGGATGCATTGTCTGGAGTGTGATAATAAAAACAAGTTATAAAGTGACAATTAAAGATTCCTGGAGAGAGGTCTGGATACATTTAATTCTATGATGTAGAATAATTATAACAAGCTATAGTGACGTAGATTCTGGAGAATTGGCCTGGAAACATTTTCTAGAAGTATATAACAAGTTATAGTGACTAGGATACTGGAGAATGGTGGTCGGTTGATCCCAGGGGATTAATTCTAATTAGCCCAAGATGGAGTCAGTAAGGGCATTTTTTTCACTAACAATAGGACAATTGTGCTTCTTCATCGTGAGTGATTTTTTTTTTTTTGCCTTCCTCTGGATACACACTTTAAAACTTTAGCAAACACTATAATCACATATAGGCTGAAACAGGATGACAAATGTCTTTTGTTTTTGAGGATGCCTGACAAACTATGTAACAAATGTGTAAATATAAACAATAAATTAGAAAAAAGATAAAGAAAAATGTTGCCACTATCCACAGCACCTAGTCCACCACACAGCACAGGACACAACCAGAACGGAACGACACCAAACGGGCACTCTTGGCGCCCAGAACTACGGGTACGCAAAAAAAGAACGTAAGGTAAAGATGCCGTAACCCCGAACGGCACCTTTTCTCGTGCAGCTCAAGTACGCTTTTCTTACTCACACCTGCTTACAGCCTCCACAAGAGAATTTTCAAACAAAAAGCGTTTTTTTAATTCTTACCATGCCACACAATGCGACGTGTTTCAGCACCCTCACTCTAGCATCTTGTATCTTCCAAGACATGAGGAGGTGCCCGTGTGACTATTCTTTATACTCATATTAGAGGCGACTCCTGATTCCGACTAGTATCAACGCTGCTGTGCACAAGACGAGTCAAACCGCGATACTACCGCCTCTACTCAATTTAATATATCTAGAGGAAGTTGTGTGCTGATATAAATATAAATATATTATAAATAGTATATATATATTATAAATTATAGTATATATATATATGATTGTAATTTGAAAGAAACGCATAAGAGTTTAACATAACAACTACATAATAAGAATGATTTTTCTCGATTATCTGACATGATATTTTGATTACTAAAATGATTTTATAATTTGCCAAAAGCCAGAAAAATGATAGGGAGAGAATTCTTTAAACTGTCATATTTTATACTTTATGCAAAAGTACAAATTTGTTACAAGACACCAGGATTACTAGGCCTTTATCAATACAATGGAGGTGGACAGCACATGTGATGAGGTCATGCCCTTTGGAATGCTTCTGATGAGTTATAGGCACATTTTGAGTTATGAGAACACCTGTTGGAGTATTTTTTTAACGCACAGCAGAAGAAAATACACTTCTTCCTTTGTGTAACATCATGGAAAGTTAAAATAAATCAGCCGAAAATAATCAGGAAGAGCATTGAGTGGACTTGCATCTCTTGGGTTCATTTTCCAGATACCAGAATGTCACAGTACAACTGAACATGGAACAAATATACGAAAAGTACAAACAATATGGAAAAATGTCCCCGCCATCATACCAATTCAGGGGAAGGATAACAGTGTTCTCGTGTCTCAGCGAAGTAAACGAGAGGTTCTGGTCCATGTCCTGTGCATATCAACCCAAGAACAAAAATGCAAAAGACCTGGTGAAGATTCTGGCAGGAATCTGGAAGAGTATCCAGCGTGTTCATTATCCACAGTGAAACAAGTACTTGGCATCAACAAGGTGCTGAAGGCCCCGTCTCCAGAAGAAGGCATTACTCCAAAGGAACATATAAAAAGACCATAACGTCAGCAGGAACTATTGGAAACATGTCCTGTGGTATCTGACTGAAACTAACATTTAACTGTTATTGGCCATAAGACCATGGTTACGTTTGAAAGAAAAATGGAAAAGCTTGGAAGCCCTAAGCACAGCCAAACCCAATGTGAACACAGCGGTGGCAGCATCATGTTTCGGGGTTAATTTTGCTGCAGGAGGGACTATGCACTCACAAAATAATGGCACCATGGAGAGAAAAAAAGACATGTGTTCCAATATGCTGAAGCCAGTGAAGTTAAAGCTAGATGTCCTTGAAGATTGGGTCTTCCAAATGAAAACCAATGACCCGAAACATACTGTGAAACTGGATTACAAACGGCTTAAGAATAACCAAGTCAATGATTAATGGACAAGGTCACCACAAATGCCCTGATCTCAATCCTATTAAAAAAATTAATGTGCAAAGGCGAAATGCAGGTACAAGCAAGGCAACCTAAAAACATGGCTTAAGTTATACAGTTCAGTCAGGAGAATGGCCAAAACACCGACCACCTATTTGTTAGAAGTTTGTGGAAGGATAATCCAAAACATTTGACCCCAGTCCATACAGGTTTTACCCTTAAAACGACCCTGGAAGAATGAGTAGCCTTCCCAGGGACGCTAAGGGGCTCTGCAGCGGGATCGGTCCGTCACCCCACCACACAGCCGCCGGATGTTTAGCAGCTGATTGCAGCTAACAACCGGTGGTTACAGCGCGGGGGTCGGTGCTGTGGTTTAAACACTTAGACGCCGTGGCTATGATGGCCACGGCGTCTAAATGAATGAAAAATGGTGCCGCGCATCGTTCTTCAAAGCAATCGGAGTCCCTGCAGCTTGACTGTGGGGATCTGTTGCCTGGACATGGCAGTGGGAATCCTTGTGAAGGCCTCCATCGCTGCCATGTTCTTGTTTGCCCCACTTCCGTCCCCAGACAGGAAGTGGGGAAACCGCCATCTTGGTGCAGCCTAATGCAATGTCTATGCAATGCATTAGGCCAGTGTTTCTCAACTCCAGTCCTCAAGACCCACCAACGGGTCACGTTTTCAGGATTTCCTTAGCAGTGCACAGGTGATTTAATTATGCTGCACTTGAGAAACACTGCATTAGACTGTATTAACGATTGCGCCTCCTAGTGGTGAAGCACCCTAGGGGTACTCAATGTTAAAGTTAAAAAAAAAAAAGTTTTAAAGTACAAAAAAAGTATTAAAAGTTCAAATCACCCCCCTTTCCCCATTTTACAAATAAAAACAATTAAATAATAAAGTTGCACATATTTGGTATCGCTGCGTGAGAAAAATTCTGATCTATAAAAATATAACATCATTTATCCCGTGCGCTGAACACCGTAGAAGAAAAAAATTCCAAACGCCAAAATTGCGTTTTTCGGTCATTTCATGTCGCATAAAAAGTAGAATAAAAGTGATCAAAAAAGTTGCCTGCATTCCAAACTGCTAGCAATAAAAAGTACGCTTCAGCCCGTAAAAAATGCACCCTCATTGACGTCCTTGTTTTTTTTTTTTTTTACGGTACTAAAACATAACAGATAAATGTGTTATCTGTATTCTACAGATAACACATTATATTTACCGAAGATTGAACACTGTAAAAGCAAAAAACCTGCAAACATGGCGAAAGTAAGTTTTCACAATTTGTCCCACTTGGAATTTTTTTGTGGTTTCCCAGTTTATTCTATAGTACAGTGAATAAGACCAATGGAAAGTAAATCTTGTCCCGCAAAGCAAAATCCCTCAAATGTCGATGGAGGAGGAAAAGTAAAAAGTTATGGCTCCGGGAAGGCGAGGAGGGAAAAACGAACGTGTCAACGAAAAAAAGTTGCAAGGTCCTTAAGGGGTTAAGGGCAATGCTACCAAATACTAATGAAATGCATGTAAACTTTTGACTTTGCAGAAAGTACCATATTTTTTGGACTATAAGATGCACTTTTTTCCACCCAAATTTGGAAAACAGGGGTGCGTTTTATAGTCCGAATATCCTCTCGGCCAGCAGGAGACTGGAGTGCCGCAATGCTGCAGGAAGCTGGCAGCAGGGTTTAAAGGGTTAAACCCCGCCGCCGGCTTTCTGCAGCATCGCAGAACTTCAGTCTCCTTCCGGCCCGATCTTGTACAGTCCGGGCGCTTGCTTGGTGGCCACTGGGTCCTGGCGGAGGCCGTTCGTTATGCTCAGGGGCTGCTCTGTGCGGCCGGGCAGTGGAAACAATCGCTTGGTGCGGGCAGTGGCATTCTCTCCATGCAGGCGGCAGGCGCTGCTAGCAACAGGGATGGAGCCTACTCCATTCCTGCTCTTAACACCCCTGGCACCGCCAGCTGGATGAGGAGCGGTGCTGTGCAATGTGATTGCAGGGGAGCGATCAGTTGCCATGGCAGCAGGTGTAATAAGTAATGAATGAGAAATCCTATGTACAGCAGTACAACAGTACTGCTGTATATAGGACAAGGAAGTGTGCCCCCTAGTGGTCAAGTGCCCTAGGGGACTGAGTATTAAAGTAAAAAAGTAATATTAAAAGTTTAAATCACCCCATTTTGTAGTTTTACAAATAAAAAAGTTCCACATATCGCCACGTCCGTAAAAGTCCAATCTATTAAAATGTACTGTTGTACAGCAGAGAAGAAAAAAATTCTAAACGACAAAATTGTGGGTTTTTTGGGCATTTAATATCCCCCAAAAAATTAGAATAAAAAGTGATCAAAAAGCCACATGTATCCCAAAAAAACTACATTTCAGACCACACTTTTTGCTTCAAATTTTTTTCTTCCTATTTCCCCCCTCTAAAACCTAAGTTGTCTTATGGTCCAATAAAATACAGTAATAAAATGCCTTAAAAAATTCTCTCATTATTCTGGCATTTGGCAAATATAAATAATTGTGGTAATCCTAATTGACCTAAAACGGGTAAGGTTTATTCTGATTTCATGTCAAAAACATGCGTATGTGTTTTTTATATATTGCTGCTGGTAAAGTAAGCAATTTTCAAAATGCATGATATTAAAAAAATGTATGCTTTGCTTGCCTTTTCTGCACCTTCAACTTGCTCTCTTGACTCCTTGGTTACCGACCACCACTGTGTACTTTCAGTAGAGGCTGGAGCTGTGCATGTTCGCACATGTACTACCCCATCAGACCACAGTAACTTACTTTCAGACAGACTTTTCTAACACTAAATTAATGCCCACCACTAAAAGTAGTCATTGGTAATCGGTAACACAGGAGACAAGAGAGCAAGTTGAAGATGCAAAAAAGGCTGTATTAGGTAAAGCATATATATTTTTTGAATAATTTGCATTTTGAAAATTGCTTACTTTATAGTAATTAGCCCTTTCAGCAGCACTTGCTGTGATGGGTATACCTTTTTAAAGACCTAATCCTGGTAGTGGCACAATATAGCTCCTGAATTGACACCACTGGGCAACTGACCATAGCCTATGAGAACTGCTTGACACAACTGGTGTGAGGTTTGATTTTTTTCTTAGCACCTTATACAAGTCCTAGTATTGGAACACAACAACTATAAAAACTGTAATTTCCTTTCAACTTTTGGTTTTGCAGCTTTCCTGAGTTAACTGGTGCAAACTTATGCTCTTAGTAAAATCTATACTAGAGATGGGCGAATTGATTCTAACGAAGTGGAATTCGTTTAGAATTTCAGGAAAACTTCGGTTCTGAACAAAGTCGAAGTTTGGGGTATTTCGGGTGAACGAAGTGTGCTTTTGATTGATAAAATGGCTGCGAGCACATGGCGTTACATTGGGCAAAGAACTCTGGGAGGAAGAAGGGCATAGCCTGCATGACATGTGCAGAGATGAAGCCAATCAGAGACCGGCGGGATTCTGTGACGTCACCGCACTATATAAGTCCGGGCGCGACGCTGGGAGCTCATACCGCTTTCACTGAACTGAGTAGGGAAGGTACTGCCGCGGCTGCTTGTAATAGCTCTTACTGAAGAACTAATTTTTATACAGCGATTTTTGTGGGGTGTCTCAGCTTGTCTCAGAGACTGCTTCTCTTAATGTTCTATTTCAGATTTTTTGGGGTATTGGATCTGAAGTCCAGTGTGCGTCCACTGCAGCTGCATATACATTTTAATGCTATCTGCTCACAGCACATTTGTATATCCAAGGGGATCTTAGCCAGTTCCTGTTGTATTCACTTAAAGAAACAGCGTTTTTACAATACAAATACCACTTCATTTTTGGCTGCTCAATTCTTTTGCGCAATTTACATCCAGGGGTTAATTAAGCGTTGTTTTTGTGCTGTGGTGACTCCAAGAAACCGTCTTTTTCACCGCCAAAAAATAAAATTTTCCTGTAGCCTAATTCACAAGCGAAGGTTAATTACAATTTTTTCTCTTGTTGTGTAGCGTAGAAAACACGCAATTGTAACACGCTACAAAGCTAGTAGTTTGTGGCTGCTCAATTCTTTTGCGCAATTTACATCCAGGGGTTAATTAAGCGTTGTTCTGCTGCTGTGGTGACTCCAAGAAACCGTCTTTTTCACCGCCAAAAATTACAATTTTCCTGTAGCATAATTCACAAGCAAAGGTTAATTACAATTTTTTTCTCTTGTTGTGTAGCGTAGAAAACACGCAATTGTAACACGCTACAAAGCTAGTAGTTTGTGGCTGCTCAATTCTTTTGCGCAATTTACATCCAGGGGTTAATTAAGCGTTGTTTTTGTGCTGTGGTGACTCCAAGAAACCATCTTTTTCACCGCCAAAAAATACAATTTTCCTGTATCCTATTTCACAAGCGAAGGTTAATTACAATTTTTTCTCTTGTTGTGTAGCGTAGAAAACACGCAATTGTAACACGCTACAAAGCTAGTAGTTTGTGGCTGCTCAATTCTTTTGCGCAATTTACATCCAGGGGTTAATTAAGCGTTGTTTTTGTGCTGTGGTGACTCCAAGAAACCGTCTTTTTCACCGCCAAAAAATACAATTTTCCTGTAGCATAATTCACAAGCGAAGGTTAATTACAATTTTTTCTCTTGTTGTGTAGCGTAGAAAATACGCCATTGTAACACGCTACAAATCTAGTCATTTGTGGCTGCTCAATTCTTTTGCGCAATTTACATCCAGGGGTTAATTAAGCGTTGTTTTTGTGCTGTGGTGACAAAAATAAACCGTCTTTTTCACCGCCAAAAATTACAATTTTCCTGTACCATAATTCACAAGCAAAGGTTAATTACAATTTTTTCTCTTGTTGTGTAGCGTAGAAAACACGCAATTGTAACACGCTACAAAGCTAGTAGTTTGTGGCTGCTCAATTCTTTTGCGCAATTTACATCCAGGGTTTAATTAAGCGTTGTTTTTGTGCTGTGGTGACTCCAAGAAACCGTCTTTTTCACCGCCAAAAAATACAATTTTCCTGTAGCATAATTCACAAGCGAAGGTTAATTACAATTTTTTCTCTTGTTGTGTAGTGTAGAAAACACGCCATTGTAACACGCTACAACTCTCGTGAAGTGTGGCTGCTCAATTCTCTTGCTCAATAGAGATCCAGGGGTTAATTAAGCGTTGTTTTTGTGCTGTGGTGACAAAAATAAACCGTCTTTTTCACCGCCAAACATTACAATTTTCCTGTACCATAATTCACAAGCAAAGGTTAATTACAATTTTTTCTCTTGTTGTGTAGCGTAGAAAACACGCAATTGTAACACGCTACAAAGCTAGTAGTTTGTGGCTGCTCAATTCTTTTGCGCAATTTACATCCAGGGGTTAATTAAGCATTGTTCTGTAGTTGTACTCAGTAAAAGAAACTTTGTTTTTCACCGCCGAAATTCTGTAGCATAATTCATATCCGAAGGTTAATTAAGCCTGTTTGTGCTTTTATATTCAGTAAAATACACAGAGTTTTTAAACGGCACATACAAGTCAATTTTTCCTGCCCATTTTTGGAGCACAATTTATATCCAATGGTTACCCAAGCTTCTTAGTGGGTTCATTTGGAGTCAAATACAGGGTGTGTATTTATCATATACAGATATCATCATCAAACAGTATCTGTACATTTTAGAACAAACAGTATGTCAGACAGAGAGGTGGCAGGCTCTTCACCTGCAAGTGGCAGAGGCACAAATATTCCTGGAGCAGGCCCAGGTCGCAGCACAGCAAGGGGACGTCGCAGCAGGGGTCACTCGGTGAGGCCACAACTGTCGCTGTCATCTAGCGGCTGTGTTTTGTTCAGCAACCCAATGGTTCTTGATTGGTTGACTAGGTCATCCACTTCCTCCCAGATGACATCTGACAACCCTAGCCAAGAGTCGGTGGGAACGTCAGACACAACCCTTAGTTGGCATGGCCCGGGAGTGGGTCAGCGGCCCTCACCTGTCCTCAACCCGCCTCTGTCCCATCCGGTTCCCTCAGCCAGAGATCTACTATGTGGTCTGGGCTCAGCGCCACTATATAGCGAGGATGAACAATTTGAGGAGGGCAGTCAGCAGCTACTTGGCAGCGAAGAAATGGGGCCAATATCCCCTGCTTCTTGCAGTAGGCGGCAAAGTATAGATGTTGAGAGTGGCATGGGAGGTCATGTGGTGAGGGGTCAGCCTCTGCATACCAAGACCGGTGATGAGGACAGCAGTGACGATGAAACACAAATAGATGATGATGTAGCCGATCGCAAATGGGAGCCGGGTGAGGCAAGGGCTTCATCATCGTCAGGAGAAGAGGGCGTCAGCTTGCGCGTCAGGCAGCGATGCAGCCAGGTGGGTCGTGTGGCCGTGAGTCAGCAGGATAGCAGCAGTGTGAGGTCGGGAGCCAAGCGGCCACGGGGTAAAAAACCCGCTTCGCAGGTCCAAGAAAGTAGCGGCACAGGGGCTCAGCAAGGCAGCGGCGGCAGTAGTCACTCAGTGCGGAGCGTTGGCGGTAAAATCCGATACTCGGCGGTGTGGCAGTTCTTTGCTAAGACACCGGAGGAGCCGAATATGGGTATATGTAGAATCTGTAAGCAGAAAGTGAAGCGTGGCCAGGGAGCTAACGTTGACACCACGGCCCTGCGTCAACACATGCAGCGTCACCATCTGGTGGCCTGGGAGAAACGTGGCTCAGATGTGGTGGTCCATCCTGCCGCCGCAGCAACAGCAGCAGCAGCAGCGCCCAGTGGCACGCATGCCATTGCAGCCAGTCAAGGCTCCACCACTTCTGCAGAAGGGAGCTGTTTCTCTTTGACATCATCTCCCGGTCCAGATGCTCCTGCTCCTCGCTACTCATGGCGCCAGCAGTCGTTCAGCGAGGCGATTGCAAAGAGACAACAGTATGCGTCCAACCATCCTAAGGTGCAGAAGCTGACCGTACTCCTGTCCAAGTTGTTGGTGCTGCAGTCCCTCCCTTTCCAAATGGTGGACTCTGCACCGTTCAGAGAACTAATGGCTTGTGCCGACCCGAGATGGAGAGTTCCAAGCCGTAATTTCTTTTCCAAAAAGGCAGTACCAGCACTTCATAAATATGTAGAACAGAAGGTGGGCCAGTCCTTGAGCTTATCGGTTTGTTCCAAGGTGCACGGCAGCGTGGACGTCTGGAGCTGTAACTACGGTCAGGGCCAGTTCATGTCCTTTACGGCCCACTGGGTGAATGTGCTTCCGGCCCAGGCACACCAACAACTTGGACAGGAGACGGCGCTTTCTCCTCCACGTTGTCAAACTGCGGCTCCTGCGCCAATGTCCGCCTCCTCCTCCTCCACCACCATCTCAGCCTCCACAAGTTCTGCTCCATCATACCACATGTGTAGGGCACAGCGGTGTCACGCAGTTCTACACCTGGCTTGCCTCGGTGATCGAAGTCACACAGGGGAGGAACTGCTCCGCGTCATGCAGCAAGAAATCGATGTGTGGCTTTCTCCGCGCCAACTGCAAATCGGAACCATGGTGACGGACAATGGGAGGAACATGGTGTCCACGCTGCACCGAGGAGGGATGGTCCATGTGCCCTGCATGGCGCACGTGTTCAATCTGGTTGTGAAAAGGTTCCTGAAGTCTTCCACCGATCTTCAGAAGATTCTGAAAATGGTCAGGAAACTGTGCATGCACTTCATCCATTCCTACAAAGCCAGGAACACCCTCCTTGAGTTGCAGTGGCAGAACCGCCTCCCCCATCACACTCTGATATGCGATGTTTCCACCCTTTGGAATTCCAGCCTGCACATGTTGGACCGACTGTATGAACAGAGAAAGGCCATTAACGATTTTTTGATGATCCAGGCGGACAGGAGTACTCCCCTGTGTAACTTTGATGTCAGCCAGTGGCAGCTCATGCGTGACACCTGCCGTTTGTTGAGGCCATTCGAGGAGACCACGTTATTTGTCAGTCGCCAGGACTACGGGATGAATAACGTCATTCCACTGCTTCATGTCCTGGAACAGATGCTGAAAAATCTGTGTGGGCAGGGGACTGGAGACGTGGCGACTACATCTCGTGGCCACATAAGTCCGGTGGGGACTGAAATGGAGGAGGAGGACATTGGAGCAGAAGCTTGTCTGGTGAAATGAGTGGATTTTCTACCCAGGTGACAAGAGAGGAGGAGCAGGAGCAGCTGGAGGAGCTAGATGGAGATGAGGAAGACGAGGCAGATGACCCGCAAGCACCCGCGTGGCAGTATACAGTGTAGATGGAGGCAGGGAGCCCCTAGGAGTCACTTGTGCAGATGGCCCGCAGCATGCTGATTTGCCTGGCTAGTGACAGCCGAATAGTCAGCATCCGGCAGAGGGATGACTTCTGGCTCTCCACCCTATTGGACCCTCGCTACCGGTCCAAACTGGGAGCCTTTTTCCTGCTATTGAGAGGGAGGACAATCTCAAATACTATAGGGAAATCCTCCGTAGTCAGTTGGCCGCTGCCTATGTGCGGCATCATCCCTCCTCTGACAGGTCTGACCGGGGAGTTCTTCAGCGCTCACGTACTACGGCCGTGGCTGCCGGGGGAAGGTGGGGGGGTCGGAGCAGTACCAGCTCCATCAGCAACTTAAGTCTGGAGTCACTGATGAGCAGCTTCCTTCACCCGCCTAGTGAGGAGGGCAGTCGCCAGCAGCAGCAAAAGGACCTGGAGCAGACCCTGAACCAACAGGTGGTGGCCTACTTGGACAGGACTCTGCCACCCCACTTAGAAGATCCGCTGGACTACTGGGCAGCCAAACTGGAAGTGTGGCCGCAACTTGCCGAGTTTGCAGTGGAGAAGCTGTCCTGCCCGGCCAGTAGTGTGGCATCAGAGCGGGTGTTCAGTGCGGCGGGGGCCATCGTTACCCCAAGGAGAACCCACTTGTATACGGGAAATGTGGAATGACTGACCTTAGTCAAGATGAATCAGGCGTGGATCGGCCAGGATTTCCACACACCAATACCTTAGGCGTCAGACTACATCAGCCATGACGCCTCACCAAACTGTGAGAAATGAGACTGGGTTCAAACTACCTGCCTCAGCCACTATTCTGATGCCGCCACCCGCCTGATGCCACACATCTGCTGCCAGCTGCTCCATCTACCACCAACCATCTTTACCAGGGACTGGTATTGCCACCCACCTCCACACTGTGTCATTGTGCCACTGTCTGACCTCATGCTGCTGCTGTGGCTGCTGCCGTGACCTCCACACTGTGTCATTGTGCCACTCTCTGACCTCATGCTGGTGCTCCTGCTGCCGTCACCTCCACTCTCTGTCATTGTGCCACTCTTTGGCCTACTCCAGTTTTTGCCACCTCCAGAATGTGATTGTGCCACTTTCTGACCTCATGCTGTTGCTGTGGCTGCTGCCGTGACCTAGACACTGTGTCATTGTGCCACTCTGTGGCCTATTCCTGTTTTTGCTACCTTCAGAATGTCATTGTGCCACTGACTGACCTCATGCTGCTGCCGTCACCTCCACTCTCTGTCATTGTGCCACTCTGTGGCCTACTCCTGTTTTGCTCCCTCCAGAATGTCATTGTGCCACTGCCTGACCTCATGCTGCTGCTGCCGTGCCCTCCACACTGTGTCATTGTACCACTCTGTGGCCTACTACTGTTTTGCCACCTCCAGAATGTGATTGTGCCACTGCCTGACCTCATGCTGCTGCTGTGGCTGCTGCCGTGACCTCCACACTGTGTCATTGTCCCACTCTGTGGCCTACTCCTGTTTTTGCCACCTCCAGAATGTCATTGTGCCACTGTCTGACCTCATGCTGCTGCCGTGACCTACACACTGTGTCATTGTGCCACTGTCTGACCTCATGCTGCTGCTGTGGCTGCTGCCGTGACCTACACACTGTGTCATTGTCCCACTCTGTGGCCTATTCCTGTTTTTGCCACCTCCAGAATGTCATTGTGCCACTGTCTGACCTCATGCTGCTGCTGTGGCTGCTGCCGTGACCTAAACACTGTGTCATTGTGCCACTGTCTGACCTCATGCTGCTGCTGTGGCTGATGCCGTGACCTACACACTGTGTCATTGTGCCACTGTCTGACCTCATGCTGCTGCTGTGGCTGCTGCCGTAACCTACACACTGTGTCATTGTGCCATTCTGTGGCCTACTCCTGTTTTTGCCATCTCCAGAATATCATTGTGCCTCTGTCTGACCTCATGCTGCTGTGGCTGCCACCGTCACCTCCACGCTCTGTCACTAATGTTGCCACCTGAGCCATCAGCTTGTTTTTTTCCAGCTGTCGCTGCTATGACTTTATCAGGCTACATTCCCCCTTCAGTTTTTTGGTCAGTTTTGCCCTCTTAAGTGCCCAGGGAATTTTATAGTGAAGCGATTCTAAGAGCGGCGGCAGTCATGTGCGTGTCATACTAAAACACAACATTGTATGAAGACCAAACCAAGCTCCCTCTGCATATTTAAGCACGGCACAACGTTCTACAGCACCCTGCAGGCTCTGTGCAGCCTGGAAATAGCTGTTTTTTAACGTGATTCATCCCGAAGTAATTCGGAACGAAGTTATTTTTTGCCGAGAAATTCGGCGAAGTGAACGAAACAAATTTTGGGAAATTCGCCCATCTCTAATCTATACTTACTAAGTCCTAAGAAATCCTGAAGACACACTAATAAAACTAGTCTCTGGGCCCTTTTTCACCCATATGACATTAGGGCAGATAGATTAACATTGTCTAACACTTACACTAGATAGTCTAGAAGTGCTCCAGATTTAAGTGTATGATAAATGCACTCAGATTATTGTGGTGTAAAGCAGGTACACCAGTATTTTAGTGCAGTTGCTATAGTAAATGTGCCCCATTGTCAGCAGATTTAATTTCTACTGAATAAGAAAATAGATCTTATGCAAAACAAGGAACATTGGCAACAAAATGTTGAATGAACTAATATTCAAAATTTACCAGTACTCTTCTTTTGCACTCTGGACCAGAGAAGAGAATACTACATATATTCTGGTAAGCCCATCCACTTAATCATACACAAGAATGGAACCACATGTGCAGTCTACACTCCACAAGATTTTATGTCCCTTTTCAACTTTCTTGGAATACCATCATCTGAGGTTTCAGACTAGATTTAAGAATCTCTGACATAGATGTTTTCCCATAAGCCTTTGCTTTATGCAAAACAGTCAGTGAGGTCTGAAAGGCAAGTAAATCCTCACACCAACCAATTTATTGGTGGCTCACCCCAAGGAGAGATTTTTCCTCCTTCTAAGACACTCTCGTCCGGTCAACCAGTAAGTTCTACTCTGCAATGATGAAGAGCAAATACCCCGAAACAGCTGTCTGTAGATTAACTTAACTGATTTGGCTCAAATCCCTTTCGCATTGCAAGGCTCCTGTGAGCTACATGTGAATTGATAACTACATCCAATAGAGTGTGCTTTGGAACTCCTCAGCTCTTTTCGCATAAGCCTTTGCTTTATGCAAAATAGTCAGTGAGGTCTGAAAGGCAAGTAAATCCTCACACCAACCAATTTATTGGTGGCTCTCCCCAAGGAGAGATTTTTCTGCTTCTATAGATCAGACTGGAAGAGATGCATTGGGGTTGGAAATGGGATTCTAAAACCTCCTTATCCACAACAACTTTAGGCGAGAATAGAACTGTTTGCCTCCTTTAACATCCTAACATAAGCATTAACAATAACCGTTTGAAATATAGTCTCTTTTCTCTTACCCTGTGCCACTAGTGAGCGTGCTTGAATTTTGCTTTAATTTAAATCTTGTTTTGCAGTATTTACATCTATTGACCTTTTTTCATTCAGCCGTTACTTCCTAGTTATGCAACTAAAGTGTTCTAACAGAGTCCAATGTGAGCATAACCTCCTGGTATAGTTACAGGAGACCATATTTATATCAGCCTCTTAGTACCCCCACAAGTGTCTGATGCTGCCATGGCATAAAGATGCTTATCCCCGCCAATAGGGAACCCTATTCCCGATTCCAATCTCTGGACCAACGACCCTTCTCCAGACTCCTAGCCAGTATGACCTGTTATATCATTACACTCTAGAAATGCATCCAGACCTTTGAACTCTGTTATTGAATTCACCATGACAAGTTCCCCTGGCAGAGAGTTCCACATTCTCACTGCTCTAACAGTAAAGAATCCTTTTCTTTGTCTATGTAGAAACCATCTTTCCTCAAGATGTAGAGGATGCTCCCTTGTTCTGGATACAGTCATGGGTATAAACAGATCTTGAGAGAGATCTCTATATTGACCTTTAATATATTTTTTATGTCCCCCCAAAATCGTCTTTTCTTTAAACTAAATAACCCGAATCTTGCTAATCTTTCTGGGTATTGCAGTCCACCCAGTCCAATTATTTTTTTTCATTGCCCATCTTTGTACCTGTTCAAGTTCTACAATGTTTTTCCTGTGCACTGGTGCCCAAAACCATACACAATATTCCATGTGTGGTCTGACCAGTTATTTGTATAATGAGAGAATAATGTTCTCTTCATGTGCATCTATGCCCCCTTTTAACACACCTCATAATCCTGTTTGCCTTGGCAGCTGCTGCCTGACACTGGCTGCTACAGTTAAATTTGCTGTCCACGAAGATTCCCAAGTCCTTTTCCATATCGCTTTTACCTAGAGTTTTTCTGTTTTAACAAGTAATCATGGAATGGATTTTTCCTCCCCATGTGCATAACCTTGCATTTATCTGTATTAAACCTCATCTGCCACTTCTCTTATCCAGATACCTTTGTAACAAAACAGTATCCTCTATTGTATCAAGTACTTTACACAGTTTAGTATCATCTGCAAAGATTGATATTCTACTGTACAATCCTTCTGTAATGTCATTACTAAATATATTAACCCCTTAAAGGGGTTGTCTCACTACAAGGATTACTTTTTATGTTAAAGATCTTGAAAAAACAAGTCACTTTGCAATATGTGTCCATTAACAGTGTCCCACCTATTCCTTGAAATCCCCTCTTGTATGGGTTGCATCAACGCCACAGGTCGCTATAGCTACAGACCTGTTCAATATCTTCTGATAGGCTGCCAGCGCTAGTCGCTATAGTTACAGACCTGGTGTACTCAGCAGTCCTCAATACAGGCCAGTAAAGCCAGTAAACATAGCCCTGAATTCAAAAATGAAGCTGAGAAAACAGGACTGAGCGAAGATGAATCGATATAGTGAGACAACCCCTTTAAGGACTTTGGGCTTTTTTTTTGGTTAACACATTCGTATTTTCCTCCGCCTTTCAAAAGCCATAATTTTTTTTATTTTTCCACCAACCAAATGAGGTCCTTTATTTTGTGGTACAAGATGTACTTTCTAATGGTGTCATTCACTATACCATAGAATATACTACATGCACCATGTTTCCTTGGGTTTTTCTAGGGCGTTCACTCTCTTGTATAAATAATATGTTCTCTGTATTCTGCAGGTTGATATGATTCTGGCAACACCAAATATGTAGGATTTTCGTTATGTTATAGTACCATACAAAAATCCCCAAATTTTTTGAATTTGCGCGCATTGCCATTTTCTGCGACCAATAACTTTTTTGTACTAACACCTACAGAGTTGAGTGAGGGTGTATTTTTTGCGGGCTGAAGTGTAATTTTTATTGTTACCAGTTTGTAATACATGCAACTTTTTTCACTTTTTTTCCAATTTTTAGGGGATGTGAAATGACCCCCAAAAATTTTTTGTTCAGCGTACGGGAAAATTATGTTAGATTTTAATATATGTGTAACTTTTTTATAATTTTTGTAAAATGGCAAAAGGGGGGTGATTTGAACTCTAAATATATATATTTTTATTTTACACTTTAAAAAATTTTGTGCAAGTAACGGCGGTCTCCCAGTAGAAAGCACCTTACCGGCACTGGGTCATAAGTTTACGTCCAGTGTCGTTAAGGGGTTTAAAATAATAGGGCTCAATACTGACCCTGTGGTACCCCACTAATAACTGGGATCCAGTCTGAGTATGTACCATTAATCACCACCCTTTGTTTTCTATCACTGAGCCAGTTACTTACCCACTTGCAAACATTTTCCCCAGTCCAATCATTCTTTTTTACTTACCAACCTTTTATGTGGTGCAATACCAAATGCTTTAAAAAAAATCCAGATATATGACATCTCATGCCTCACCCTGAACCAGTCTAGAACTAACCTCCTTGTAGAAGCTGATGAGATTAGTTTAACAGGACCGATCCTTCATAGACTCATGCTAAAACAGAGTTGTACATTTATACTCCAGCATAGTATCTCTTAGAAAATCTTCGAACAATTTTTTGGATGTTAGCACCACTATTGCTATGCACCAAACCTTTGGGAGACAACCCGTTACTATACAGTTCATAAATATTAAAATAGGTAGTGTCTATCACATTACTTAATTCCCTTATAACACAGGGGTATATACAATCATGACCTGGTGATTTGTCCATTTTAATCTTCTTAAGGCAGAACTGCACTTTTACCTCATCTTACTGCCCATCAACAGGAATGGAACAGTTAACCCCCTAACGACCTTAGAAATATGCATACATCCAGGTGATTTGGGGGTTAATGCACCTAGACGTATGCATACGTCCTGGACATCGTGCGAACCCTAAAGCAGAGTTCGCATGATCGCTGCGGTATGTCAGCTGTATATTACAGTTCACATCCCGCAGCATCGGCCCCGACCCGAGATCACTCTGGTGTGGGAGGCGATTAACCCCATAATTATCGCGACCGACAGGTTGCAATAACTAAGGGAGAGGCAGGAGGAGTGATCTCCTCCTGCGTCTCTGTCAGCGCTAGCAGCCGCACAATCATGCACAATCATGCAGCTGCTATGTGCTGACAGACAGCCCGGAAGGCATAGAATGCCTTCCAGGCTGTCTGTGATGTCACCATGCCCGGCCGTGCCCTGTGAAAAATAAAATATAAAGTGAAAAAGTAAAACAAATTGTGAACAATTAAAAAAAAAAAGTGAAAAACAGTTAAACACCCCTTTTCCCCTTTACAAACACCAATCGCCCCAAAAAAGATAAAAATATTTATACCATATTTGGTATCGCCGCGTAATGACCTGCCCTGTAAATATGTCATGTTAATTAACCCGCACGGTGAACACTGTAAAAAAAAAAAAACTAAATAAAAAATCACAGAATTGCGATTTGTGTTCATCCTGCAGCACATAAAGTGGAATAAAAAGCGATCAAAAGCTCATATAAACGCCAAAGCCAATTAAAACGTCGGTCCATCCCACAAAAAAGTCCTTACACAGCTCTGTGTGTGAAAAAATACAAAAGTTATGGCTCTCAGAAGATCGCGATGCATAAATATTGTTTTACACAATTAAAACACTTTTTTTTATAGCACTTCAGCATTAAAAAAACTATATAAACTGGGTATCGCCGTAATCGTATCAACCCACAGAATAAAACTAACTTGTTATGGATACTGGACGGTGAGCGCTGTTAAAAATAAAAATAAAAAACACTACTAGGATTGAAGTATTTTCTTCACCCTGCCTTCCAAAAACGAATTTAAAAGCGATCAAAAACCCTTGTCCCCCCAAATATGATACCAATAAAAACGTCAAATCCTCCCACAAAAAAAAAAACCCTTACTCATCTCCGTACACAGAAAAATAAAAAGGTTATGGCTCTGAGACTGCGGCGATGCAAAAACGTGTTTTCCTGTTTGAATAAAAGTGTTTATATTGTGTAAAAGCAGTAAAACATATTAAAAAAATTTACAAATTGGGTATTGCTGTAATCGTATCGACATACTGAATAAAGCTAGCATGTCATTTATACGGCACGATGACCGCTGTAAAAAATAAAAACAAAAAACATTACCAGGATTGCTGTTATTTGTTCAAAATACTTCACAAAAACCTTAATAAAAAGTGATCAAAGAGTCATATAAACCCCATAATGGTACCATAAAAACATCAACTCTTCCCGCAAAAAAACAAGCCCATAATCAGCTCCCTACACTGCAAAATAAAAAAGTTATGGCTGTCAGACTATGATGACATAAAAGCGCAGTTTTTTTATAAACACGTTTCTATTGTATAAAAGTAGTAAAACATAAAAAGCTATATAAAATTTATATCATTGCAATGTACCAACCCTCATAGTAAAGTTATGATGTAATTTATACCATTCAGTGAAGGCTGTAAAATTAAAGCCCAAAAAACAATGACAGAATTGCATTTTTTCCCCCCATTTTAATGGCCCAATGCTAAAAAAAACTATGGAACATCCATGCGCCCAAATTGCACAATACACCAGTAGAAGAGATCCATGAGTGGTGCTGAATCCAAAATGGGGCGACTTCTGGATGGTTTCACTTGTTTTGGTACTTTGGTTGCTTTGTAAATGAGACCTGGCACCTACCAAAATATGCATTCCAAAAGCCAAATAGCGCTCCCTCCCTTGTACGTCCTGCCAATGCGCCTAAACAGCAGTTTATACCCACATGTAGGGTATTGCTGAACCTGGAAGAAATTTTGTAACAAAATTTGGAGGGCTTTGTTTCCAGGATTCCTTGTAAAAATGAAACATTTTGAGCTAAATTTGCAGATTGTTAGAAAAAAATAAATTTTAAATTTTCATAGCCGAATGCTAAAAAAAAATGTGTGAAACACCTGTGAGGGTTAATATCCTCACTACACCCCTGGATATATTCCTTAGGGGGTGTCATTTCCAATATCGGGTCTTAGGGTGTCCTCAATCCTGTAATGGCGCCTAAATAAAATCGTATTGAAAATGAGACCCCAAAGTCCAGTAAGTTCTCCTCTTACTTGGCTTGTGGTTGAGCCAAATAGTGCACTAGGGCCACATATGGGATATCTCTGAAAACAGCAGAATCTGGGGAATCAATATTAAGTTGTATTCTCCTGGTCACATCTGCAAAAAAAATCTGCAAAAAAAAGTGAAATTTTTTAATTTCACCTCCACTTTGCTATAATTTCTGTGAAATATCTAAAGGGTTAACAAACTTCCTAAACACTGTTGTAAGTACTTTAAGGGGTGTAGTTTCTTAGATGAGGTCATTTATGGAAGTATCTACCATACAGGCCAATCAAACCCACGTCACAACTGGACTGGTCCCTAAAAAATGTATATTGTAAATTTTCATGAAAATGTGAGAAATGACTACTAAATTTCTAAGCCCCCTAATGTCGTAAAAAAATAAAAAGACATTTAAAAAACAATGCCAATCTATAGTGGACATACGGTAGATGCTGGTTATAAACTATTTTGAGGTGAATAATTATCTGTATTGCGCACAGAATTTTTAGAACTTTGAAAATGACAATTTTTTCCAACTTTTCATGAAATTTTTATATTTTTCACAAACAAACCGGGATTGTATGGACCACAATTTCTTAGTACAAAGTGTCATGAAAAAAAAAATCTCTGAGTCACATGGATAGGTAAAATTATGAAAAAGTTATTCTCAAATAAAGGGACACGTCAAATTTCAAAAATGTGTCAGGAAGGCCAAAACTGGCTGGGTCCTTAAGGGGTTAAGAAATAAGGCGATATCTTTCAGAGGCTGAGTATATTTGATGGTAAGCTTTCGAGAGTACTAGCTCTCTTCATCAGACGTGATGTTATACAAGAAGCTGAACATTCATAGACTTTTATACACAAAAGACATGGATCTTTAAAGGATCTTAAAAACTAACAAAATGCAATATAAGTAGAGAAGCTTGTGAGGTGTGACAGGAGGACCATTAACTCTTGCTGTTATCTGTATGCTATCAGGTGGTGATTTGTGGCCCCTACAGTTCATACATAGTGTAATATGAAACTAGTGTGGATATTAAGACCATATTGAAAGCACATTATAAATGAAAAATGGCATGAAACTTATTTTAAAATAGCACATGGTGCAATATATGCTTTTGATATCCCACCATCACCAAATTTCCCTAAAAAGGTTAACGCCTGCCCAAAAAGGGGGCGAGGAAAAAACAAATCTGTATCATGGGTTATGGACGTGCCAAGGGATACAAACATTTTGGAAAGAAATAGGGGGCCTATTGACTCAATTAGATAGGAAACCAATACATATTTCCCCAACAATATTTTTATTGCATGGAAAAGAAAAAGATGACGCTGTGGAGACAACACATCAAGAAACTAGATTATCAGCACTTGCACATATTATACTCTTGGTAGCAAAGAGATGCCTGCTGACTAAGTGGCTGGAACCTGATGTACCAGACCTTGCTATGGCAATAGGACAAACAAAAATATATGC
Source organism: Phyllomedusa bahiana (assembly GCA_025379985.1). Classification (NCBI taxonomy): domain Eukaryota; kingdom Metazoa; phylum Chordata; class Amphibia; order Anura; family Hylidae; genus Phyllomedusa; species Phyllomedusa bahiana. The sequence continues at coordinate 57,786 of JAODAL010001632.1, forward strand.
ATTAGCTGATCAAATATATACTGAACGTCATAAAGAGGTAATGGCGGGGAAGTTTTTAAAAAAAATGGAAACCTTTTATTGAGAAATTCTACACACAATGCGAAATAAAGAAATTACTAGATATCTTCCATTTTACCAGTTTCTTCCTAAAGGAAACTCAGAAGGGATCTATGGGCAGGTTACAGCCCCCCAGTGGCACAGGGTAAAGGGGACATGACCTTAATTCTTATAACATTTGATCACGCCCTTTTTGCCTACCTTCACGAGTTGTGATAAACACTACGAGCGAAATAGAGAGAAATGGTTTGTGTGTGTGTTTTTTTTTTGTTTGATATACATGGTTAGGTAATGTTTTCTTTTTTTAATGTGCCCCACAGTAGGGTAAGACATATTAAACAAGAAGCCAATTTATGCCGAGAAACAAAATCCTAGACCGGGGTCAGGATGGAGTTTTTTTTAATTGAGAACACTGGGGGACTGGGTATTTCCCTTTATTATTAGGGTTTTTTGTTTTTAAATTTTTTAAAAAACAAGGGAAAAAGATGGTACTTTTTATTTTTCAAATTGTTGAAACGCTGATTGTTATATGATTTTGAACAGGCCAATAAAAATATATAAAAAAAAAAGACCATATTACAAAGTCTACATTTTTGCATTTATATTCCCATTCCTTCACCAGTAATGTCCTTTCTTTGCGGAGAAAAAAAAGTTTAATAGATTTGCTTTCTCATCACCCTCATTTTCTCTCTTACTACTTTTCAAAGGGCCAACATTTTTAATTTGATTTTTTTTTTACTATTTATATAGTAAAAAAAAAATAATCTGGGGTTGGTTTCACCCTCTCTGGCAATATGCTTTTCCATTTCCAGCTTTGCTGTCTATCATGTTTTTGCAGGTTTTATTTTTTCCTTATTGCTTTTTAGAGCCTCTTCCTTGCCCTCCTGTTTAAGTAACTTAAATGCTTTCTTTTTTGTTCTTTATTGCCTCCTTTATATCTCTGTTGATCCACATTTTTTCCTATTCCTAATCATTTCATTTTTCCCTAAGTAGTACCCTCACGTGGGCGCCAAGAGTTTTTTAAAAACCCCAAAATCGTTTTTTTATTTACATCTTGTCCCGGTCAATACGGTTTAGGGCCGCTCCAAGTAGATAAAAATGAGCCTTCCTGAAATTCATTGTTTTTGTGGCTCCTTGACAAAAAATTCTATTGAGACATAAGTGGAAATTTATTATATTGTGGTCACTAGTTCCTAGGTGCTGCACAACCTGAACCTTTGTTTCTCTGTCTGGTCTGTTAGACAATAATAAATCCAAGAGGGTCTTCCCTTTAATCGCCCTCACAGTTGGGAACGTAACGTTTTTTTTTATTACAAAAACTTTTTCCCTTTTTATGAAGCCACAGATTCATTTCCCAATTTATGTTTAGGTAGTTGAAATTGCCATAAACAACCCCATTAGATTACTGCCTCACTATTTGCTAGTAATACACTTCCAGGGTTTTTCTGTTAGATTTGGTGGCCTATAACAGAATTTTATTGTTTTTACCCTCCATGTAGATCTACCCATAATGACTCCATATGTTCATTTCCTGTATCTACCATATATCTTCCCATAGGGTTGGCTTTAGGCAGGATTTTATATGACATAGACCTCCCCTCTTCTGATTCTTACACTCTTTTCTAAACAAATTGTAACCCTGTAAGTTTTCTTTTTTTAATCAATTCTTTATTAAAGTATTTAATATCAGTTACAGAGCGTAAACACAATTACATACATAGTACAATATATAACCATAGGCAGGCTTGGACTGGCCCACAGGGGAATAGGGGAAACCCCCTGGCCCCTAGCATGGCAGACCAGGAATTTTTTTTTAACGCAATACAACCTTAAAGGGGCAGAAAAGCAGAGAAAAAGAGGCAAAAAGCAAGAGACAGAGTGTAGAAGGCCTGTACAGTCATTTAGAGCCCCTAAAATAAACTCCACAGGTGGGCCCAGAAACAGCTCCACCTGTGGGCCCTAGACACCCCACTCCGACACTGACCATCAGTCACAAAATAAACTATATGTTGAATCTGATTTTTTTTCTCTGAGTTTTCCTATTACAGTATAATCAAAATTTACTCACCAAAATTTTTCTTTCCATTAATCCAAAGGCAACACACAATGGGTTAATTTCCTCTTCTCCCCAGGCATGACAGAAGAAAAAATCAAGGTTCAATCAATTACCACTACCCCTCATCTTCTAATTCCATTAAAATACCATTGAAACAAGGAACCAGAAACCTATTATGCAGCAGTGAAATAATAAGTTTAATAAGGGCAGGTTGTATTTGTGCTGCCTTCGGACTCATGGAAAGAAGAATTTCGGTATAAAATTTTGACTTTCCTCAGGCACCACAACCCTAATGCACAGCATACAAAAAAAAGGGAGGGGGGGTTTAAAAAAAAAAAAAGCACTTCCAGCATTGATTCCAAGCGTCTCCCATAACAAGATGCCCTATTCTTGATTTTTCAAAGGTACAATAAAAGACCGGGTTGCTGCTAGGAAAATTTTGACCAAGAGACATTTTCTTTTCAGCCGGGAAACTGAACTGAGGTAAAAATGACCCTTAATTTTTGGTATTGAAGATCTTCTTATCAAAGCACCAACCTGCTTGGTTTTTTTTTGGGTTTTCCCCTTCTTCCGATGATCTTTCTGGGGAGTTGGGGTTATTTGACATTCCCTCATCAATGTCTGACTTATGGTGCCTCACTGTTTGTTCATATAGGACACTGGCGGAGTTACATAGTAATATAGTTTGTAAAGCCCCCCCAAAAAATGACGTCCATCTAGTTCAGGCTATTGTCCTATAGTGTTACCAAGAAAGGAAAAAAACCCCCAGTGGTGAATCAATTTGTCCCATTTTGGGGAAAAAAAAAATTCCTTCCAACTCCAATCTGGCAATCAAATAAACCCGGATCAGTGCCCCTTTCTCCAGAATCCGGGAAAGGACCATCCAACGCCAAAAGGGGGTGTAACCGGACAGGATCAGACAGACCGCCCAAAATTCCCTTACATTAGAAGAAAGTGTTCTTTCCCTTCGGGACCTCTTTTTTCTAAACCCCCTATTGAAGGGACACACCCCCCCAAACTCTCTGAAGGCTCTGGGTTTTTTTATTTTGTTTTAAAGTATTTGAGCACCTCCCCTTGTATAATGGAAAGGTTTTCAACCCCCAAATTTGAGATCTCCTTGGTTGGGGCAGATATGCATATTAGTTATCCAGTCCCATTGAAGATTTTTCCCTGGGTTAGATTCTTTTGAAGGGCTCAGGCCCAAAGGGAACTCCCTTTTGGGGTGGAAAGTCAGGAACCCAGAATCCCAAAACACTGTTCGATGTGAAATCTCTTTTGTACAGAATGACTTGATGCAAGACTTAATCACAAACCCCAAAAAATGCACACTCTGATTTGGAGGCGATAAATTTTTTTTAAATTTACTATAAACCCGACAAAAGACCTAGATACAATGCTATGCTTCCTCAAAACCTTTTAAATTTTACCCAAATAAACTAATCATCGAGATATGGAATGACATCCTAAACTCTGCTGTTAGGGCAGCAATAATTTTGATTAAAACTCTAGGTAATGAGGACAGGCTGAATGGAGGACAGGTGAATATGGCATTGTTAACCTCTATATAGCCACCCTGAGATATTTCCTGTGAGCTGAAAGAACTGTAACATGTTTAACCCCTTACCGCCGGAGCCAGTTTGGCCTCTCTGACAAGCCCCATTTTTGAAATCGTCTTGTGTCACTTTTTTGTAGAAAAAATTTTGACACTTTAACCTATTCATTATTTTAGAAATTGTTTTCTTTTGACCATTGTCTTTTAAAATAAGAAATTTTTGGGCCAAAAAATGATTGTTTATTTTTTTAAAAATTAAAATACGGAAAAATTGAAAAATTCACCAATTTTTAAAAATTCAAAAATGCCCCGGATTTAAGAAGATTTTAAATTCCCCTCAAAAATTTTTTAAAATCATCTACCATAAATTTTGTTGTAGTTTGGCATAATTTTTTTTAAAAGCTTTCTTTTAAAGACATTAGGGGGGTTAAAAATTTAACAATTTTCAATTTTCAAGAAAATTTCAATATACATTTTTTTTGGACCATTTCCCGTTCTAACAACTTTTATTGACCTTTTTGTTAGAACCCCCTAAAGACCTCATCTAAAAACAAAACCCCTTTTAAAATATTCAAAACCGATTTGGAAGTTTTATTTAAACCAAATTTGGTTTTCACAGGAATTAAAACAAAGTGAAGTAAATTTTAAAATTTCAAATTTTTTTGCAGATTTTCAATTTTTAACATTATTGACAAAATCCTTTAAAATTTATCAGGAAAAACAAAATTTAATATTGATTCCCCCAAACTGCTGTTTTCAGAGATACCCATAGTCCCCTAGTGCATTATTTGGCTCAACCACAAGCCCCAGAATAGAGGAGCCCTACTGGAAACCCGGGCCTCAAAATTTTACGATTTTATTTTTGGGGCCATTTTAGGTTTTTCGGGCCCCTAAGGTTTCCCAAAAATTTAAAAAATACCCCTAAAAAGACCCCAATTGGGAAAATACCAAAACCCCCACGGGAAAATATCCAAGGTGTAGTATAATCGACCCCACAGGCTTTCACAAATTTTTTTGCGTTCAGCCCCCTTAAAAAAAAAAAAATAATTTTTTCCAAAAACGCAATTTTTGCTGAAAATGTTTAATTTTTCAAAAAACTTGGAAAAAAACCCCAAAAATTTTGTTACCAATTCTTTCCAAATTTGCAATACCCTACATGTGGGGGAAACCTGTTTTGGGGGGCATGGCAGGGGTACAATGGGAGCGCTATTTGCTTTTTGGCCACAGATATTGGGGGGCCATGTCACTCCCAAAGCCCCCAAATACTAAACATGAAACCTTCCAGAAGTTCCCCATTTTTTGGGTCACACTAGGTTGACATTACGTTGCCATCGACATCGGGTTCGATGGCGATAGCCGCCCCCATCGACAAGTATTCCCATGGTCATGGAGAAAAGACGATACCATTAAATCTGGGGGAAACAAAAAACACCTCTTCTTTCCCCAAACAGGGCTGGAAAGCTGGGAAAAAACATCCCAACAGTCAAATGGATACGTGCTACACTTAGGCAAAACACTTAGTAAAAAACCACAGAAAAAAAATCACAGACCATTTTACTATCCCTGTCTGCCCACACATGATCCTTTAAACCTCATGACCCACAAATTAAAAAATGCCAAAGGCATATGTTTGAACCATCATTTTACTTAACCGGTATTAATATCCCTGTCCTGGAAGCAGCATGAGCCCCAAACCCATACCCCAGATTTAAAAGTGCGAAAAAAAAGGGGTCCCCCTTTTTAAACCCCATTTTTGTTTCACTTACATAGACTTCCCCGTCCTGGGGCCCAGCATGACCCCAAACTCATGACCCCATTTAAAAATTTCTGGAAAAAGAGTCTTTCAACCACCTTTTTGTTTCACTGACATTTACTATCTGCCCCGGCCACAGCAGGCCCCCAAACCTGCATGACCCCCCAAATTTAAAAAAGGCCGGAAAAAGGGGTCTTTTAACCACCATTTTTTGTTTCTTGGACAAGACTATCCCGTCCTGGGCCACAGCAAAAGCCCCAAACTTGCATGACCCCAAATTAAAAAAAGCCGGAAAAAGGGGGTCTTTCAACCCCCCCATTTTTTTTCACTGACATATACTGTCCTGGGAAACGCTTGCCCCTCCGTATGAGTGCGGACCAATTGAGCTTCACTTGGAAATACTGGTGGTTAACGCTCCTGTTCCACCCAGGTGCCCTTTTCTTGGCATTCTTTTCTCATTTTACTCAACGTGCTGGAAGAAATGGTCTCTGTACTTTGTTCTCTGTCCGTGCTCCATACTCCATGTCCTCTGAATAACCTACATCTGGTCAAGTTTTCCTGTACCTCCCTTGTACAATTCAGAGGATTTTTTTTACCAGCTATTTTGTACATGCAAGTTTTTTAGTAGTTTAATTCTAGAAAACACATTTTTAAAATAGGATGGAATCCCACCATGTCTTTGTTTCTCTTTTTTTAATTGTATTAAATGGGTTGTCTCAATATAGGGATTGATAGCTATGTTAAAGATCTTGCAAAAACAAGTCATTTTGCAATATGTGTCCATTAACAGTGTCCTACCTATTCCTGTTTCTGACAGCACCTTCACCCTTGAGCCACTCTTGACAATTGTATAATAGGACCTGTAGTATAGCTGCATGTCACAGCAAAATGCCCCCAAAAATTCAAAGCATGACCCTTGAGCCACTTTGGACAATTGTGAAGAACAAATGTCTGTTAGAAACAACATTTTTTTATAATAGGACCTGTAGTATAGCTGCATGTCACAGCAAAATGCCCCCAAAAATTCAAAGCATGACCCTTGAGCCACTATGGACAATTGTGAAGAACAAATGTCTGTTAGAAACAAACAAATTTATAATAGGACCTTGTAGTAATTGCTGCAATTTACAAGGCATACATGACCCAAAAAGAATTAAAAGAAATGACTTCTCATCCCCACTGTTAAAAAATTGTGTAGGGAGAAATGTCCCACTTAGAACCACATTTCTTGTGTCCAAAGGACCATGATTGTTGCTAGTATTCTCAGAGCAACATGACCCAAATAAATTAAATAAATATGACTTCTCAGCCACTATTAACAATTGTCAGGGAGAAATGCCCACTAAAAACCACATTTCTGTTCCAAAAGACCATGATTGATTGCTGTATTCCAAAGCAACATGGACCCCAAAAAATTATAAATATGACTTCTCAGCCACTATTAAAATTGGTGAGGAGAAAATGCCACTGTTAAAAGCCACATATCTTGTTTCCAAATGACCATAATTATAGCTTTTATCACACAGCAACATGACCTCAAAACCATTGACAGATGCGAAACACTTCTAAAGTATTAAGTGTAGTAAAATGGAATACTGTGTTTCATGAAACCTTGCTGTCTTTACAGGCTCTCACAGCAAAACCGGCAAAATGAACTTGTTGCAAAAGAGAATACAAAAGTGCAGTAAAAGAAATGAATAATTTTAAAAAAAAACTGTTTTTCCACTCCAAGAGGAACATTTCTGTTTGAAGAGGAATGTGAAGTAGACCTTCAAACTAATCGGTGACCTCTCAATTGGGGCCACACAACATCATCATAGATCCATGCGGCTGATCTCATCTTAGAATGAAAGTCAAACGATCCACATTATCTTTGGAAAGCCTGGATAGCGTTTGTCTGTCATTGACTCCTCCACTGTGCTGAACGGTCCGCTCATAAATGATCGCGGCTACTGGTCAGGACAAACACATCTAATTGCGTGGCGAGCGAGCTCGGGCCATTCGTCCACTTTGAGATACCCAGAAGTCTATTGGTCCTGAACACATACAAAAACATCGGAGTTGCGACGCAGATAGTCGTGCATCATGATCTGTAAAAATCTCTGGTTCCAGTGTGTTGATGTTTGCCCTGTATTGCATGCGTTGGTGAAGGTGTGTAAAAAAAGATTGCCAAGGTCACCCATTAGGTTCTGCCACCTTGCCTGCAGCTGCCACTACGGCTAACTTGGCACTCTACGCTGTCACACGTTCGCAGATGTTGTTCACCGTGACATTGGGGAACGGAACAACGCAACAGATGTCTCCAGTTGATCAATCAGCAGGGAGGTCTCCATTTCCTTCATTTTACTCTCTATTTTGGGTGGGTGAAGGAACAGTGCCTTAGTTTTTGATATGTACCGGGATCCAGGATGGTGCCAACCAGTAACTGTTGTTCATTATTTGATGCTTAATGCGAGGTCATCAAGTTGGGTATGAAAATGGAGCATCCAAGCACCCATGTGAGAGATGGAGCCTTGATTTCCCAAGCCTCTGGTCGAGAGGCACTAGCAAACTGATCTTCCTCATCTTCCGCCCTCCGGCCTCAAATTCGCGGCCAACCTCTTTCCAAGGCAGGGACGTCGTAACCGTCGGTGTCCTAGGAATACCTCCTCCTCCTCTCCACGCTACGCGCTCCGCACACTTCATCAACACAGCCCTGACTTGCCTGAGATGATGGTACCCTGGATACTGATGCGCCACCTTGCCCCTGACCCCAAACCACTGCCCTAATGAAGACCGATGAAGATTGTGAAACTGTCGGGCCTTGTGGATTTGGACGGAGATAAAGGCTCCGTGTCCGCCATCTTTGTACCGTCTCCTTCCTCCGTCAGCTGGCAAGGGACCTGTTTTGTTCTCGAGAGTGCCCAACCGATCGTTTTCCAGGAACTAAGATCTACCACAATGCCTCATGCTGACAAGGCATTGTCCGCACTGTTACCATTTTGGTTGCTGTTCCTTTTTCAAAACTGGCAAGGATGTACAGAGCTCTTTCACACTGCCGGTTCCACTCTCAGTGGGCTCAAACACCCCGAGTCCGCACCGCTGCCTTGTCATGCCATGTGTCCACTTCGAACTGCGTAATGGCATGGCGCTGCTTGCCGACGAATCGCTGGAGCATGTGGAGGGGTGGAATTCCCGCCAGCGTCGTTGCCACGTCAACAAATGAGACGGTTGACGGGAGCCGAGCTGAACGCTGCAACGCAGCCCAGGCGGGACGAATCAGGGTGCGAACGGCGGAAGTTGCGAACATAGACTTCGAGCCTTCCCTCAGCAGGCAGATCCCCAGACCTAGTAGCATCTTTAGAAATTCTAGGGACGACAGTTCGAGACATGTGCCAGGCAAGTGATGTGACTCCAACTACCGAACTAAGGGCGGCCATCAGATTTCGTGCCCGTTTATTCGGCACACCACCTCTGCCTGGCAACAAAAAGGTTTCGTGGCATCCAGCCAGCGCTCGTCTTCGTTGGCGAGAAGCCGTCCACAAGCTCCTGACACCTGTGTGTCTTACGGTCTCCAATGCAGATTAATTTCAACTACGGAGCCTGGTTTCTCTGGGCACGTGAATGCCACCAGAGACTTTGGGAAAGCACCCTGCACCATCCTCGCGTTATTTGAATGACGTGCGCCGAGCCTGAGAAGCACCGTCACACCCCAGAGACATCCACCCCCAGCTCACCCCAGTGAGCTGTCACAGGAGATAATAGCGGCCTTGGCGAGCTTTACTAGTCATGTGTCGGTGGTCCATATGGACTTTTTCCGGCCACAGATGCAGACAACGCTGCATCATGAAATTTTAGATGAACACGTGGCTGGCCAGCGGCAGGGACGGCTTTTCTGGCAAAGAAATGCCTGCTCGTCATTCTGGTATTGGGGCAGGCAAGGCCTTATGTGCAGAACCCATCTGTGTCCACCAGACGGAAAGGCAACATTACCAAGGCCAAAAGCTGAGCAATGCCGACATTCAGGCTGTTAGAGGGCTTTGGGATGGTTTTGGGTTTAAAGTGTTCCCTTCTGCTCCCAAACCTGGAAGAACAGAATGCTGGCTGCTAGACTGGCCCGCTGTAAAACGTGCGTGCAGGTCATCAAACTGGGCTGTGGAGGAAAGGGGTGTAGATGGGTCTCTGGTGGTACTCGGCGACGGGTGGAGGCTAGAAGCGGAGCTGATGCGAGGCTGATCCCTGATCATTACTCTTGAGAGACATGGCACTGAGTAACGCTATGGTGGTGGCGGAGGGGAGGCAGAGACAGAGGGTTGACAGTGGTGTTGGAGTCCCCGGCAGTGGTCTGGCCTTTTTTGGCCAGTAGTTGCCTCCAATTCAAACTCATGCAATTCCGCTGCATGTGACTAGACATGTTGGTGGTAGGTTAACCACCTAAGGTTCTTTCTTGCCTCTACTTAAATGCGATTACGGCAAAGCGGCATATGACAATCGCTGGGTGAATCAAGGCATCTGCTCATAAGAAGGCCCCAGGGCTTGGAGAGGTCCTGGACCTTTTTGAACGGCGATAACGAGGAGCGGGGTTTGCGCTGACCGTGGCTGCGGAATCATATCAGCGGAACTTCTGCTGCGACCGCCCTCTCGCCTTTTTTGAGGCGGAACCGCGTACTGACACAGACCCATCGTCTTCTCCTCGTCCAGTGATGAGCGCTCGCAGCAAATTCGCTGAAGATACCACTTTGGATCCACAAAGATCTTAGCTATCATCATCATCACACAGGTGAACTTCGTCGTCCTGACATTCTGCATCCAGAGCTGCGGGCTACCAGCAAGAGGGATGCAAGGCGTTGCCGACCCGCCCAGGATTTTTGCCATTGTACCGCTTCCTTCTCCTCCTCTGATGGCATCAGAACTGCGTCAGAGCAGAGAAATTCATCCTCTTTGAGCCTTCTTGATCTTTTAACATGCCTTCTGACCCAACCGCATTTTGTCATCATAAGAGGTCTTCAGAAAAATGGATTATCCACGGGGTGGGGTACACGAGTTGACAGTTGGGCTGCGCTTCAATTTTGGAACGGAAAGCTGTGTGCTGATGACGACATATAGTGGCCATGACTGGGTGAGCACGAAGGAGGAAGAAGACTGCTGGATGCAGGTTGCATTAGACCTCTGAAGGACAGATTGGCGGACGCTGTTCGTTACTGAGATTCACAGGGCCCTGACCCAGCGATGACAGGCCTGACGGTCCCTAGCAACTGACGATCCCGCTGGCATAGCGTGTTGTTCGCCAGCACTGGAAGGAGCACCTCTCTCGGTACCTCTAACCTCCCATGTCCCTACCCCCGCCTCTTTGCTCGCTTACCACCTTGAATTTCCTCCATTGTTTCAGAATATAAAAATTTGAGAAGTGGATGGAAGAGGTTTTGGAAAGTCTCAAATATTAAAAGAACGGCAATTCACAGCTATTCTCAAAATCAAATCCATGGTCTCAATCGAAAACAAAATCGCTGATACAAATTTAACTGCAAGTAGATCTACTAACAAAGCTGTGCCGGCGCCAAATGAAAAAACACGTATCTGTAATGTATTCGGATAATAAAAGGTATAGTTTAGCACCTATCAATTCAATCATGTGAGTGACTACAAAATTGCTGTATTCACATTTAAGTTCCAAGGTGCCGTCCATTGAAAAAAAAGCTGTAGTGCGCCAAAGTTAAAAAAACACGTATCTGTAATGTATACGGATAATAAAAGGTATTTTTTTGGGCACCTATCGAATTCACCAGGGTAACTACAGAATTGGCTGGATTCATATTAACTGCAAAGGTGTCTCTATCAACAAATCTGACTGGGCAAAAGTGCCAAAAACCGTATCTGTAAATGTATTCGAAAAATTAAAAGGTATTTTTTGGCACTTATCAATTCACGCTAGTGGTAACTACACAATTGCTGAATTCAAATTTAACTGCCAGGTGGCTCTATCAACAAATCTTGACTGGGCAAAAGTGCCAAAAACACGTATCTGAATGTATTCGTTAAATAAAAGTATTTTTTTGGGGCACTTTCAATTCACCTGTGGTGACTACAAAAATTGCTTGTAATCACATTTAGAGTGCAAGGATCCTCAATGAAAAAAAGCTTAGTGGCGCCAAAGTGAAAAAACACGTATCTGTAATGTAATCGGAATATAAAAAGCGGTAATTTTTATGCACCTATCAATTCACCCGTGGTAACTACAACAATGCTGATTCAAATTTAACTGCCAAGGTGGCTCTATTCAACAAATCTGGACTGGGCAAAAGCGTGCCAAAAAAAACACGTACTGTAATGTATTCGATAATAAAAGGTATTTTTTGGCACCATCAATTCTTCACCTGTAGAAACTACAACAGATGCAGAATTCAAATTTAAACTGCAAGGTGGCTCTATACAACAAATCTGGACTGGTCAACCAAGTGCAAAAAAACACGTATCTGTAATGTATTCGGAAAAATACAAAGGAGAGTATTTTTTTGCACCAATCAATATCACCTGTGGTGACTACAAAAATGCTGTATTCACATTTTAGTGCAATGTGCCTCAATGAACAAAGGCAGTTAGTGGCGCCAAGTGAAAAAACACGTATCTGTAATTTTATTCGTATGAATTAAAAGGTATTATTGGCACCTATCAATTTCACCTGTGTTAACTACACAATTGCGGATTACAAATTTAACTGCAAGGTGGCTCTATCAACAAAAATCTGGACTGGTCAAAAGTGCAAAAAACACTATCTGAAATGTATTCGGGCATAATAAAAGTATTTTTTTAGCACCTATCTATTCCACAAACCGGTGGTAAACTACAACAATTGCTGATTTTCAAATTTTAACTGCAAGGTGTGGCTCTAACAACAAATCAGGGACGTGGCAAAAGTGCAAAAACACGTATCTTTGTAATGTATCGTACGATAATAACAAGTATTTTTTGCACATAACAATTCACCTGTGTTGACTACAAATTGCTGATTCAACATATTAGTGCAAGGGAGCCTACAATGGAACAAAGATGTAGTGCGCAACAAAGTGAAAAAACACGTATCTGTAATGTAAATAGGTAATAAAGAGGTATTTTTGTGGCACCCTTTTCAATTCACCTTGTGGTGACAACACAATTGCTGTATACACATTTAAGTGCAAGTGCCTTCAATGAACAAGCTGTAGTGCGCCAAAGTGAAAAAACCGTATCAGTATGTATTCGGATAAGAAAATAATTTTTGGCACCTTTCAATTCACCTGTGTGACTACAAAATTGGCTGTATCCCACATTTAAGTGTAAGGGTGCCATCAAAGAACAAAGCTGTAGTGCGCAAAAGTGAAAAAACACGTACTATTAATGTATTCGGTATAATAAAAGGTATTTTTGGGCACCTATCAACCTGTGGCTGACTACAAAATTGCTGGATTCTAATTTAAACTGCAAGTGTGGCTATCAGCAACAAAGCTTGGAATGGCAAAATTGAAAAAGACACTAAATCTGAAAAGTATACTGAATAAAAAAATGGAGTTTGCACCTAACAAAGAGACCTGCATTAACTAGAAAAGATGGGTATCCTAATATAAGTTCAGCTGCCCAAATCCAGGAAATAATTCAATAGGAAAACAGTAATAATAAAGCTATAGCAGTGCAATTGCCTACACTAAGTCTTGGTGAACTTTATCCAGTAATTCTTTATAGAGCGTTGTCTTGTTTTGCCGCAGTGCCTACCTAACTACATAAAATCATCCAATCTCACTGATCTAACTAAAGTTTTTAAGGAACAACAGACTTAACAGTAGAGCTTTCTCTGTGAAGAAATAGAATAATTTCGCTGAGCTGTATGGACACAGGCAAAGCGCTACCTCTCCGCTATGTGACTTGAGAGACACTGACATGAACCAGTAAAGGGCTGTTCTATGTAAAACGAGTCATGGATTTTTCACACCAATCGCAACCATACACATCCACATTCATGACTGTTGCACACCACATCTCACCCATGCTCTATTTCTGTAAGCTGATATGCTGTCCGCCAAATATGACAGGATAGCGCCCGAAATGGCGCGATCTTACTAGAATGATAGGCACATATTTTAGTCTAAATTATCGCCGTGGTCTAAAATTCTTGATCAACATAAAAAATGATTGCCCGATTTCAAACTTTGTCGAATACTAATCGCTCACAATATTTCAACACCTCAGGGATCTCATCTAAGGTGTAATTTTGCATTTTGGGCGGACAGGATTTCCATAGTTTTTTTTTACAATGGTAACCATGGAAATGGAGGGGGAAACTCAGTTCCGCCATTGTATTTTGGGCTTCATTTTACAGTATTCGCCATATGGGATAAATGACGGGAATACACATTTAACTATGGGGGGGTCCGGTACAATTAAAATGATATAAATTTTATATAGTTTTTTTATGTTTAATTATTTTAACACAATAGAACGAGTTTTAAAAAAGTTGCGTTTTTATTGTTGTCCTATTCTGACAGCCATAGCTTTCTTAATATTTTGCATAGGAGCTGCTTGTGGGCTTGTTGATTTTTAACGAGATGATTGAATTTTTTTATGGTACCATTATGGGTGGCGTGTCATTGCTTTGATCACTTTTTATCAACGTTTTTTGTGAGTAGTATTTTTGACAAAGTACAGCAATCCTGGTAGTGTTTTTTAATTTTATTTTTCAGCGGTCCACTGTGCGGTATAAATGACATGCTAGTTTTACTCAGCAGGATTGATACGTATGTATCAGCGATACCTACAATAATTTTTTATTTTTTTAAATTTTATTAACTTCTTTTACACAATAAAAACACCTTTTACATTTGGAGAAAAAGTAAAACACGTTTTTATTTGTCATCACTAGCAAGTCTGAGAGGGCCCATATAACTTTTATATTTTTTCTGTTTTATATGCTGTAAATAAGGAACTTTTTTTTTTTCGCGGGTAATGAAGTTGACGTTTTTATTGGTTGTTCCAATAATCAACGGGAACGCTGCTATTTAAATCTTAACCCCGGTCACCCGGTTGGCATTTTGTATAGGGAATCTTACCTGCACCCCTTATATCATCCCCATAAGCAAAAGAATTCTTCAAGGCGCACGATAAGCAAATTAGGATAATAGAAAACTTTTTACTTCATATTCCACATAAAAATGTGTAAGCTGAAAAAATACACATCAATGTTAAAAAAAAGTCTAAAAACCTGGTGCCGTGTATAGATTGCACAGCAACAGTGCGGCATGTCCCAATATTGTCATTGAGTCCCCAATCTTTCTCTGTGCACAAACGATCCAGACAGATCGGAAAGTTAGTCGCAACTGTATACGTGGTGCGAACTTTTCCGGAAGGGTTTCTTCTCCTTTTTCAAGCATTTGGCGTACCCATCCTGCATACCGTTTAAGATACCCTCCCTACCATCACTGGGGATACCATAGCTTGTCATACTAAAAAACAATCAATAAAAAAATACTGATCCAAGACCTCAATAATGGCATCATAATTAACGCTCAAGAGACAGATCATAAATTATCAATTTAAACTAAGGGTTTTCATTGAGGCGGGGCCTTTGGTTGCTGGGATTGTGACCACGAGTGTGGACTCCCAAAATGCCTCTTCACGTTTCGAAGCATTGGAATCGACTCGTCAGATATGTCTTCGCAATCCATTTCTGGACATTGATGTTCCTCCAGAAACAGCAACCATTTAAGATCGCTCACGGGTCCCTGGCCCATGGATCTCGTGAAAGTGGCGTGCTTACAGGTAGTCTCGCTATCACATTTGTTACCTTTTCCTTATCCCCTGTCTTGTTGCAGTTTTTTCTTACTCTAAAGGTACGTATAGAGAATCCGCAGATTGTGTTTTTTCTGTAAACCCTCCCTGCTGCTTAATTTGTCGATTTGTTCTAGCCTGTAGGCACGTATATTTTTACCTGCGGCCACATCGGTAACATTTTAGGGCATATATAAAATTTTTACTGTTTCAAGTGCTGTGATAGCCTTCTGATGTGTCTATTACAGACGCCTCCTCGTCAAACATGGGTGGGCAAATTTGGAATCCTTTTATTATGGGCACGACTGGAATTAGAGCATTGCCAATAGGGCACCTGTGGAATGTACCCTAGTTTGATTGCCCCCTCCAAAATCCTCTGTTGTCAGTTTTTTCCTCCTCCGGCACTAGGCAATAACCGATTCTTATGAGATCTCAACCTATAGATCGTAACCACTTCTTATCTTAAAGATATGTCTTGACTTGGCAAAAACGTTTTTTTTTTTGTTTGTTTTTTTTTTAAAAAAAAGAAAAACCATAATTATATTTTATTTTGTTTTTCATCTTTTTTTTTTTGTTAATAATTTGTCCCGTTTACATAACTCGGGTAGACGAGAGGTTATGGTGTAAGCTTTTAAACCAGATATTAAATAAAAATCAAGGGCTGAAACATCATGTTTATCAATTGTTTCATCTATCCTTTTCTTCATTTTTCTTTCTAGAGTCTCGTCAGGAATTCCTCTCTATTTATTTTAAACCAACCTCATCACCAATTTTCCCTCATCCTTAAAGAGTCATAAGCCCTTTCTTTCAAATTTCTAATGATCTATTCTCCTTTCTGTAACAATTATATTTTAATGTCATCTGGAGCATATTCTCCTTGCTTCCGTATGAATTGGCCTCTGGGGTAGTCACCTGAGCTAATACCAATATACGTTACTTGCGGGGTGTCAACATCGCTCCTAATCAAGTGTTTGTTTCGATCAGTTGGTTTAGTGTAAAGCTTGTTTCAAATGTAATATTGATTCTCTATCTTACTGGACCTCACTACATCTAAAAACTTCGAATTATTCTGTTTTATTTGTAGTATAAATTTAATCATAATGGATGACATTCATTAATCATACTGCCCAAACTCTGACAATTCAGTCTCCGTACCCTTCCATAACAAAAATATGTCGTCCACATATCTTATCCAACATATGAATTTTTTGATGAATATTGGCGAGTGACCGAAATTAGTTTTTCAATCAAGGATCACATATATATATTAGGCCACACTTGGTCCACCGTAGACCCCATGGACGTCCCTTGTTGCTGGAGGAAAAACTTCTCACCGAACCTAAAATAATTCTTTTTGAGTACCGTTTCAAATAATGTCATAAGGAACATAAGATGGGCATTTGTAATGGTAGGATCTAACGTTAACACATCCCTTACCGCTTCATAGACTTCCTCATATGGTATATTTGTAAAAAGGTTTTTTATATCCAATGTACATATCCAACTATTTTCTCTGGCATCCATCGTTTGTAAAAACACTCAAAAACTTGACTTGGTGTCAAACAAACAACTCCGTTTTTTTTCTTTTAACAAATTCTGAAAGGTATCCATCTATATAAATCAGCCAACGGTTCCAAAATGGAGCCGATACCGAAACTATTGGTCCCTACATTGCGGGGGAATTAGCGCGATGTATGGATTTTGGGAACGAATATACAATGGGACTCATCGTGTTCTGCACCTTTAACATATTTCCCATGGCAGGTGTATGTCCCTGCAGTAACAACCTCATCTATAACCATATTAATTTCTCGTTGAATACACTAATGTAGTGTCTATTATTAATGTCTAGTATCATATCTGACCCCGAATTGTAGGGTGGCCGTCACGCATTTGTCATCAGTACTGGTCCATGACAACCGTTGCCACCCGCCCCTTTGATCGGCTTTTTAATAATCCACATCCTGATCAGATTTAATTCTTTGATCGCATTATTTTTCTATTTTGGTTATGTTTCTCACTACAGAACCACTCACAGAATTCCACTTATCCTTCACTTCTTTTATCACCAACCGCTGAAAAACATCCAGAGATTCATTCTGTATACTTTGGATCAAACTGACTTCTTTTCCTATAATTTTCAGCGATAACCTCTCATAAATTACCCTTATTCATAACACGCTTAGATTACCCGATATGATGCATTTTTAATCGGATACCACGACAAAGGCTTGTATAAATCAACTTCAAATTTGAATAAACTATCATAATGTTTTTGGAACAAAATTTAGTCCACTATTGAGAACTATTCATCTTAGTGATTTGTTATGTTCGCTTAGAAGATATATTCACAACGTAGCGGTGTCTTGTTTTCCGCCCTCGTTGGCGGTCCTCTTTATTTTGTTATCCTTCTACCGCTAGTTGCTGCAACTTGGGTTCTCCTCTGTAAACAGCTGGCGGCCATCCTATAAATGGTATATTGGGCTTCGTTGTCTTCTCTATAATTGGTGTCAAAACGTGTGGTTTCTTTGAGTATGTATCCGACATGCAACTCCAGGCTTTCCAGTAAGGTATTGGAGCAGATGTGCAGCTGCCTATAAAGTATGACCGTCTTCTGCCACGAAGAACTTACGCCCTTGTATAGACTCGTTCATATTGGTAGTCCTTGTATCACGCTCGAAACTTTCTCAATTTTTACTGTACAATAAATTGCGCTTCACTCTTGTCGATATTGCTGCTGTAACACCTTATGTGTGCGCTCATATTGCTACCGTATACCACACTTGCTTTAGTATTCCTCTTCGCAGATCACAAATGTCCGACTTGACATTTTTAAAACAGCGATTCAAATGCGTTGATCAACAGGATCATCAGTGTCAAGTGAGTATCGGATGTACAAGCATAGCCATTTTTCATAGTATAGGCGCATCGTCTTTTAAGAGGATGGGATGCAGGGTACTTCCTTATTTTCATACTCCACCCTCGGAGATTCTTAAGTCTTGACATACTCCCTATAGTGGAAGCATGCATCATAAGTTGTTTCCTTTTTCATCAGCTTGTTCCAGCCTTTCAATCACGTTGTAGACTCTCTGCTTTGACTGCAACATTCAACATGAAGCCGGCAGTTTCAGCTTGTTTCAATATAACCGTTCTATCTTTGTCAGAAAAAGTAAAATTGAGAAAGTTTGAGCGTGACACAAAGGACTACCAATATGAACGAGTATATACATTTGAAACAACGCTTTACACTAAACCAACTTATCGAAAACAACACATTGAATAGAAGCGATTTGCCATCCCCGCATAGTATTGAGCAGGGAATACCCCGAGGCCAATTCAGCTGAGCAAGTAGAATATCGCTCAGATGACATAAAAAAATAATGTACAGAAGGAAAAGAACATAGAAAATTTGAAGAAAAGGGCTATGACTCTGGTAAGATGAAGGGAAAATTGGGAGAGAGGTTGGGTAAATAAACGAAGAGAGGAATTCCCAGATAGACTCTAGAAAGAAAAATGAAGAAAAAGTATCGATGCACAATGATAACTAATGTTTTCAGCTGATTAAACGTAGCCATCAACCGTTACTGGCACATATTAACACAAAAGATGAAAAAACAAGGTTTATTTTTTCAAAAAACGTCAAGCACATATCTTTAAGAAGGAACACTATAGGTGACGAACTCATAAGGATCGATATTGCAGGTGCGTCGAGAAAAACAGACAACAGAGGATTGGGGCAATCAGCAGGGTACATTCCCATGTATGGCATGCTCTAATTCCAGTGCCATAATAAAAGGATCCAAATTTGCCCACCCATGAGAGTGGAACAGAAATTAGACATCAGAGCTATCACAGTCAGTAACAGTAAAAATTTTTATATATGCCCTCAAATGTCCGTGTGGCAAGAATATACGTAGTGCAAGACAAGCCGACAATTAAGCAGAGGATTGCAGAACACAAATCTGCAAAACGGTACCTTTGATAAAGAAACAATGCAACAAGACAGGGGGTCAGGAAAGTAACAAATATAGCGAGACTACCTGTAGCACGCCACTTTCACGAATCACAGGCACCAGGTGAGCGATCTTAAATGGGTTTTCTGGACGAGGAAATTCAATGTCAGAAATGAATGTGCGAGAGTGATCCCAATGCTTCTGAAATGATAGGCATATTGGATCCACAACTTACAATCCTAGCACCAAATGGGCCTCAATGATAAACCTTAGTTTAAAGTGCTATTTTATGATGTTTGAGCGTTTATTATGATGCCAATATGAGGTCTCCCCATGGTAGTAATTTTTTATTGTTGTTTTTTAGTATGACGTGCTAAATGTAGCCCACGTGATTGGTGGGACAGGGTATTAAAAAGGTATTCAGATGGAGAACGCATGCTGTAAAAGAAGGAGAACCCTTCCGAAACGTCCGCATCACCTTACTACAGTGCGACTATCCGCTCTGTCTGGAGGTGTTTGACAGAAAGATTGGGAACTCGCAAAGAAATATTGGGACAAATGCCACTGTGCACATCCATACCAGGTTTTTAGACTTATTTTTCACATTGCCTGTTATTTTTCACTTACCAATATTTATGTGGAATATGAAGTAAAAGTTTATATTATCCTAATTGCTTATGTGCGCCTTGAAGAATTCTTTGCTTATGGATGTTTTTATTGGTAACATTTTTTGGGGGACAAGACTTTATGATCGCTTTTAAATTCGTTTTTTGGAGGGCAGGGTGAAGAAAATACTGCAATCCTAGCAGTGTTTTTATTTTTATTTTTAATAGCGTTCACCGTGCAGTATCCGTGACAAGTTAGTTTTACTCTGTGGGTTGAGACGATTACGGTGATATCCAATTTATGTAGTTTTTTTTATCTGAAAGCACAATTTTTTTGAAAAAAAGTGTTTTTATTGTGTAAAACAATATTTATGCCTCGCTATCTTCTAATAGCCAGAACTTTTACATTTTTCCGTATACAGAGCTGTGTAAGGACTTTTTTTTTGCGGCATGAACTGACGTCTTAATTGGCATCACTTTGCTGTTGATATGAGTTTTTGATGACTTTTTACTCCATTTTATGTGCTGCGGGATGAACAAAAATCGCAATTCTGTGACTGTTTTTTTGGGGGTTTTTTTACGGCGTTCACCGTACCGGTTAATTAACATAACAGATTTATAGGGTGGGTCGCTACGCTACCCAAATACGGGTACTTTATTTATTTTTGATCTTTTTTGGGGCGATTGGCATTTGTAAAGGGGAAAAGGGCGATGTACGTGTTTTTATTTTATTGTTTGTGTTTTACTTTTTTTACACTTTATTTTTACTTTTTCACACTTTTTACACTTTTCCCCAGGGGGAATTGCATGAACGATCGTTAGATCGTTCATGCAATAGGAGATCAGCATACAGCTTATAGCTGTATGCTGGTCTCCATGGCAACTGTCAGTCACGCTGCCCACAATGCATTGTGGGCATCGTGACGTCACCAGACAACCCGGATACTCTCATTCAGCATCCGGGCTGCCTGGTAGGAGAATCAGTAGCGGCGCTCAGCGCCATTACTGCGCCGGATCGCGGGCAGCAGGAGCTCACTCCTGCTGCCCGCAGCTGCGATGTCGCGTCCACGATGTTGCGACATCGGGGGGTTAATCCCCCGCGGCCGGAGATCACTCCGGCCGTGGGAGATGCGGCATGATCAAAGTAGAAAAAAAGTCAGCTCACCGTGATCCAGTATGCTGCAGGGACCCTCCGGGCTAGGGAGATAGCACTATAGCAAGCACAAACGTATGGTCCAGCAGTCCAAAGGCCAGTAAAAAATCCAATATTTATTGAGTAATATAAAATAAAACGGCAAACATGCACAGGGGAGATGAATGAAGCTTACGCGTTTCAGGGCGACTGTCCCTTAATCATATCATATCATGCTATGATTAAGGGGCAGTCGCCCTGAAACGCGTAAGCTTCATTCATCTCCCCCTTGTGCATGTTTGCCATTTTATTTTAATATTACTCAATAAATATTGGATTTTTTACTGGCCTTTGGACTGCTGGACCATACGTTTATGCTTGCTAGGATGCGGCATGATGCCAGCGGTAATATACCGCTGGTTCCATGCCACGATCTTACACGCTCCGCCTGTGAGCGCACAAGATCGCCTTGACGTACTCATACGGCAATTTGCGGGAACCCCTACCCGACATTGCCGTATGAGTACGGCAAATGTCGGTAAAGGGTTAACAGCATCTTTGAGGTCTATTGGGGCCATCCAATACCCTGTTGAAGGATAGAAAGGACAGATTTTACTGATTCCATCTTGAATCTCTTCTTCAGAATAAATCTGCTGAGAAAGGCGAGATCGATAACTAGTCTCCATCCTCTGCTCTGTTTGGGTACTACAAAGACCCAAGAATACACACTTAAGCCTCTTTGATGTGAAGAGACATCTTCCAGGGCTCCTTTGTCTAGCTGACAAAGTCTGGGCTTGAAACCTGAATTCAGGGCAAAGACATCTAGAGGAAACGCTCTATGCTGAGCTAAGTTCCTACAGGAGGTACCTCTCTAGCATTCTAACTTTTCCCGTTTACAGATAGAAGAAGGCTTCCTTTTAAGAGAAGAGGAGGTTGGGACTTCTCTCATTTAGCGATATCTTTTTTTGTCTGCCTCTACCACAATTTGCTCAAACCTTGGAGGCCTCCCTCTTTGTGGCCAAAATGACCGGAAGCATTTCCTGGGTGGCTGTGGAAAGGAAACTCCTATATCTTTACTAAGATTTTTAAGAATCACTCTCGGTTGTGGACCAAAAAGGCTGCTTGGTTGGAAGGATAGCTGACAAATGATTTTTTGATTGTATTTCTCCCCCCCACTCCTTTAGCCAAAGAGTTCTTCTGGTAGACGTGGTTAGTGTCATAGATTTGGAATTTAGTTTTATAACATCCAAAGGAAAGTCTGTCAAAAATTCTGACAAGCTTAATGTTAGGAATATACACCAAAATCTCCTCCCTTGGGTATCCTTCTTGAATATCCTTGGTTAACTGACTTATTCTAAGAGCTCTAGCGACTGGGAAGGTGGCCATAGTGGCTTGACAGGCCACGGCAGTGACCATATAGTGGTAGATATTAGTGTACACAGACTCTGCCGACTGTATATTACCACCATACATTGCCCATATAGTTGTAGATACCAGCGTATACAGACTCTGCAGACATATAAGCGATTACAGTGTAGTTACATGCAGTGACTCACGAGTGACTTTTCTCTGATGAGTCATTCACTTTTCTTTTCCATCTGGTCCAGACTGCCATGATGACTTCTCCCAGTCACCACTTGTCCCCGCAGATTTGGACACAAATATCTTAGAATCCTCACTTTTCCTGCACCTCCCTCACTGTCACCTACCACTATACAAACTTCCCAAGAGTGGAAGAACAGATAGAGACCATAGCTTAGAGGCACAGTCTCCTAGAGGGATGGGGAGAAACAGAGGACTAACCCTCTGGAGATTGTGCTACAGCTATGACCTGCACCCCTCGGAATCATATTACCAGGAAGGTAGACCCCCCATTAGATAGGTTGGTAGGCGAAAGGTAGGTAGTCAGCCAGCAGTTAGGCGCTAGGTAGGCAATATATAGGCCCCAGGTAGGTAGGTAGATTGGTCCTAGGTAGGTAGGCAGCAGTTAGGCCCCAGCTAGGTAGGCAGTACATAGGCCCCAGATAGATTGGTCCTAGTTAGGTAAGTAGATAGGTTCCAGCTAGGTAGGTCGGTCCAAGGTAGGCAGTAGATAGGTCCCAGATAGGTAGGCAGCCCCCAGCTAGCTAAGTAGGCTGTTGCTAGGCCCCAGGTAGGTAGGTAGTTGGTGCACCCCAGGTAGCTAGGTAGGCTATATGTGTAGTCTACATAAGTAGGTAGATAGGCTGTAGGTCGGCCCTACATAGGCTATATTTGGGCCCCACATAGGTAGGTAGGTAAATATGCTATAGTTGGAGCCCATATAGGCTATAGGTGAGGCCCACAAAGGTAGGTAGGTAGGCTATAGGTGGGGCCCACATAGGTAGGTAGCTAGACTATATGTGGGGCCCACATAGGTAGGCTGTAGGAAGGCAGCTAGACTATAGGTGAGGCCCATATAGGTAGGCTATAGGTTGGGCCCACATCGGTAGGCTGTAGGTAGGGCCATGTAGGTAGGCTGTAAGTAGACTCCATTATTAGAAAAAAAAGAAAGAAAGAAATAACTCACCACAAGTGGCAGGCAAGCTTCTGAGCCCGGCATGATGAAATGACATCATTGCGCCCACCCACGTCAACATTGAGTGCCGACGCCTGGTAGGTTTAAGGCCAAAGGCTGTAGGCTTACCAGGCGGATCAGCAGAGGAGAGCGCTGGTGGCACTCTGCTCTGTCACCATCTCTGAATGCTCAGGACACAGGGCCCGGGTGTTCTGAGGCAGGATGCGCCAAGCCCCCTTGGTTGGCAGGCCCTGTAGCAGTCGCTATGCCTGCTACAGTGGAAGTTCTACCCCTGATCATACACTTTGTAGAGTTTGCCTTTAATACCCTTTGAATGGTAGAACTAATGTCCAAATTTTTTATTTGTGATTGTGCCTAATAAGCATGTCATAACTGTAGGTACTGGTAGAATGTGCTATTGGGAAGACCAAAGTCTGATCTTAGGTAGACAAAACTCATTAAATTTCCATCAGTGTGTACCTGTTCTAGAGTTTTAATGTCTTTATCTTTCCAGTTAACAAAATTCTCTAGTTTGTACAGTTCCAAGAGTCTGGGACAATTCCACAACGGGGTAAAATCAAAAAATCTCTCAAGTGCTTTCCCCTGTTCCAGATTTTATATATTCGTGCTAGCGTTGGTAAATCTTTTCTCTCTCGGTTAGCCTCACCCATCTCCAATAGTCTGGATAAAAGAGTCCAAGATGAATTCTGTAACACCATTTGTCCTGTTGCCCCTTTATAATTATCATTCCTCCATTCCACCTAGTGCTGCCATTGTGCTGCAAGAAATTAAATCTCTGCATTTGGCACCGTTTTCCAATATGATTCTGGGGAACCCTTTTTTCCAGATCAGCTCTTTGAACATGCGGGTAATCCTATGAAAATTATGTAATATAGAACAACTGTGCTATTAAGACCATTTTAATTAGATTACACCTCCGCACTACAGATAAAGGTAATTTATGATCTTTGTGCCCATCCTCACTACCAACAGAGCCAGATTAAGAGTAATGTATTCTGCAATTGAATTGCTAATAGTAATTCCCAAATATCTGAAGGAAGTCACTATCTGAAAGGGCTTAACCCTCAACTCCTACGAGAAGGTCAAGAGGCATCAAGATATATTTATTCCAATTGATTTGTAAACCAGATACTGAACCAAATTCTTTAAGTGCCTCCATCACCAGGCCCACTGATCTTCGTGTGTCCCCCAAATATAGTAACTAGTGTTGAGCGATTACGTTGGCTATCGACATCGGGCGATAGTCGATAGTCGGCCACCAACGATAAGGTTTTTCGATAGTGAGCAGTCGATATGAGCGATGACCATTAAAGTCTATGGGAGATTGCGCAACAACACCTTCATTTCTTACCACCCAAACAGGGGCTGGAGGAAAGCTGGATATTAAAAAGCCACAACAGTCAAATGGATACCTGCTACATTTTAGGCACAACACTTAGGCTATACTAAGCACAACTCAATGAATAAAAGTCACACACCAATCTGTAGACATTATCCCTGTTCTTGTACCTCACACTCTATGGACACTAGATTCGTAGAGAACGCTTCGGTGCAACACCACGCTCCTCGTAAGAAGAGAATAGAAATAAGTGCAGAAGGCAGTATGAAAATGAACCATCATTTTTACTTGAAAATGGACATTGTTTTACTGTTCCTGGGGAACACAGCATGAGTCCCCGCCAAAACCTGCTCATGACCCCCACATTTTAAACAGTGCCGGAAAAAGGAGTCTTTCGAACCACCCAATTTTATGTTTCATATCTGGAAATGATGTTGACTCTTTATTACCTGTCACAGGGCCACAGCATTGAGCAACCCCCAATCCGATATAGCATTATCCATCTGTCCTCGAGTGATATTATAGAAAGTGCGGAAAAAAGGAGTCTTTCAACCACCATTTTAGTTTCACTGGGAGCACTCATTGACTATACCTGTCCTGGGACACAGCATGAGCCCCAAACCTGGATAACCCCTCTAAAATTGTGTGTGTTAGTTAATAGTGCCGGATAGAAGATTAGAATTAATAGACAGTCTTTTCAAACCACCATTTTTTCTTGTTTTTCAACCTGGAGCAGTTGGATTTACCTGTCCTGGGCCACAGCATGGAGTCCCGAAGAGACCTGCATGACCGCTCCGCACAATTAAAAAGTGCCGGATAAAAGGAGGTACTTTCATCCACCGTATTGTTAGTTTACACTGGAAATTGTCTACGCTACTTATACCTGTTCGGGGGGGCCACAGCGATGACCTCCAGGGCCGGTGGTACAGTGGGATGACACTCACGCAAGAAGGTCCACAGTGAGAGCACCTGGCCTGGCAGTCCGAAATCTGTATTAAAACACGGCAGGTTGTTAAAATTGCTGAGGACGCAGCAACTGAAAACTGTGTCGTGCTGAAGCAGAAGTGCGGTAAGCGGAAGTGTTGATGAACTCCAGCCATTGCCTAAGTGTTCATCAAGGTCAATAGAGACATAACTGTCTGTATGGTAGCGCCTTGCCATCGAATGCCGTATGAGTGATGGTAAGCTCATATTGAGCTTCACAATGTCTGGGAAATTACTGGTGGTGTTAACCTTCCTGGTTACAACGAGCAGAGGTGCCTTTTTCTTTGGATTCTTTTTCTCGATTTTAACTCTAACGTGCTCGGAGGAATTGGGTCCTCTGTACTTTGTTCTCTGTCCGTGCTCCATGACTCGCATGCGTTCCTCTGAATAACACTAACGATTCTGGTCAAGTTTATCCTGTACCTCGCCGTTGTACAATTACAGAAGGTATCTTTTTAAACAGCTATTTATGTATCTCATGCAGTTTTTTAGTACTTAATTCTAGAAAACACATTTTTAAAAAATCGGATGGAATCACGCCTCCACCATGTCTTTGTTTCTACTTTTGTAATTTGTATTAAATGGATTGTCTCCAATTAAAGGGATTGATCAGCTATGTTAAAGATCTTGGCAAAAAACAAGTCATTTTGCAATATGTGTCCGCATTAACCAGTGGCCTACCTATTCCTGTTTCTGACAGCACCATCACCCTTGAGCCACTCTTGACATTGTGAAGAACAAATGTCTATTAGAAACAACATTTTTTTAGAATAGGACGTAGTTGTTGCTGCATTTCAAAGCTCGCACAGTGACCCAAAAAATATATAAAAATGAACTCTCTAGCCAACTTAGAGAATAAATTGGTGAAGGAGGATATGCCTCATCTTAGAGAAAGCCACTCATTTCTGTTCCAAGGACCATGATTATTGCTGTATCTCACGAGGGCAACATGGACCCCAAAAAATTATATAAATATGACTTCTCTGCCTATGTTAAAAATTACACGGGATTCGGTTAGACTGTGAGGGAGATATGCCACTTAGATTAGCTACACTTTTCTGTTCAAAGGACCTATAGATTATTGCTGTCTATCCACAGCTACTTGACCCAAAATCTTATAAATATGTAATCTGTTCTCAGCCATCTGTTTATAAAAATTGTGAGACAACATGAGCCCCTCTCCAAAATCCATTGACAATGTGAAAAATTCTAAAGATGGTGTAATTGGATATTATGGTTTTGTCATGGAAACCTTGGTGTCTTAGTAGTCTCCTCCAGCAAAACACAGCACAAAGTGAACTTTGGAATTGAGAATTAAAAATTGCAGTAAGAAAATGATCATTTTAAAAATAAAGTTTTTTTCAAGAGGACCATTTCTGTTTGGAGGGAAATGTGAAGTTGACCTCAGACATTCTAAATCGGTGACCATCGGAAAATGGGTGCCACAACATCATCAGATGATCCATGCCTGATTTCATACTTGATGAAAGAGTATCAAAGATCACCATTATCTGTGGGAAAGTCACGGATGCGTTTGTCTGTAATGACTCCTCCGGCTGTTGTGAAGGTCTGCTCTCTTTTGACGCTAGTGCTGGGCAGGACAACACCCTCTATGGTGGCGTAGCCAGCTCGGGCCATTCGACCATTTGGATACTCAGAGGTCTTATTGGGTACTGGAACACATACAAAGAAAAAACCTTGTGGTGTTGAGACAGACAGATAGTCGATTGCCGCGCACCATGAATCTTAAGGCTGGTCTTCCTGGGTGTTGTATCTGTGGACCTGATTGTCATGCGTGGGTGAGGTGTGTAATATAAGATTGCAACGAGGTCACGCTCATTCTGGCTTCTGGCCACCTTAACTGCTGCTGCCGCTCACGGCTACTTGGCACTCTACTGTTTTACGTTCCGTGGCGTTGTTCCACCGTGACATCATTTGAAGAACGTGAAGCAGACGCAACAGATGTCTCCAGTTTTGATCGATCAGCAAGGTCTCCAGTCCTGCATTTTTATTTTCAATTTTGGGTGGGTGGAAGGAAAGTGCTGAGTTTTGTTTTGTAACCGGTCGGAATCCAGGAGGGTGCGACACTTCTGTAACTGTTGTTCATTTTGATGGGACTTAATAGCGAGGATTCATGTTGGAGGAAATGGGAGCATACAAGCACTCATGTGAGAGAAGGAGCCTTGAGTTCCCAAGCCTATGGGTTTGAGGGGCTCTAGCAAATCATCTTCATCATCTTCGCCTCTAAATCACGCCATAACCTCTTTCCGCAAAGGCAGGGACGTCGGAGGTTGTCTTGGAATATCCTCCTCCTCATCCTCCTCCGCTTCCTCCGTCACAGCTTCAACTCTAGCCCTGACTTGCCTCAGATGTTGCACCCTGGAGAGCTGAGGTGCCGACTTGCACTAGATATGCGGTCCTCCTGAAACAATGCCTAATGATTAGACGATAAAATTGAGAAACTGTCGGGCGTTGTGGATTTGACGGAGGGAAAGGCTCCGTTGTCTGCTTCTGTGTACCGTCTCATCCTAAGTCGCTGGAGGGACATGTTGTTTCAGAGTGTCCAACGATCGTTCCAGAACCTAAGTATCACTACAATGCTCATGCTGACAAGGGCATCGTCCGTCCTGACCATATTGGTCGGGCTTCTTCAAAACTGGCAAGGATGGATGCAGAGCTCTTTTCAACTGCCTCCCCAACTCATCGGTGGCTCAACACCACAGAGGTCAGCATCCTCCGATGCTTGGTCTGGCAATGTGTCAACATTCGGTAATTGACAGTAAATGGATTGCGCTGCTCCCACAATCGCTGGAGCATCGTGGGTATACTGGGTGGAATTCAGCGGTGTTGCCAACGTCAACAATGAGACGGTTGGACAGCGGGAGGCGAGCTGAGCTGCAACGCAAGCCATGTGGGACGAAGCAGGGTGCAACGGCGGAAGTGTGTAACTCAGACCTCGGCGCCTTCTTCAAGCAGGCAGTACAGGACCCGGGTAGATCTTTAGTACATTTCTGGACGACAACGGGTTCATGACATGTGCCAGGCAAGGGATGTGCGCTCAGCCGCTACCGTTTGAAGGGCCGGGCAGCATGATTTCGCCCGCATTTAGATTCGACTAAACCTTCACCGCTTGCTCACTAGGCACAAGGTTGGCTGGTTCATTCGCCCAGACACAGACTGCTTCTCTGGTCTCGTTGCGTGAGGAGCGCTCGCGTGTCCCACAGCACTCCTGTGACCGGTGTGTGAGGACGGTCTCCGCAAGGCTAATTAATTGTTTTGTCAGAATATCTAGGACTGGGTGTCGCTTGGGTATGTCTACGTCTGGGCATTGTGATGCCACAGAAGGACCTTGGGGAAAGAGCCCTGCACATCCCTGGGTTTGAGAGAGCGTGCGCCGAGCGCTGAGAGGCCACCGATCACCCCCAGAGTAATCCCCCACCACGCCCCAGTGAGCTGTCACAGAGATTATTAGCGGCGCTTGGCCGGGCTTACTAGTCCATGTTTGCGGGGTGGTGTGATGGACTTTTCCGGACACAGATGCAGGAAACGCGCTTGATATATTTTTTTAGATGACACGTGGGTATCTAGGCCAGGCGCAGGGGACGGCTTTTCTGGCAAAGAGTAATGCATTGCCTGGCATCTGGTATTGGGGGCAGGGCGAGGGCCATGATGTGGCGGAACCCGTCTGGGAGCCCCACCGACGGAAAGGCATCTTTTCCCAAGGCCAAAAAGCCTGGATTATGCGACATTCAGGCTTATGGCTATGGCGATGGGTTTGGTGTTAAAGTTTTCTTCTGACTCCATAACCTGGAAGACAGAAGGCTGGTGCTTGACTGGCCGCTGTACGGCGTGCAAGGTCGTCAAAAAACTTGCGGAAGGAGAAGGGGGTATAGATGGGGTTCTGGTGGTGATGTGGTCACCTCAGGCGACGGTGGAGGCTGAAGCGGAGGCTGATCCTGATCATGGACTATGAGAGGATCATGGGCAGCTGAGGATCTATTGGTAGGTGGCGGAGAGAGGAGGCAGGAGACAGAGCGTGTGACAGTGGTTGGAGGTCGGCGTCTGGTCTGGCATTTTTTGCCAAGTGTTCCCTCCATTTTACGGCACTCATTGCATTCGATGCATGTGGACGTTTGACGGATGTTGGTGGTGGTTACCACTTAAGGTTACTTGCCTTCTACTTATGGGTTTACGGCAAAGGCAGCATATGACTCCGCTGGGTGTTTCAGAGGCTTGCTCAAAGAAGGCCCAGGCTTGAGAGGTACTGAACCTTTTTGACGCCGATAAGCGAGGAGCAGGGTTTGCGCTGACCGTGGCTGGCGGAATCATATCAGCGGACTTCTGCGACCGCCCTCTCCCTTTTTGTGGCGGGACCCGTATTGACACTACCCCATCGTCTTCCTCCTCATCCACTGATGAAGCGCTCGCAAGCAAATTCTGCGAAAAAGACCAGGATGGATCCGCAATGTCGTCATCATCATCATCATCAACACAGGTGACTTCGTCGTCCTGACTTTCTGCATCCAGAAGCTGCGGGCGACAAGCAAGGGGCACTGCAAGGCGTTGCCGACCGCCCGGGATTTTTGCCGATTGCCCAGCTTCCTTCACCTCGTCTGACGGCCATAAATAAAGGATTCTTCAAGGCGCACATAAGCAGTTTAGAAGGTAAACTTTACTTTATATTTCACATATATATAGATAAGTGAACAACACAACAGCAATGTGAAAAGTTAAAAACCTGGTGCCGTATTGATTGCACAATGGCATATGTCCAATATTTCTTGGGAGTCCCAATCTTTCTGTTCGAACTCCTGACAGAGCGGATAGTCGCGCTGTAGTACGTGATGCGACGTTTCGGAAGATTCTCTTCCTTTTCAAGCATGCGTACTCCATCCTGCAAAACGTTTAAATACCCTCCCATCGTCACGTGGGATACATAGCACGTATTACTAAAAAACAACAATAAAAACAATATTATCTTGTCCTCAATACTGGCGTCATAATACACGCTCAAGTTTCAAGAATAGCACTTTAAACAGGTATCACAATTAATGTTTAAACATCATAAATAACATTTAAAACTAAGATTTTCATTGAGGCCATTTGGTGCAATGAATCCAAAATGCCTCTCGTTTCAGAAGCATTGGGATCACTTCGCATTCGTTTCTGACATTGATCTCCTCCAGGACACACCATTTGAGATCACTCACCTGGCGCCTGGATTCGTGAAAGTGGCGTGCTACAGTAGTCTCGCCATATTTACTACTTTCCTGGCCCCTGTTCTGCTGCATTCTTTTCTCAAAGGTACGTATAGCAGATTTGTGTTCTGTAATCCTCTGCTTAATTTGTCGGCTTGTCTGCCCTACATATATTCTGCCGCATGGGCATTTGAGGGCATATATTACGTTTTTACTGTAACAGCTGTGATGTCCTCTGATGTCTATCTCTGTCCCTTTCATGGGGTGGGCGAATTTTGAACCTTTTATTATGGCACTGCAATTAGAGCATGCCATGCAAGGGAATGTGCCATATTTAACTGCCCCAATCCTTTGTTGTCTAGTTCTTCTCCGCACTGCAATATCTGATCTTACAAGATCGTCCCCTATAGACCTTCCTTTCCTAAAGATGTGTCTTGGACGTTTTTTAAAAAGATGCCCATATTTTTCGTCTTTTTGTACTATGTGCCAGTAACGGTTGATAGTGCGTTTATTTAACTGAGCTCTTTTTCCATACATAGTTATCATTGTACATCTATCTTTTTCCTCATTTTTCTTTCTAGAGTCTCCCAAAAATTCCTCTCTTTTTATTTTACCAACCTCATCACCAATCTCCCTCATTCTATGAGAGTCATAGCCCTTTTCTTCAAATTTTTTTATTATCTTTTCCTCCTGTACGCTGTATTTTTTATCATCCGAGCATATTCTCCTTGCTCGGATGAATTGGCCACGGGGTATCCCTGCTAATACCTGCGGGGGGGTGGCAACTTGCTCTATTCAATGTATTGTTTCGCTCAGTGGGTTTAGTGTAAAGTGTCGTATCTAATATATGCTGGTTTTCTATTGTACTAACCTCAACATCTAGAAACTCGATTTGAGTCGTGTTTTTTGTTAGCACAAATTGAATCAAAGGGTGACATTCATTAATGTACTGTATGAACTCTAACAATTCAGTCTCCGTACCCTTCCATAATAAGAATATGTCATCCACATATCTTTTCCAACATATGATTTTTTGATGAATATGTGGATGAGGTGGACAAACCTGTTTCAAGAGACCACACATATATATTGGCCACACTCGGTCCGGCCGGAGACCCCATGGACGTCCCCTGCTGTTGGAGAAAAAACTCCTCACCAAACCTAAAGTAATTCTTTTTTAGTACCGTTTCAAATAGTGTCATAAGGAACATAAGATGGGCATTTGTAGTGGTGGGGTCCAATGTTAATACATCCTTTACCGTCTCATAAGCCTCCTCATATGGTATATTTGTAAACAATTTTGTTACATCCAATGTACATATCGAATTAGTTTCTCTAGCATCCATAGGATGTAGTATATTTAGAAACTGATTAGTGTCAAACAAACAACCTGTTTATTCCTTTACAAATTTTTGAAGGTATCCATCTATATAAATGGCCAACGGTTCCAATATGGAGCCGATGCCTGAAACTATTGGCCTACATGGCGGGGATTTTAGCGATTTATGGATTTTCGGAACAAAATATACAATGGGGACCCTCGGGCTCTGCACCTTTAACATGTTTCCCATAGCTGGTGTAATGGTCCCTGCTGTAACAGCCTCATCGATAACCAAATTGATTTCTCGCTGGAACTCTAGTGTAGGGTCTTTTTTAAGTACCCTATAAACTTTTTGATCTCCTAATTGCAGAGTAGCCTCGCGCATGTAGTCAGTTCTGTCCATGACGACAGTTGCCACGCCTTTATCGGCCTTCTTGATAATTATATCTCGATCGGATTTTAATTCTTTGATAGCAGATTTTTCTTTTTTGGACATGTTGTCACGGACAGAACCGCCTACAGAATGCCACTTATCCCTTACTTCTTTTACCACCAACCGCTGGAAGACATCCAGAGATTCATTTTGTATGCTTGGGTCAAACTGACTTCTTTTTCCTAATTTTAACGTTAGCCTCTCATAAATTCCCTTATTCATAACGCCTTGGTTGCCAAAATGCATTTTTAATCTAATACTGCGACAGAGCTTATAGAAATCAACTTCAAATTTGAATAAACTTTCATCATTTTTAGGAACAAAATTTAGTCCTCTATTAAAAACTTTCTCTTGAGGTTTCGTTAGTTCCTTAGATGATATGTTCACAACTAGCGGTTCTGGTTCCGCCCTCGTTGCGGTCTCTTTATTTTGTTGTCTTCTGCCGCTTGTTGCCGCATTGAACTCTCCTCTATACCGCTGGCGCCTCCTAAAAAAGGGTTAATGGGCTTCGTTGTTCTCCTCATAATTGGTGCACGTGAGGTTTCCTGGTAGGTATCCGACATAGTGCTCAGGCTTTCAGTAGAAGTATTATTGCGCGGCTGCTGCCTGTATTGTGTGCATCTTCTGCCACGACCTTCGGCCCATGTATAGACCCGTTCATACTGATAGTCCTTTGTATCGCGTTCGAACTTCCTCAATTTTACTTTCAATAATTGCTCTTTCATCTTATCGATATTGCTCAATAACTCCTTGTGTGTGCGCTCATACTGCTCCGTATCGACACTTGCTTTATATTCCTCTTCACAGATCACAATATCTGACTTGACGTTTTTAACAGCAATTTGCAAATGCTGGATCGTCAGGATCATCAGGTCTAAAGAATAACGGTTGGACAATGCATACCATTTTTCTTTGTATACAGCATCGTCCTTTAGAAGGATGGGGTGCAGGGTACTTCTTAGTCCTCTCGGGATTCTCAATGCCTTAACATATTCCTCTGATGGCATCAGTAACTGGGCGTCAGAGCAGACAAAATCATCTTCTTGATCTTTTAACATGCCTTCTGACCCCAACCGCATTTTGTCATCAAAGAGGTCTTCAGACAATGGATTATCCACAGTGGTGGGTACACGAGTTGACATTTGGGCTGCTTCATGTTGGACGGATGCTGATGATGCTGATGACAACATTTGTGGCCGTGACTGGGAGGACGAGGAGGTAAGACTGCTAGATGCAGGTTGCATTAACCACTGAAGAACAGATTGGCGACGATGTTCGTTACTTAGATTCACAGGGCCCTGACCCAGCGATGACAGGCCTGACGGTCCTGCAACTGACGATCCGCTGGCATGCGTGTTGTCGCCAGCACTGGAAGGAGCACCTTCTCTCGTACCTCTACCTCCATGTCCTACCCCCCTCTTTGCTCGCTTACCACCTGCATTTCGCTCCATGTTCAGAAATATAAAAATTTGAGAAAGTATGGAATAGTTTTGGAAAGTCTCTTATTAAAAGACGGCAAATCACAGCTATTCTCAAATCCCTCTAATCAAAACAAAATTGCTGGATTCAAATTTAACTGCAAGGTGTCTATCAACAAATCTGGACTGGGCAAAAGTGCAAAAAACACGTATCTGTTATGTTTTCGTATAATACACGGTATTTTTTGCACCTTTCAATTCACCTGTGGTGACTATAGAATTGCCGTTTTAAGATTTACATGGAACTGCATCAATGAAAAAGCTGGTGCGCAAAGTCAAAAAACACGTATCTGTTAGTTTTCGTATAATACACGGTATTTTTGCACCTTTCGATTCCTGTGGGACATAGAATTGCTGTTTTAAGATTTACGTGGATGCTGCGTCAATGAACAAAGCTGGGTGCGCAAAAGTAAAAAAACACGCATGTTTTCGTATGATACATGGTATTTTTGGCAACAAACAACCTGTGCTGACTACAAGATTGCTGGATTCAACTTTAACTGCAAGGTGGATATATCAACACAGGTGGAATGGGTAAAATTGAAAATGAACACCTATCTGAAATGTATACTGATAATAAAAGTGGAGTTTTGCACCTAACAAAGAGACCTGCAGTTACTAGAAATGATGTGTATCCAATATAAGTTCAGGCTGCCCAATATCCAGGAAATATTTCAATAGCAAACTGTTAATAATAAAGATATTGCAGTGCAATGTCTACACTAAGTCTTGGTGAACTTTATCCAGTGTTCTTTATAGATAGAGCTTGTCTGTGTTCGCCCGCGCCCCCCCCCCCCCACTACCCCTGTGACTTTACATCATTAGATGCTGCTTTAAAATTCTATAGCTAACTACATAAAATCTTAAAATCTCTAATCTAACTAAATTGGAAGGATCACAGCTAATAGTAGAGGTTTCTCTGTGCAGAAATAGACTAATTTCGCTGAGCTGTTTGGCCACAGGCAGAGCGCACGTCCTATTCCTATGAGACGCTGAGAGACACTAAGGCTGAACAGGAAGGGCTGTTCTATGTTAAAACGAGGTCATGTGATTTTTCCAGCCAATCGCAACCATACACATCCCAGTCATGACGTCGCACACACATCTCACCCTGCTCTATTCTGTAATCTGATTTGCTGGCCGCCAAAATGACAGGAAGCGCCGAAAATGGCGCGATATTAATAGATGCACAGATTTTAACCTTAATTATCGCATGATTTGAAAATTTCGATCACCATAAAAACCTTGCCGATTTCAACTTTGTCGATAAAAATCGCTCAACACTAATAGTAACATGTAACACGAGTATAAGGAAATTACATCACCCTATACCCAGCAACCCCACCCTCATCTGCATATTGAGAAACAGACATCTGAGATTAATGGCTGTAGACTAGTTAGGCATGAAGTCAATTTGATCTTCATGTATTATCTCAGAGACCACCTTCATGAGATATTAGAAGGGTGGGAATTAGAAAGGAAAATTATACCATGTGAAAATAAGAGAGAATCCCAATTCAAGTTGTTACAGCATGCCATATATGGTTTCGATCCTTCCCACCCGAATGCACCAGACAGATTGGTTGCATACCCCAATTGTCAGCTTACTCAAAGGTAGTTTGAACCTGAATGTAGACTTATAACCCTATGTTATGATTATTCATATAAATCCTGAAGAGAAGAAGATCCCGATATTGGCCCATATTTTCTTCTTGGTGTCAAAAAGATGTCTTTTGAATATGTGGCTTAAAAAGTAGATTCCTTCCACTGAAATAGTGATATCGTAGGTTAAGTGCTTTCTTCTTTTGAACAGACGGGAGGTAGAACATATAGAACATCAAACCATAAATTCTTTCAAAAATGGAGAATTTTTATTGAGAAATTTTTAGCACCACAAGAAATAAGAGAACATATGATACCTTTTAAGGAAATAAAGTGGTACTTACACAAAGATTTGGCAAATGATTTGGGTTCCCTTAAGGTGGATCGAGGAAAGGGATCAGTGATCGTGAGACGGGGGAGAGTGCGAGATGGCGCGAAGAGGCGACCGGAGTCAGTGAATTAGTTTATACACAGGAGTTGTTTAACTGGCAGACTTATTATGCTGTTTTGGTCTAAAATATGACTGAAGTTGCATTTGAGGGTGGTGGGGTTGATTTACTGTTTTATATTATTCTCAAGTGTTTAAGCAAAATAACTGACAGTAAATTGTATTCATGTATGAATCAAAGATGTCAAAAACGTTATTACAAAAAAAAAAAAAAAAATCACCTTCAATCTGTTCTTCAATGCCTTGGCTACCACTTAATATTCGTAGAAAGAAGGCATATGGGCCTTTAAGTCCCCAGTAGTTTGGGAGCTTTTCATGGTTTTACTATAAGGACAATTAAGGCTTCTCTCATATATTTGGGCCGTTTTCTTATCTCGTATGTCTCCTCAACCGTCTTAGGAGATGGAGGAGTAATATCTTTTTATGTTGCTTATATAGTTTTTAAGGGAGACCATCTTGTCCTGGGGTCTTCTCATTGGGAGTGGTTTGTATGGCCTCTTCAAATTCCTTTACCTGCAGGTATTCCTCTAGCATTTGACATGATTCATCTGACAACTTTGGCAAGATTTTTGACAAAAAATTATCGATACTGTTCTCCAAGTTTTCAGACCTACAGTAGATTTATATAGATCCTTATAAAAAGACAGCAAGATCTCTAAGATACCTGCACTTTCAGTAACCTTCCCCTCTACATCAACCAAGCTAGCAATATAGCACAAGCTTTGTTGTGCCTTAACTATGGAGGCCAAAAGGTGACCGGCACTGTCCTCTGGTTCATAATACACAAAGATACACAGAGTCTTTTATACTCTGCCACTTTTAACCTGTTCCTCAAACAGCTTTTGGGCCTGCTCTAAATAGGATCTTCTAATATCGGTAGGGTGATTCATATAATTATTTTCCATGGACAGGACATCCTCAGAAGCTTTACTTTAACTCTTTAGTCTTGGCCTTTTTCTCATTAACCACCTGAATTGCCTCCAAAACATTTGAAGTGTAAAATATTCAAGGGTCTCTGGTTCAACCGTCCTACCTAGTAAATGTATTCAGAAGGGAAGCAGTTTCCATATAGTTTTTGGAAGTATCCCTCCATTCCCCAAGTCTATGTATATTTGTACAGGGGAATGGTCCCACACTCCTTCTGCCATATATTACACTACACGAACGCAGTTTAGAATACTAGGAGAACTTACAGCCAGATCTATTCATGATGGGGATTGGTGGGTAGATGAGTAACAAGAATATTGCATCCTTTTCGGGTATCTCTGGTGCCATAAATCCAACATGCTTATCTCAACGAGTAATTTGGACGGCATTGTTGGCCTAGCATCTGGATCAATAGTATTATTATGTTGCTTGTCTCAGTAAGGGTGTAAATATTGATTAAAGTCACTCATTATAAGCACTGGGGCAGGTGGGAGATGATCTAAAAGAGCCCGTAATTTAAGGATTACATTAGTGTAGGACAGTAGAATATATCGCCATGAGAATCGTGTGGACTCCAAAAGCAGGCAAATGTATCTTCTATCTGGATCTATTACAGATTTAGAACATGTGAAGGAAATCAACTTGTGTACTAACACTTCTAGCATGAGAATATGTGGCATGGAAATAATTACCCATCCATGATCTATATCTCTAACCAAATGCTTTTCAGAGAAGCACAGAATTGCTGGCTGATATTGGCATAACCAGCAGAATATTGCAAATCTTTGTGTTGCTTCACCCAGAAAATGCATATTCCAGGCAATTATGTTCACATTTTTAGCCGTTTTACATCCTGTGTAAACATTTTTATGCTGGGATACATCTTTACCTGTTTGAAGGAGAGAGTTGCACATGCAACATACCTATTTATGACACAGAACTTTACCCCGATAATTTTAACCAATAACTTTTCATGAGCGTGAAAACAAAGCACTGACATCACCCTTTCTCAATATGAGAAAAAACAAGGGCCACTACAAATCCTGTAGTATACTGTCCTTAGACACTCGTGGAAAAAAAGTACAGAATCAAGCTCTAATATTGAAACATCTTCCCACCCGCTGTCGGCTTCATTGAAGATTAGGCAGGATCCTCAATCCCTGACACCTCGGCTCTAAACTAGCAACAGTGTTAACCCAAAATTCATAGACAAAAAGATCAACCTGAAGATACATTTTGTCTCAATAATTGCTCATTAGCATCCAGCCATGTGACTGCTTCTTTAGGATGATAAAAAAAATTAATTGAAGCCCATAGAAGCCACCCTTAAATGGGCTAATTTTATTTTTAATGTCTGAGAATTGCAGTCTTTTTTTTTTTCCCCATGTGTGCAGACAACTTCATTCATAGCTGCAAACACATCTCTCATTGATACAAGGAACAAAAAGTTAGGTAAACGCTCACCGGTAGTAAGGTTTCATGTAGGGTCCACATAGAGTCCATCCACACACGGTGCAAATGAGGAGATGAGTATCCAGCTGTAGATACTCCAACGACAGTGAAGCAATTCAATGGGAAAAACACTCTAGCACTTGTGCTCAGGATAAGGTGAAAAATGCTAAAAACGCACTTGTATTAGTAGACTCTTAAAAACATTGTATAAAAACAAAGAATAAGCTGTAACCTTTACATCTCTCATTGTTGACTCCATTGCAGCATTCACATCATAAAAAGAGAAAACATCGCCCCCATGTATTCTATCTCCATATGTGCTGTTTGAGGAGTCAGCGCACCATCAATATCATTGCTAGGATTGCTCAGGACCGTTTGCCCTTTCTGACCACTCTCCTTAACAGGGTTAGATGCTGCAGGAGCTTGTGCTGTGCGTGAAAACGCTCCAGTCTTCCTGCTGTGTCTGTCCTCTTATCTTTTCCTACCATACATGCTGCAGAAGCCATATTGGGAGTCTCAGAATTCTTTTGTTGTGTTTCCATTCCCTTCTTCTTATTGTTTCTTGCCATGGCAAAAACTGCGTCCAAGCTGATCCAGCGAGCCTTCTGGAACTTGTTTTGAGGTGTTAGATGCAGGTTTTCAGAGTCAGAGATGAAGCAGAAGCAGTGTTCAGCAAGACTGTTCACATGGCAAGCAAAACACCCACCCACCCCCTGCAACGCTGTGAGTTAACCCCCCAGTACACTCTACTTCAATAAAGGTGTACTTGTCCTTCTCCTTCCTTATAATTGCATAATTCTCTTCCTGTCCCTTTTTTCCGCTTCATTTTCTTTTATATATCAATTTTTTTGTTCTCCAAAATGGTAGTCAACATCCATATTTTCTCATTTAATGTTTAAAGGGGTTTTATCGTTACAAAGATCATGTCTCAGATTATGGGGACAGTAAAAATAAGCACTTTTGTAATTGGGTTGCATTACCTCTGTCACTTGGTTTAGCAGATATGAGCTTTTCTGTAAAACTCTGTTCTATTTCTGCTGTTGCTGGTCGGACACGCCCCCTGGACGTTTCCTGCCTCCTAGACACGCCCCCTGCACTGAGATTGGCTGGCATTTTATTCAGCCTGTTGGGATACGCCCCTAGACAGGAAACGCCCTGGACACGCCCCCTGCACTGTGATTGGCTGCCTGCACACTCTGTTTTTTCTCCCCTCTGATCTGTTAAATTAGATAGTAAAACCAAGGTCAGCTGGCTCTATATACATCTCTCACCTCTAGGGTGAAAGATCTGGGCAATGACTGCCTGTTCAAAGGGCTTTTGCCAAGAGGTTGATTCACCTCCTCACAGGTCCAGTCCTTAAGCTGCTACTTTGAAAAGAGGGCATTTTGTTCCTTATGACATCATCATCTGTAGTGTATAACATAAGGATTCCACACAGTACTTGTACAAGCTGTTTGTGTTGTGTAATGCATAGCTGATCTGCTCTGCAAGAGAGGTTGGAATTTCAAGCCCCCTCAGTATTTTTTTTTTTTCTTTTATAAATTGTACACATATGTAAAGATATGAAAATATATGTGTAGACATCTATAATTTTATTTATATACACACACAAATCTCCCCTATATAGTGTCCCATCCTCACAGTCACACAAAGCACTTCCAACATATGTGATACAATGCATATACTCTGGGGGATGAGACATGATATAGGGGAGCTATGTATGTGTATATATCATTATAGAGATTGACATATATATTTTAGGTCTCTCTACGTGTGTAGAATTTAGGGGTGGGGGGGGTGGGGGGATACTCTGTGAGGGACTAGAACTCCAAACCCCTTCATTGTAAAGCCAAAGCTCTACCTCTGCACTACCAGCCAAGTGAGTTACAGGTTGAGCAGGGTCTTTTCTCAAAGCTGATTGCTTCTCCCCCCATTGTTTTCACTCACATGTCACTGACAGCAAGCAGAGATCTTTACTTGAAGCTGACATTTGTCCTTGTAGTTGAGTAAAGATCTCTGCCTGTTGTCAGTACAATCTGGGTGAACACCACTAGAACAGAAGTAAGAGCTGCTGGCTTTCAGTGTCATTTGTGTGTAAACTAAGATATAATAGGTGCTTGCTGCAGCTTGTGGAGCCTCAAGGCTGCAGACATAAGCATGCAGGAGCTACAGAGCTGTTATATCCAGACAACCTTCTGCATCCCCTGCTTCAAACAAAATGATGATGTCACAGGTCTTCAGTGAGGAGAGACACGCCTCCTGGGAGGAGAGACACGCCTGCTGACAGGAGAGACACGCCCCTGGATTTCAAACTCAACCTGAGAGAATTAGCTGAACAGCACGAGCAGCTCAAACAATAAAACGCCTTTAAAGCCCATAAATATCTGAAAAATACTGGATGACTCGACCAAGAAAACCGGTTGCTCTGGAACTCCTGCCCCAAAGTGGTGAGGATTTTAATTTCCCCACTATGGCCTGGACATGTAAAAGATTACTTGTCTGACTTGGGGGCTGTGTTTTGTGTGTTCCCAAGCAATTTGAGTCAGGCAACAGCGTCAAAAATGAAAATTGCTGTAATTACATGATCGTCAAAGGAAACAGGGTAAATACAAAGACTAGGGGCTACATGTATGAAAACTAGTTGCTATGGGCAACAAAGACTTCGACCTAGATAGTTTTCATACATGTCTAGCTTTATACATATTACCATACCTCCTTGTATACCTATTCCCTTACCACAAACATTCTACACAGTAGAATTAAATAGCTTTTTTTTTTTTTATTACTTTAAGAATCATGGCAGTTTACAAAAGGATTTAAAAAAATATAGCAGCCAGTGCTAAACTCTACAGAGATATAAACTAAGAAACAAAAGAAACCAGTTAAGACTCGAGGCAGAAGGTTTTTTTTATCAAGTTTTAAACGGTCACATTAACAGGACCCAAATTCCTCTATCCACTTTTCATATTTTTCAATGTCCAAAGCAGACACCGATTTGGATACTTTTTTCAAAGCCATCTCAAAGTCTTCCATTGTAGTGGGCATGTGCATATCATCTCTTGAAAGATTGCGAATTTCTTCTGGCGTTAAACCCTCAATACGTCTTCTCATTGCCATCAAAGAAGCATCTCTGTGAAGATAAGTACATTTACCATTGAAACCTGAAGTTTGCACACATTATATACAAAGACACATATGCATGTTTTTCTCACTATCTGACATGAAATCAGAATAAACCTTACCCATTTTAGGTCAATTACGATTACCAAAATTATTTATATTTGCCAAATGCCAGAATAATGAGAGAATTTTTTAAGACATTTTTATTAGTTTCTGCAAAATCAATACATTTCATTAGTATTTGGTATCAAACGTTTTGGATATCCTTCCACAAGCTTCTCACAAAATTTGGTAGGAATTTCGGCCCATTCCTCCTGAGAGAACTGGTCTAAGTGAGCCATGTTTGCTTGCACCTGCCTTTTCGGCTTTGTCCATACATTTTCAATAGGGTTGAGATCAGGACTTTGTATATGGTAAGCTACAAGTGAAGTAGTTTTTAATACATTGTTTTTTTAAGTAGCCATTAAATAAATATATTACTACTGAGGGCCAGTTGATTTTTTCACAAAGGAAATTTAAAAAAAAAGTTTAATCGTAATTAGAAGTCTAATTGCTCTGGAACACATACCTGCATACATTAGTAATATCTGCACCAGAATAGCCATCCATATTTTCAGCTATGTTATCGATGTCAACATCATCTGCCAACTCCAACTCTTTAAGGTTTATTCTTAAGAGCTCTCCTCTTCCTTTAGCTGTAAAACAAAAAGAAAGAAAGAAATTAAAACACCAAGTGCCTAAAAGTCTATAGATATCAAGTATGTCCTATAATTTTTGAAATTTTTAATTTTAATCCCAGTAGGAAACGTTATAGTACAATATTTTATTTTTTAAATATAGAAGCATGGATTCATAGCAGGTATTATCACATGACAATTTGTTCTAGGCTAAGCTACAGGCATAAAAATT
The DNA here is from genome assembly GCA_025379985.1 of Phyllomedusa bahiana. Taxonomy (NCBI): domain Eukaryota; kingdom Metazoa; phylum Chordata; class Amphibia; order Anura; family Hylidae; genus Phyllomedusa; species Phyllomedusa bahiana. The sequence continues at coordinate 100,436 of JAODAL010001632.1, forward strand.
ATTTTTCAAATTTGTCCCCCAAACTTAATAAGGCAGTAAAGGAATTGAAAGCCAATCCCGATATTGAAATTAAGATGTCGGACAAGGGAGGGACTGTGGTCATCATGAACAAAATTGATTACAAAAAATCCATGTGGGAATTATTAAATGATAGGGACACTTATGGCAAATTAACATCTAATCCCACCAAAAAATATGTTGAGGAGCTGTTTATGTTGGTCTTTGAGGGAGAATGTCTTGGTGTTTTCTCCAAGAAAGAATTGGAGTTCATTGTTAATAGGGATCCAGTGATTCCTGTTATATATGGACTCCCCAAAGTCCACAAGCAAACACATCCTATACCCATGCGCCCCATAGTAGCCGGGATTGGCTCTTTTTCAGAACGTCTTTCACAGTGGTTGGATTTATTATTGCAGCCTTTGGTGCAAAGGGTATCTGGCTTTTTGAAAGCCACCAAGGATGTTATAATGAATTTGGAGGGCATGGTTTGGCAGGATGGTTGGTCATGGGTCAATTGTGACGTCAATTCACTATACACATGCATCCCTCACCACCTAGCTTTGTTGGCACTTGAATATCATTTAAGACAATTTAGTCAGCATTCAGAGGAATTCATCCAACACATCTTGACTATTACCAATTTCCTTTTAACTCACAATCTTTTTTCCTTTGATGATAACTTGTTTTTGCAACTCAGGGGTCTCCCTATGGGAGCTAGATATTCACCATCACTGGCAAATCTGGTGATGTCTTGGTGGGAGACCATGTATATTTTTTCTGTTGACAACCCCTTTGGTGACAGCATTGTCTGGTACGGCAGATACATCGACGACATCCTCCTAATTTGGGGAAGCGATGTGTCTGCCGTACCGGACTTTGTTGAGTACATGCATTGTAATTTGTTGAATCTTGCTTTTACATTTCATATTGAACCATCCACCATTACTTTTTTGGATCTTATGTTACAGGGGTTTCATGGTCAAATTATTTCTACATGCACATTTAAAAAGAGTACGGCAGGAAACACCATTTTGCATTTCAAAAGCCACCATCCAAGACATACCCATCGTGCTATCCCTGTTGGGGAGATGACACGTGCGAAACGCAATTGTAGTGATAGTGCAGACTATGAGAAAGAATGTACACAAATATGCACACGTCTTAGAAATAGAGGCTATCCAGGATGGGCTCTGAATAGGGCGTCAAATATTGTAGCCAAAAAATCCAGACAAAACTTGTTGACTCCTATCAACAATAATAAAAAAACTAAACAACACAATTCTTCTCCCTTTCTAATATTCAAATATAGTAAACAGTTATCTCAGATTAGGGATATCATCTACAAATATCTACCATTGTTGAAGGAGGATGAAATTGTAGGTGAAATTTTGGCCGAGGGAGTCAGGGTGGTCACAAGAAGATCTTTAACGTTAGGTGACATTTTCTCGTCGGGTTTGCGCGGGGACAATAGCACCTGGTTACACCATTTGGGTTTCTTCAGGTGTGGGTCCCATTGTGCAAAAAGTGCCATTTTGCACTTCCATGCAAAAAAATTTCAGATTGGGAACAAAGGAAAAACTATAATATCAAACAATACATAAACTGCAATTCTGATGCGGTCATATATGTCGCTTGTTGCAGCTTGTGTAATTTGATGTATGTGGGCTCCACAATTAGAAAACTTAAAATCAGGTTTCTTGAGCATTTGAGGGATGTATCTAATACTACAGAACGTGTCAAGTCCAATGTAGCCAAGCATTTTTTAGAGTGTCATGGTGGGAATACCAGTGCACTCAAAGTGTTTGGCATTGAAAGAGTGCTGAAGAGAAAGAGAGGGGGAAATTTAGAAAGGAAACTCAGAGACAGAGAGGCTTTCTGGATCATTTTTTTAAATACTGTGGTCCCACATGGTTTGAATTTAAAAAGAGAAGTTATGTTTCATTATTAGTGTCCTCCCTTTTTTTTTCTCCTATCTCCATTTTTATGTGTGTTGTTGTTTTTTCATAGGCATGGACATTTTTGTATATGTACGGTTTTAAGGTATGCCTTCAGTATCGTTAAGTATAGTCCATGCAGCAATTACATCATATTATGTTATATATTATATTTTATATATATATTTTTGCTTCAACCACATAAATTTCATGGCTTCTTTGTTGTTGTTTTTGCTTTTGTATTTGTTTTGTTTTTGTGTTTGTTTTTATCTTATGTTTTTGTGTTTTTTGTTTGTGTTCGTTTTAGTTTTTATTTGTGTTTTCCATGCTTATAGGTGCCTCTTTTGTGATTACACACTGTTCTTAGGATTGTGAATGTTGAATTGTTCTTGTCCAGTGTTCTCGGATGTGCTGCTTTCAATTGTATACACATTTATCCAGGCACAAGTGTCATTCATACGTGTGTTCCGAGATTTTTCTGCCCTTACCAGCTCTTGCAGTCTTACTTTCTTTGCGCATGCTCAAACATTTTCCTTGCAGCGCTACATCACTTCCATTTTACACGACACATCGTCATTTCCGCATTTACACGGTATTTTCCGTGTTACACGCCGGGAGCACTGGACCAGGTATTTACAATTTTCTTAATTGTTCTTAATTATTCAGCAGCATGTTTGTGTATATAATTGTATACTTGTCATTTTCACCTTGCTACGACTAAGGGCAAGATATGCCCGAAACGCGTTAGATCTGCACTGAGGTGCTTTTTCCTATTCGCTCTTCACTTATGCCTCCATTGGTTTTTTAGCTTTGATACCAATAAACATTGATCTTATTTCATTTTTGGACCACTCTGTGTGCGCTGTCCTATTCATGTTTGTGGATTATATCAATGGACCATGCAGCTGGATCAGTGGACGTGCGCTATTTGAGCGGTACTAGCCTGCATTACAGGTGAGCTAACTTTATCTTTTTCTTCTTATTAAGCTACAGGCAGCCAGTATAAAAACCGTGAATCACTGCAATGCTACTTCCATCTCCCCTTGTCAGTGCTGCAATAGAGACATCACTAGTAGAAACATGTCAAGATCAATTACATCATGTTACTGAAATATAAAACATTTCAGACCAGAGGAAAGCAACAGTTTTTTCCCCATACCTGATGGCAATGGAATATAAATCCGCTTTTCCAAACGCCTCCGTAAAGCCTCATCGATATCCCATGGAAAATTTGTGGCAGCAAGTACCATCACCATCTTAGATGGATCGTCGTTTTCAGAAGCACCACCCACACCTGAAAAGAGGATAGATTACTTCCCTTTTTTGAAATAATTTCTCTTAAACTTACATCATAACCATAGCAAACGTTCATCTTACAGACTAATAACTAGCTCATGATTATTATGCAACAGAAAAAAGGAGGAGGAGGAGCAATGTCCACAGCAAGTATTCACCATTCACAATTATAACTAAGGGTGTGTAGTACAACTTATTATGTTCTTTGCTCTTTAAATATTGATTCTTATCAAAAGGATATTCATTTTACCAATTACAAAGCAAAACCCCAATATATAGTACAGACCAAAAGTTTGGACACACCTTCTCATTCCAACAGTTTTCTGTATTTTCATGACTATAAAATTTGTAGATTCCCACTGATGGCATCAAAACTATGAATTAACACATGTGGAATTATATACTCAACAAAAAAGTGTGAAACAACTGAAAATATGTCTTATATTCTAGGTTCTTCAAAGTAGCCACCTTTTGCTTTGATTACTGCTTTGCACGCTCTTGGCATTCTCTTGATGAGCTTCAAGAGGTAGTCGCATGAAACGGTTTTCATTTCACAGGTGTGCCCTGTCAGGTTTAATAAGTGAGATTTCTTGCCTTATAAATGGGGTTAGGACCATCAGTTGTGTTGTTCAGAAGTCAGGTGGATACACAGCTGATAGTCCCACTGAATGGACTGTTAGATTTTCTATTATGGCAAGAAAAAAGCAGCCAAGTAAAGAAAAACAAGTGGCCATCATTACTTTAACGGTCAGTCAGTCCGAAAAATTGGGGAAACTTTGAAAATGTCCCCAAGTGCAGTGGCAAAAACCATCAATCGCTACAAAGAAACTGGCTCACATGAGGACCGCCCCAGGAAAGGAATACCAAGAGTCACCTCTGCTGCGGAGGATAAGTTCATCCGAGTCACCAGCCTCAGAAATCGCAGGTTAACAGCAGCTCAGACTAGAAAACCAGGTCAATGCCACACAGAGTTCTAGCAGCAGACATCTCTACAACAACTGTTAAGAAGAGACTGTGTGCAGCAGGCCTTCATGGTAAAATAGCAGCTAGGAAACTACTGCTAAGGACAGGCAACAAGCAGAAGAGACTTGTTTGGGCTAAAGAACACAAGGAATGGACATTAGACTAGTGGAAATCTGTGCTTTGGTCTGATGAGTTCAAATTTGAGATCTTTGGTTCCAACCACAGTGTCTCTGTGCGATGCAGAAAAGGTAAACGAATGGACTCTACATGCCTGTTTCCCACCGTGAAGCATGGAGGAGGAGGTGTGATGGTGTGGGGGTGCTTTGCTGGTGACACTGTTTGGGATTTATTCAAAATTGAAGGAATACTGAACCAGCATGGTTACCACAGCATCTTGCAGCGGCATGCTATTCCATCTGGTTTGCGTTTAGTTGGACCATCATTTATTTTTCAACAGGACAATGACCAAACACACCTCCAGACTGTGTAAGGACTATTTGACCAAGAAGGAGAGTGATGGGGTGCTACGCCAGATGACCTGGCCTCCACAGTCACCAGACCTGAACCCAATGGAGATGGTTTGGGGTGAGCTGGACCGCAGAGTGAAGGCAAAAGGGCCAACAAGTGCTAAGCATCTCTAGGAACTCCTTCAGGACTGTTGGAAGATCATTTCAGGTGACTACCTCTTGAAGCTCATCAAGAGAATGACAAGAGTGGGCAAAGCAGTAATCAAAGCAAAAGGTGGCTACTTTGAAGAACCTAGAATATAACACATTATCAGTTGTTTCACACTTTTTTGTTAAGTATACAATTCCACATGTGTTAATTCATAGTTTTGATGCCTTCAGTGTGAATCTACAATTTTTATAGTCATGAAAAAGCAGAAAACTCTTGAAATGAGAAGGTGTGTCCAAACTTATGGTCTGTACTATAACTAGCTAAATCTATCTATCTATCTATATAACACCCACATATATATATATATATAGATATATATATATATATATATATATTTACATACATAAGAATTTTTATATACACAACCACACACACACACACACATATATATATATATATATACACACACACACACACGCAGGTCCCTTTAACTTTATTTTAGGAACCCTTTGAAGTATTTTAAATGCAGTAAATAGAGGAATATTTACCGTCCATCTGAACTAGAAGCTCTGCTTTTACTCTTCTGCTGGCTTCATGCTCTTCTGAGGTACCTCGTCGGCTGCATATTGAATCAATTTCATCAATAAATATGGTTGTTGGGGCATAGAAACGTGCCTAAAGTGAAAAGTACAGTGCTCAACAAATGTCTTGCAAGAGCCTTAACAAAATACAATGCATTTCACTCTTGTCCTGTACTACACAACAAGCTTGGAAGGGCAAAGCAGCCATTCAAATATATATTTTATTTAGTTACCTACTAGTGTATCTAAAAAAAAAAAAAAAAAGTTCGAAAAGTTAATTTGTGTCCATAATTCAAGTCAAATAGAGAAACCCATATATTGTATAGATTTGAGAGAGAGAGAGAGAGAGAGAGAAGAAGGAGAGAGGAGAGAAGAGAGAGAAGAAGGAGAGAGACAGAGAAGAGAGAGACAGAGAGAGAGAGAGACGAGAGAGAAGGAGAAGGAAGAGAGAGAGAGACGAGAAGAGAGAGACGAGAGAGAGAGACGACAGAGAGAGAGACGAGAGAGGAGACAGAGAGAGACAGAAAGACAGAGAGAGACAGAAAGACAGAGAGAGACAGAAAGACAGAGAGAGACAGAAAGACAGAGAGAGACAGAAAGACAGAGAGAGACAGAAAGACAGAGAGAGACAGAAAGACAGAGAGAGACAGAAAGACAGAGAGAGACAGAAAGACAGAGAGACAAGAGATTTCAAGCGTTTTCTTTTATTGTGGATGATTATGGCTAATGAAAACCCAAATTAAAATATATCAGAAAATGGAAAAAATGAATTGTTGGCTCTGGTGTCTCTCATAATGAATTCTCTATGGGGTTTAGGTCAGACAAGTTTGCTGTTCAATCATGCACTGTGATTCTTAAGCCAGGTATTGGTACTTTTGGCAGAGAGGGCAGGTGCCAGGTCCTGCTGGAAAACAAAATCAGCATGTCCATAAAGCTTGTCAGCAGAGGGAAGCATGAAGTGCTCTAATATTTCCTGGTAGACGCCTGTGCTGACCTTGGACTTGATATAACACAGTGGACTTAACACCAACAGATAACATACTAGTGCATCTAAAAAAAAAATTAAATATCTTTGAAAATTAAAGGGGTTCTACAGGACTATCTTTTTGTTATAGGGCTCACAAAAGTATTATATTAAACCTTGTAATTCATACTGTAATAAGGCTTCACAATATATGGATTTCTCTATTTGACTTAAATTTTTGATATCAATTATCTTTTTAGTGATACCCTAATTTTTTGAGATGCACTAGTAGCTCCCCAGCCATCAGTGACTGCTGAAACGTCACACTGGACCTCAAGCAACTTGGATTGTGGCCTTTTCACGGTTCGTCCAGATTCTGGGACTTTTATTTTCATATGTAATGCAAAATTTATTTTCATCTGAAAATGGGACTTTGGACACTGAACAACAGCCCAGTCGTTTTTCGCCATAGCCCAGATAAGATGCTCCTGATGTGGTCTCTGGGTCATGATTTGTGACATAAGGAATGCAACAGTTGTCACTCATGTCCCATATACGACTCCAGCCACAGTCCATTCCTTGTCAATCTCTCCCAAGTTCTGGAATGGCCTTTTCTTGACAATCCTTTGAAAGTTCAACTCATCCCTGTTGTCTGTGCACCTTTTTTTTACCACACTTTTTCCTTCCACATAACTTTCCATGAATATGCATTGATCTAGCACTCTGAACAGCCAGCTTCTTTAGCATACATTTTGTAGCTTCACCTCCTTGTGGAGGGTGTCAATGACTGTAACAAGAAGAAAAGTAGCGTCCAACTTCCAAAACGTGAAGGTTCTTTATTGGGTGCAGGAGACTATAAAAACAAGCTGCTAATGCGTTTCAGGCCACGTGGGCCCTTAATCATAGCATGTCAATGACTATCTTCTGGACAACTGTCAAGTCAGCAGTCTTCCCCATGATTGTGAAGCCTACTGAACCAGACTGAGTGACAATTTAAAGGCTTAGGAAACCCTTGTGTGTGACACCATGAGTCAACACTATTGACCTCACATTATTCTAATTTTCTGAATTTAGTTTTTTATTACTTGCAGGCCATTATCATCTACTTTAAAAGTAATAAACATTTGAAATCTATTGCTCGGTGTGTAATGAGTCTTTACAATATATGGCGTTCTCTATTTGACTTGAATTACGGATATAAATGAACTTTTAGATGATATTCAAATTTTCAAATTTGCACTATTCAAAGATACACTAGTATACTAAACCACTTACTGATATTCTTTTCTTTTTTGTTAAATGCACCATGTTTCCGGCTATAATAACATATCACTTTACTAAATGCCAAACCGGTGAAAACGTCAGTTCATCCCGCAAAGAAAAAGCTCTTATGTATACAGAAAAAAAAAAATGTTTTGGCTATCAGAAGATAGTGATGCCTAAATATTGTTTTACACATTAAAGACACTTAAAAAAAAAATTTAAAAGGTGATCAAAAAGTCATGTCCGCTGAAAAATGGTAACAATAAAAATGTCAATTTGTCTGCAAAAAAAAAAAAAAAAAAAAAAGCCCCTACACAGCTCAGTACACAGAAAAATAAAAAAAAGTTATGGCTCTCAGACAGAAATCTGACCTCTCAGGGAGAAAAAGCTGAGCCCGAGCTCAGAAAAGACGGCACCCTTGGAGTAGCGCATACCAAGGGGTGAAATTCATGGGACTCATCCCAGGCAAAAAATGCCTTCCAGGTATGGTAATAGATCCGGGAGTCTTGTATGCCCCAATCAAGGTCCGGATAATAGAATCCGACAAACCCCAAGATTTTAATATCGCAATTTCAACAGCGACGCCATCAAAAGCATCCGCGGTAAAGTGGGATGGAACAGCGGACCCTGAGAAAGGACTTCTGGCTGTAAAGGAAATGGCCAAGAAGCGTCTGCCAACAAGATCTAAGTACCAGGAGCTGCAGGCCAAAACCGGGGTGACGGGAATGGCTGGTACCCTCTGTTAAGAAAAATGGGCTGCATGGTCGAGTCACCAGAAGAAAGCCATTACTGCGCAAATGCTAAAGTAAAAAAAAGTATCGCAAAAGTATCTCGCCTACAATACACCAAACAGCACAGAGACAAGCCTCAAAATTTCTGGAACAAGGTAATTTGGAGTGATGAGACCAAGATCTAACTTTTTGGCCACAACCATAAATGTTACATTTGGAAAGGTGTCAACAATGCCTATGATGAAAGGAACACCATTCCTACTGTAAAGCATGGAGGTGGATCGCTGATGTTTTGGGGATGTGTGACCTACAAAGGCACAGGAAACTTTGTCAAAGTTGAAGGAAAGATGAATGCAGCACATTATCAGCAAATTCTCAAGGCAAATTTGCACTCATCAGCTCAGAAGCTGCACATGGGACGTACTTGGACGTTGCAACATGACAACGACCCAAAACACAAGGCCAAGTCAACCTGTCATTGGCTACAGCAGTACAAAGTGAAGGTTCTGGAGTGGCCATCTCAGTCTCCTGACTTCAATATCATTGAGCCACTTTGGGGAGATCTCAAGAGCACAGTTCATGCAAGACAGCCCAGGAATTTACAGAAACTGGAGGCTTTTTGCCAAGAAGAATGGGCAGCTTTACCATCTGAGAAAATAAAGAGCCTCATCCACAACTACCACAAAAGACTTCAAGCTGTCATTGATGTTAGAGGGGGCAATACAAGGTATTAAGAACTGGGGTATGTGAACTTGTGATCAGGGTCATTTGAATGTTTTTGGTTGTCACTATGATTTAAAAAGAGAATACACAGTAGTTTGACAATAAATGGCTTCACCCAACCACTAAGCATGAGTGGAAAAATATATATTTTGTAGGAAGGCACAAGGGACTATCGTGGACGGACATTATGGGCCACATGTATGAAAACTGTCTAGGTCTAAAACTCACTTTTTTGCCCATAGCAACCAATCAGCACGCCCCTCATTTTATATAGTGCTCTGGGAAAATGAGAGAGGGGCTCTGATTGGTTGCTATGGACAACAAAGTGCTTTTTAGACCTTGACAGTTTTCATACATGTGTCACCGATCTTCCTGAAGTCGGTGAAGTAAAAACCCCTTTATTCTGGTGTCAGCGGCAATAGGCCGCTGTTTATATTAGTAGTATGGAAGCAATACCTTTAGCCAGGTTGGGTTTTTACTGGAGCAGTCAGAAGAGACTGATTGCTGGTGCGTTTCGGGTGAAGCAAGCCCTATCGTTTATTTTCCTGTGGATTGCACCAACAAAGCTTGAAGTGCTATCGTTTGAGCTACAACTGGTGTTTCGGATGCGAGCACAATCCTGTAGTAAGAGAATGCATGTCCTGGGTTAAGGCGGCTGCCACCTTAAAAGACCAGACCGGTGTGATGGAGGAGTTGCTAAAGCACCTGGTGCAGGTCAACACCCAGCAGCAGCAAGCCCATGCCGAGTATGTGCGATTGCAGCAGGTGACCAACCAGCTCCTCATCAGGCAGATGGCCATCATGGAGGAAGCTAGCCGGACGAAGGAGACCCCAGCTACACCCTGGCCAGGAGGACGAACAGCAGGCACAGAAAAGGGTAGGAGATGCCCTACAGAGGATGACTCCAGAGGACGATGTGGAAGCCTTCCTTACCATCTTTGAGCGGGAGACTACCAAATCCGCAGTGGGCAGGGGTCCTGGCCCGTTCCTCACAGGCGAGCCTCAAAAGGCCTATTATCATATGACATGTCTCTGTAGGATGCCATGGAATTCCCCAAACTGAAATCGGAGATACTGGCATGTCTGGGCGTGATGGTCACAGTCTGGGCTCAGAGGGTGCACCAGCAGGGATACAGGCCACCGAGGCCCCAAATGTTTGACCTCTTACACCTTGTCCAGATATGGCTGCACCCAGATGTCTGTTCCACAGCCCAGATGGTAGAGAGGGTCGTGATGGACCCTTCATGCACGCTCTTCCCAAGCCAGTGCAATGCTCAGTTGCACAGGGGAACTCCCAGACGGCGCATGACTTGGTAGGCTTGGTGGAAAGATAGCAGGCCATGGAGAACTCCATGGCTGGTCCAGGACCCTTTGACCCTCCCTACTGGTGTACCCAGAGTGACTCTGAAAGCCCAGGAAGGGGTCCTACACCCCCTAGAGAAGCCCTTTTCAAGGCCAAGAGCATACCAGAGCCAACATCCAGACCCCATCATGGAGATCGTTTGCTGGAAATGCCACGCAGGGGGGCATATGGCGGCCAAGTGCCCCCTCGGCTCGGGACCCATGGACTGTTCTGTAGGGTGGCGTACATCCCCGTTTGCGCAACCAGCCTGCACAGCGATGTTGGACACTGAGAAGGGACTTCCACTCTGTCCAATCAGGGTGAATGGCACCCCTGTTATGACACTCCTGGACTCGGGGAGCTTGGTCACTCTCCTGACAGCCCATATCCCACATGTGTTGGTCCCAGGGAAGACTTTGGGGGGTCACATGCATACATGGGGATACCAAAGTATACCCAGTGGCTCACGTCACTTTAAAATCTCACACCACGTAGGCATCGTGCATGGGTTACTACACGAGTTGATAATTGGCCAAGATTGCCCTCTCTTTTGGGGACTGTGGGAAAGTGCAGTACAGCGGAAGCACCCAGAGAACCAAAACAGCCCTGAGAGCACTGACCATGAGTTGGTCCCCGAGTTTCCGTTCTCCATCATGGTAGAGGATGGTGAGGGAGAGTCAACCCTTGACAAGACAGACCTAAACTTTGGGACGTCCCAACTGCAGAATGAAACCCTAAAAGGAGCTTTCAATAGCGTGGTGAAACTTTATGAGGCACCCCAAGAGTCAGGGGCAGAGGAAAGATTTCCTCGCTTTGCCGTAAATAGAAACTTTTGTACCAGGTGACCAAAATCCGGGAGAAAGTGGTGGAACAACTTCTGGTTCCCAAACCGTATAGATGGATGGTAATAGATCTGGCCCACAGTCACAAGTTGGGGGGACACCTGGGAGCAGATAAGACCGTAGAAAGAATTCTAACCAGATTTTACTGGCCAAGGTGCTACCTGGAGATCAGAGACTAGTGCAATTCCTGTCGCCAGTGCCAGGTAACCTCCCCAATCGCCAGTTTCCATAGCCCGCTAATACCATTGCCTATTATAGAGATAACTTTTGAGAGAATAGCAATGGACTTAGTGGGAGAGCAAAGTCACACCCTATAAAAGTATTGTTGGGCCTTGTGGCACAATTACAGGAGCGGATCGCTCAGGTACTCCCTATTGTTAAGGAGCATCTCTTACAGGCGCAGGAGGCACAAGCAAGAGTCTACAAAAGGTCAGCCTGGGTGAGACAGTTCAACCCAGGGGATCGGGTCTTGGTCTTAGTACCCACGGTCTAGAGCAAGTTCCTGGCGAAGTGGCAAGGACCCTACGAGATAGTTGAGAAGGTGGGTTAGGTCAACTATCGGGTCCATCAGCCAGGTAGAAGGAAGCCCTATCAAGTATACCATGTTAATTTGCTCAAGCCATGGACAGATAGAGACCCTCCAGAGGCCTCTTGTTTGTTGTCCCAACCAGAGACCAGTATAGAGGAGTTAAATATCTCAAATACCCCGTCTACCTCTCAAACCCCCCAGTGCAGGCAACACATGTTGTGGAACATGAGATAGTCACCGAGCCTCATGTGAGAGGAAGTCTAAAATCCTATTGGATTCTCGAGGTCCGTAGAAAAATCGTGGCAAAGGAGGGGCAGAGGATGTCAAAATTAGGGGTGATAAGAGTTGAAAAGCAGATGGTCCAGTCCCATCGTGTTCGTCCCAAAGCCCAACAGTGAGTGGCGATTCTGCAATGATTATTGCAGGCTAAATGAAGTGTCAAAGGTAGATGCATATCCCATGCCCTAGGTGAATGAGCTTATTGAGAGGCTAGGGCCAGCCTGATATATCACCACCCTAAACCTTTCCAAGGGGTATTTGCAGATCCCCTTAGCCAAGTAAGCCAGGGAGAAGACAGCTTTTTTCACACCAGACGGGTCCTTCAAATATGTAAGAATGCCGTTTGGTTTGCAAAGGGGCCACTGCCACCTTCCAAAGAGCTAGAGACAGGAACTTAGGCTCCCACAGGGCATATGCGGCGGCTTACCTCGACAATATAGTGATCTTCAGCCGAGATTGGGAGAGTCACCTTAAGAGGATCCAGGCTGTCCTAGATGTGTTAAAGGGGATGTATCGCTTCTTCAGTTCGTGCGTTTCAAAGTATTTTCAATTTCTCAGCTCTACAAATCCAGGGGCGTTTCTTCCCCTCCCAGCTGGGTGTTTCTTACCTCAAGGGTGATGACATCACCCCCCCCCCTTCACTGTTCATGCTCGCTCCCGAGCCCTGTCCCCCCCCCCTCTCTGAGTCCACATCTCACTGTTCCTCTCCCTGCAGTCCTATTTTGTAAGAGCTGTTTAAATACCACATACCTGCATTCAATCTAGACAGTCTTCTATGATCTCTTCTCCTCTCTTAGCGGGAGGTTTGTTACAATTGAATCCAGTGTTCCTATGAACGGCACAGATCTTCCTTCTATGCAAGAGAGTTAGGCACCATGGCACAATTTTGATGTTTCCTGATTGTAGAATTAGCTGCAGTGTGTTCCTGCTGGGTGTGCAGAGTGAAATTGCTACGGCCCCTTAATCTCAGTGAGAGAAGCAGGGATCGAGGCACATTTCTGCTGTTTTCTGATTGAAGAAGCCCTGCGGTGTTATTGTGTTTCTTCTGGCTATGCAGAGTGAAATTCCTGCTGGTCCCTTACTCTGAATGAGAGAGACAGGAATGCATGCTCCCGTGAATCCGGCCTGGGGCCTGACAGAATGTAAATTATTAGAGTCCTCAGCTAATGAAACGCAAGGAGGAGGGATCCGAACAGCACTGGGGAACTGTGTTTACAGAAACAGAAGATAAGGGACACTGTGAAAACAAGACTGCTTTGCTAATGACATACAATTGCAAAGTTGTTTGTTTTCACTGTCCCCTTATTCTGAAGACCATTTAATGAAATGATACAACCCCTTTAAGGAAAGGTGGTTTCACCCTAAATCCCAGTATGTGCGCCATAGGGATGAAAGAGGCCCGATACTTGGTGTATGTCGTGGGAAGAGGAGATATAAAACCCCAGGTAAATAAGATAGAACCCATTCAAAACTGGCCCGTCCACTTACCAAGAAACAAGTAAGAGCGTTTCTGGGGATCGTGGAATATTATAGGCGGTTTATCTCTAAGTTCGCCGAGATGGCGGTACCCCTGACTGATCTAACAAAGGGAGTCAAGTCCACCAGGATCAAATGGTCCCCAGAGGCTGAAGAGGCCTTCCAAAACCTGAAGTCAGCCCTATGTAGACATCCAGTATTAGTGGCCCCAGATTTCTCATGAGAATTTGTGGTGCAAACAGATGTTTCAGAGGTCGGCTTAGGAGCAGTAATGTCCCAGGTTATAAATGGGGAGGAACATCCCATGAGTTTTCTCAGCAGGAAGCTGTCCCCAGCAGAGCGTAATTACGCCATAATTGAGAGGGAATGCTTGGCAATTAAATGGACACTTGATTCTTCCCGGGACTACCTCGTGGGACGCAAATTTAAGCTGGGGACTGATCATGCCCCTTTGAGTGGCTAAGGGAAAAAAAAAGGGCAACAATGCCAGGATCACCCGTTGAGCAGAGGGGGAGGGGGGGTTTGTAGGAAGGCACAAGTGACTATCAAGGACGGAAGCTATGCTTCACCGATCTGCCTGAAGTCGGTGAAGTAAAAACACATTTATTCTGGCGTCAGCGGAAATAGGCCACTAACACGTTTATATTAGTAGTTTGGCAGCATTGCCGTTATCTGAGTCGGGTTTTTACTGGAGCAGTCAGAAGAGTTGGGTTGGATGACTGCTCCCATATTCCAGGCCAAGAGTTACCTGGGTGTGGTTCCCTGTCTGACCAAACTGCTTAGTGGAGTGAGTGTTTGTCGGAGAGCCAGAGCTGGGCCTTGAGATCCCAGGAAACTGAGACCTGTATGCAGATTCCTAACCCTGGGAATGCGGAGTACGGTACTGTGACGTATAATCGAGACTGATTGCTGATGTGTTTTGGCTGAAGCACGCCCTATCGTTTATTTTCCTGTTTTTCTGTGGATTGCACCAATAAAGCTTGCCGTGCTCTTCAAGTCAAAGACTGCCATCGTTTGAGCTAACCCATGCAATAAATTATATATATATATATATATATACACACACACATACTTACATACATACACATATCGATAAAAAAAATAGATGGTAAAAAAAAAAAAAAAACGCACAGAAGCGGTTAATATAAACTGTTAATTCTATGTGCATATAGTACATGATAGACCACGTTTTTGTGTTTGGGGCATAAAAGTGTATACAATCAGGAAATAGAGCAAATGTAGTCCAAATGAGATTTCTGCCTTGTAGACTCCTATGGCCCCACTGCAGTCTACACTACTCACCAAAAATTTATTATTAAATAAACTAAATGAGAATATCTCTTAGCTTTAGAAAGCACATGTCCAACTGTTCAGTCTTTCAGTACTTTTTGCACAACTTGCCGATCTCCAACAAAGAGTTTAATGGCAAAATACACAACAGGTATTTGATCCAATAAATTTAGCGGGTCAATTTGAATTGGAATTTAAACAGTCTTCCTCACCATACTGTTCACATTTTGATATCAGGAGACCAAGATAACACCTTACAATTGATCAACAGTACCTCGCCACTGCATGGCTTCAAGCAGGATGGTCTCAGACGAAAGTGGCCACTGAGCTTAGAGTGTCACAGTGTGTCATCAGCAGGTGGAAACAGAGATACAGTAAGACTGGAAAAGTCATGGAAAGCCAAAGAAGTGTCATCCTTTGGCTACATCACACTTTGATGACCACACACACATCACACACTAGATCAGCAAGGGTACCTAACTGATGCATAGCGCTCTCTATTTGACGTCTCCAGCATCGTTGGCGGCCATGATTTCTGCTTAGAGTCAATCGACTTCAGGACCACTGGTCCCACGTCGAGCATAGATGCTCCCTTGCCCAAGCAAGACCATACTGCCTGTGCCTGGTGGTGTGGTCAGGTCGTCTAGCAAACAGAACACACTGATGTAAATGGTTCCATATGGTCTAAGGTGACACTTAGGTGCCTCTCACCTCCCTTAAACATGTGTGGAGTTGTGCGAGATTCATCATCTGGTTTCGCAGGGCATTGTTTACAATTAAGCAGTCATCAGTGTGTGATGGAGCCAAAGAACGTCCACTTCTTTGCCTTTCTGTGACTCTTTCAGTCTCTCTGTATCTCTGTTGCAACCTGCTGATGACACTCTGTGATACTCTGAGCTCAGTGGCCACTTCCATCTGAGAGCATTCTGCTTGAAGCCTCACAATACCAAGGTACTGCTGATCAATTGTAAGGTGTAGTCTTAGTCTCATGTTGTTAAAATGTGAACAGCATGATGACGACTGTTTAATTCCCAATTGAAATTAATTTTGCCATTAAGCTCCTTATTAGAAATAATCAAGTTGTGCAAAAAGTACTGAAACACTGAACAGTTGGAGATGTGCATTCTAAATTTGAAAGCCTCATTTAGTTCATTTAAAAAAAATGTTCAAGAAATTTTTATTTTCATCCTGAAATTTCAACCAGAAGCCGAATATCCCAAACTTTTTGAGATTCGTGTATGTTGGTATGGCTATTTACTTTTGCAAACTACTCTGCATTTCATCAGAAAATTAAAAATTTCCCATAAAAAGGGTATCTTCTAGTACATAACTGTTTTGCGACCCCCAGGGTGGGTACCAAGGTAGCGCGTTTTAACGGGCCCCCTTCCTGAGCCTATATTTTGCGATTTTTGGGGTGCCAGCTCCACCCAAACCTTACATAAGGACTCTCCGGATAGTCGAGAAGCCGTGGTCTGCTCCGTGGCTCAGGACTGCAGGCTGCGGGCGGTTGGAGAACGCTCGCCCGGGAGGAAAAGGGGGCCGAACTAAAAGTAGCGGGGCTGGGGGGGCAACAAATTTTCAGGTGCCATTAACTGGGGCTGCAAGGGTGTCCTACCCCCGGGGGAAAGAAACCCCAGGGGGGAGCATGGGACCCCACGGAGAGACAGGGGGAACCTCGAGGCTGTAAAACCCCAAACTGTGCCGGAAGCCAGGTGGAGCAGCAGTGGGTGGTGGCTGGGGAAGGGAAAGGAGTCCCTGGGGGGGGGAGTTGGCCCTGCGCGACTTTGAAGGAGGGAGCTGCAGACAGACCCACGCGAACTCAGAGTCAGGCTGCTGCGGAGGAGGGAGGGAGGAGTGGGGCTCTGAATTGTGGGGCCCAAAAATTAAACCCCCAAAGGAGGCTGGGGGGGGAAAGGGGGGGGGAAGTGGGGGGGGGGCGGCGGCGCGGGGCCCCCGGAGACCCCCATTTACTAAAACTGCCCCCACTTTGGTTTAATGTGGGACGGGGGCTATTGCCCCTGGGGAGCACAGTCTCAGTGCATTCAGAGGACTTTGGGGGGGCCCCGTTGTGGTGTTCACTTTTTAACCCAGGCTGTGCTGGGTGGATGTGTTTGACTCTCCATACTGCTGAGGGTAGTACATAAGGGGTGAGGACCTTGTTACCTGGGCGCTCACTGCTGGGGGCCCCCTGCACTCGTCCTACCTTGTGCCCTGGGGTGGTGGGAAAAATTTAAGCAAATTACTGTGGTGTGGTGCCCCTTGCGGGACTTTCTGCCTCTAAACATCCTGCCCCCTATAACACTTTGGGAGAGGACCTTTAACAGGGGGAGAGCACACCGATAGTTCAAATGTTATACAAAAATTGTTGGGTGCATAATTGCACCCCAGGGACGTAGACAGCACTTTTCACCTCACCCATCATAAAACTCTGGGACTTTGACTCTGAGCCTCCTGCAGGGAACACAGGCGCTGAGCCTTGCAATAAACTGGTGCTGAGGAGGTGCTGTTGTGGGGAGAACTGCAGTTTCCAGGACTGTGCTGCCTAATCCTGTTAATTTCTTTACAGAAGCCTCACATTGTGGCACTGTGAGGGTTAGGCCATGTTTACACGGCTTATTTGGGCACGTATTTCAGCCCATAATTTGCGGCGTACTGCGTGAATTATGGGCTGAAATACATCCCAGTCATTACGATAATCCACAGTTCTCATAGAGAACTATGGATTACGTCTCCTCTCCCCGCTCGGCGAATCCGCTGCGGGGGGAGATAAGTGACATGTCATTTACTAGCGGCGTATACGCGCCGCTGTTAATGCAAGTCTATGAGCCGGCGAGGTGCCGGCCCCCCGCTCCCGCCCTGCCCACACGGCGTAATTGCGGGGCGTGATTACGCCCCGCAATTAAGCTGTGTGAACATGGCCTTAAAGAATCCGCTATACTACTAAATCATTCTCAAGCAGAAGCGCGCACACAAGTTTTGAACACCAGAGGGCGCCAAAGGTTTATACTCGAATAATCCAAACTAGACCTCTGTTGGTGGAGTCTGATTGTGACAGAGTAGAAGGCACTGAACTGTGGCCGATGCCATTTAATTAACCTCACTTGCCTGGTTCTGCTTTTACCTTACTTGTTCTAGCTAGGTGCTGGTGTAAAACCAGTACTGTAGGCATCTTGAATTCAATTGCGGGTTTGCTAGATTAATGTTAACATGTGAATGCTAAATGACATATTAGCACCTCCCACTAATTTTCCCAGTTATCCCAAGTGGTCCTGCCCCTCCGTGTGAGGGAGTGGACAAATACCTATCCAAACACCAAATAAAAAGAAATACTCGCCTTAATCCGTCATCTACTCTAGGCTCTCCAATGGCCTTGAGGGAGAAATCAGGGGTCCTTGGCACGCCAAAAGTGGCGGGTAAAGCAGCAAAAAAAAGATAAGGCCCTGGCTAAAAATCAGAGTGGTTCTCCAGTGGTGGAGTCTGAGGGCCCCCATTCCCCGGCATTCCCTTCCAGGGATGACATCACACCCCAGACCTCTCCCCCTCTAGTTCAGCAGGTCATCCGCAGGACCTCGAACCATTCAGTGCAACATCCATGGCTCAGGTCTCCAGGTTCCTGATGCCGCTCTTTGATAAGAGACTGAAAATTCTGCACTCTTCCATTAACTCGGCCCTGACACTTATCACTGCCAACACACAAAAAATAGTGGACCTGGAGAACAGTCACCTCGTGTGAAGTTTCTACATCCACTTTGGAACAATTGCTGGCCCAATCTAGGGATACAGAGGCAGCACTGAGGGAGAGAATCGAGGATCTGGAGAACCGCAGCAGGCACTTTGTGGGCATTCCGGAATCGGTCGGGGGATTCCCTGATAACCTATCTGGTTACGGATATACCTAATGCTCTGGAGATGGAAGGACCCCTTGATAAGTACGCCATCGAAAGGGCTCACAGGATAGGACCACAGAGGCCGGAGGAAGAGAGGAACCAGAGGCCACGCCCGGTTATTGCCAGGTTTCTGAACTGGGCAGTTCAGGAGAAAGTCTTGAGAGCTTACAGAAGATGAGGGTGAGGCGGTAAGTGGGCACAGAATTCTATTGTTCCAAGATCCCTCAGCGAGCATTGCTCAAAAAAGTTGATTATTCAGCCCGATATGCAAACATTTGCATGACCGGGCGGTGCGATTTCAAGTCCTGTACCCTGCCACATTACAAGTGCAAGTGGACGGAAGGCATTTGGTATTTGATGACCCGTCTCAGGCTCGCCATCACTTCCAAATAGGAGAGGGGTAGACTATGTTTCGCCTAGACATAGGGAGGTGCTATCTTCTTAATGGTTTTGAAAGTTTACTAATGTTATGGTCTTTTTGCCGCAAAGCGGCCTATAGTTGGGTGCTATGATACCTTTGTTGGGGGGACCAGTTCAGGGTCCTTACAATTGCTAACATTTCTGTTAACTCTGTTTGTTTTGTTCTCCAGGTTCGCCTCCAGGGCTACCAACGAGGGGTCCTCAACGCATGTTTTTCCAAAAACACTACATGGGCAATGGTGAGGACGTCGCCTGTCGCTCGCTGGGATGATGGGGACGCCGCTGTTCTTCACGAATTACCTTTCAATAGGCCGGGTGAGTGGGGTGACATGATACGGGACCAAAACGGGAGTGCCCCAGCGGATAATAGCTCATTGCGATTGCTTACCTGGAACGTTGCGGGCTTTAAGACTCCCATTAAATTGAAAAAAGTTGTTGTTTACCTTAAAAGATTAAAGCCACAGAGTCGGTGCTCCCTGAGTCCTTGGCAACATATCTGGTGGTGGACCTGGCTGGGGCCCTGGCTCTGGATCTCCCAAATGACCCCCTACAGGTAGAAAAAGAGTGCACAGGATTGGGGTCCGCAGGGAAAGGGAGGCCCGTCCTAGGCCAGTGATAGCTCGCTTCCACAACTGGTCCGTCAGGGAGCAATTCCTGCGGGCGTATCGCCGATGCCGGGAATTACAGGTGGCTGGTGAGAGGATTCTTATTTTTCAGGACTTTTCTAATAGGGTGTCCCTGAAGAGAAGAGCATATCACCCGGTCTGTAGCTATCTGCATGAACATAACATCAGATTTCAGCTGCTCTTCCCGGCAAAGCTCAAGGTTCTGGACAACGGCAGAATGATAACTTTCGACTCCCCAGAAGAGGCGTCCAGACGATTTCTACCTCAGGACGGGGACTAGCTAGGGGAGTCCTTATTGGCCCCTCGGGAGGGCTAGCCGCATATCTTAATTTCGGCCCGGAGTTTCATGGAATTTCTTTTGGAGGGGTCTTCGTTACTGGGTTTGGCGTTCCTCCAGGCCATGGGCTGACAGTTCCACTTATTTGGTATCTTGGTTCAATTTTTTAAATCTTTTTTTAGAATTATGGGTTTTTTTCATTCTTTTTTGGGTTCCGCCGTCCCCAAAAAAAGTTCCGGCCCTGCTCCCCGAGATGGATTCACCCCACCCCCCCCCCTTATTGGATGGGGAAACGCTCGCTGGGGACGTTTGGGAACCACCCCCTCTAAAGGTTTTTCTCCTCCCGGTTTCCCCTTTTTTGGGGAGCAGGAGAGTGGAGACGCCCCTCTACCTTTGGGTGCCCCCCGCTCCGCAAATTAAATGCCCTTTCCTGGAACTTTTGGGGTTTAAATTTTCCCCAAAAAAACGCAGAGATTTTGCTCCACCAAAAAAGGGGTGAAAGGCAGCCATTATTGTCTGCAAGGACCCACGGAAGGCTGACAATTCGTCCCCCTGCGAGCCCGATGGCGGACCCCCCCGGTAGGGCAAATTACTGAAGAAATCCCGGGCGTTGAAATATACTTCCGAGCGGGGCCTAGTACGTCATCGTTGACCAGTTGTGATGGGGCAGGTGGGATTTTATATACTTTGAATTGATGATTGCTAAACCACTGTACCTTGGTCAATTCTATGCTGAATGCGCGAACGATTCCTTTTTTCGCCGACACGCCAATTTTTCTATTACAACGGGAACTAAAAATTTTAAATTTTTAGTGGGAACTTTAACGGGGCACCAGACCCCCACTTGGGCAGATCTGGAAAGGGCCCCGGGCTGAAGGGCCGGTAAACTCCTCGATCGCGTATCAATGACCCCCGGGGACGTCTATGCCCCCTGGGGGCTCCTCAACCCCACTGATCGATCTTTTACTTTTTATGGGCTTTTCTGATTCGTTTTCGAGGTTGATGGCCTTTTGTCTACGTCTCCATTAAAGGTGTGCAGCGATCTTCACCCCATTAATTGGGAAAGGGCCCCAAAATCCAATTATTTAGCATTCCGGGGGCCCCTATGGGAGGTCATGGAGATTCCCCCGCATTGTATGAATCAATGATTCGGGCCCTTTTTTAAAAAGTACATTGGTCTCAGTTTCTTCAAAAAATAAAGCGCCCCCGGGGGATGCGCCCGTCTGGCTAAATCGAAGCAGGCTGCGTGGACTAATAATCATATACGGCAGAGGCGAGGGACCGAATGATAATTTTTAGAAGGTTGTGGGGGGATTTGGCGCCCCGCCAAATGGTTCGCGTTGTCCTTCACCCAAACAAAAGCGCGCTTACAGAAGCCCAGGCCCCTTTTGAGTCTTTCCTTAACGGTACGCGCGCGGCAATTTTGGGCCCCCAGAATCGATTTTTAAGGGGGGGGAATAGGGGGGGAACTGCGGTAGTATAATGCTCAATGGAACCGGGGCCCCGCCAATAGCAGTGTCAATCCCCCGAAACAGGTCCCATCTGACGGAGAACAGTATAAAGGGGCTTTTGGGGCTATTTCGGCCCATTTTGCGCCCCCCCCTTTTGTTGCGGACCGGGCGCGGTTTTTTGGGATTCGGTGGACCCCAGGTCTCACGAAGTCAGCGAACAGTGAGTCTGTTCACCTGGAGGAGGTTCGGCGGCATTCATTCCCTGCTAAGGGGAAATCGGGGCCCCGGCTACCGGCACAATTTCTAAAAATTTAAAACCTGATTTTTGCCCCCTATCAAACCCCAGCTATTAAACGATGTTACATCCCTTGCCCCGTAGACTCTTTTTTGACTCAAAGGGTTGCTGTGCGAAGGACGGAAGGGACCGCATCCTTAAGTCAAAAACCGGCCCATTTCCTTGAACCAGGCTACAAGCTCCTGGCAAAATTATTGCGAACCGACTTCAGAAATTTTTGCCTCCCATCTACATCCTCCCAGTGGGTTTGTTCTAATGGGACACTCGACCGGGAAATGTACGGGGGCTGGGGCGGCGGCAAACGGGGAAACAAGACCCCTGGCCTCCGGTGTCCTGCTGTTAACCCCGGGACGGGGAAAAGGCTTTTGAAAAGGGTCTCCGGGCCTTTTCCCGGGCGGCCAAAATGGGGGGGGGGATTTGGGTCTGGTTCACGCCTTTCCTGCCCCTTTTAGCAGAAAAAAGCGACTAGGGCCCTACTTCTAATGGGGTAAATTCCTCTATTCCCCTTTTCCCGCGGGGCAGCAGGGAGTCCCCTTTCCCCTTTTTCTTTTAATTTTCCCCATTGACCCCTTCTTTACACGTCACCCAGTCAAAAATTTTTTGGGGAAATAAAGCTAAACGATTGCGAGATAAAGCGGGCGGCCTACGCGGATGTTTTGTTTTTGATTTTTTCCCACCCCAAAAACCCACCTGGCGACAGGTGCGGGTTTTATTAAAATAAAGGGGGACCTTCAGGGTACAATATAAACTTGAAAAAAAGTGGGGGTTCCTACTTAGGGGACCGTCGGCCCATTAGGGCCCCCCCCCCCAATCCGCTGGTGCACTTAAGAAATAAAATACTTGGTTCCTTTTTCCCCGACCCCCTGAAAAAATCAAGGAGAATATCTGAGATTTTGACGGCGCTGCAAGACCTCTCAAGGATGGGGACCATCCCCGCTATCCTTTTGGGAGCCAACCTCTTAAAATGGGGGAGGTGCCAGCCCCTGTACCCATTTAACAGCTACCAAAATATCTTAAAAAAGGAGGAAAAAACCTTAACGCCCTTTTTTGGAACTTTATTTGGGGGGGGGAAGCGGGCACGATTCCTCTTCATATTCTTCACCGCCCCAAATCCCTTGGCGGGGCTTTGGCCCTTTCCCCAAAATCAGTACTACAACTTAAACCGCCCGGGACGATATCTTTGGGGCGGTTAGGCTCCATGTATTACCCCCGGGGGGTGGACGGTTGTTCATGAAAAATCCACTCTTGTAAATTTCCTAAATTTTCCAAAAGCAGAGCTTCCATTTTATTTTAGGAGCAAAGTCCTTCCAAAGCCGGTTTGGAGGGCATGGAGGAAAATTAGAAGCAGGATGGGTCCCCATGGCTCGTTCGGGGTTACTGATTGGGTCTGTCTTGCTGCCAATGGGGGGGACCGCGCCAACGGGCTTATCGTTTCGGGAAACCCCGTTGATTCCCGACCTTCCAAACCCTTTTTTCACTTTTTTTCAGGCTAAACTTCTTACTCTGTCCTCCCACATTGGGGGCAGAAGGAGCAAAAGGACTTTTACAAGACCGTGGTGAGACCACCGCGAGACTTTATCTCTCGGTCTCACGATATTGTAGAAACATTGATTAAACTCAAACCCCCCCCAAACCCGGCCCCCTGGGAGCAAAAGACCCAACCCTGACCCCCCCCCCGGAAAATATCTCCGGGCACTTGCAGATTCCTTAAATTTCTTTCCGCATCTCGATCATTGAGATGTCCCTCAAGGGGGCACCAATGCCTACCTAAACCTCTAAGGGGGCATAGAATGGGGCTGACACTTCAAGTAAATGCTTTTAATGTGGCACACTGGAAGTGATCTTACCATTTCCTCTGGCCCGTCCCAAAATTCAACAGTACTGGGCGGATGTGGCACCCAGGTGCAGAGATACCCTTGGGGGCGTCATTTATCCCCGCACAATGGGCCCCTTTGGGGTTTTTAAATAATGAGACCCCCGGGCGCAAAACCAGAAGGGAGAAGGGTTTTTTCACGTTCTATCAGCACGGCCGAAAAGGGAAATTTTGCAGGTGTGGAGCCAGCCGGGAGCCCCAACAGACAAATTTTTCTTGAAGACCTTTTTTTTTGTTGAAAATGGATGGATCGAGGCTCGCAGCGAAAGGGCAAAAAATCAACAGTTTTTGCCCTTTTGGCGACGGGGATAGGACGTTGTGGGCCCCGATTCGGTAAGATTCATCCTTTTTGGGAAAGACAGGGGGACCCATCAAAAAATAGGGGGAAAAGGCCAAATTTTAAACCCTTTAGGACCGGTTTTTTGCCGATGGAGTAGACAGGAATCCCTACTTTTACTTTAACCTTCCTTTCCCTAACGACGTCGTTTTAAAATCAGTGTGGTGAGCGGGGTAGGGGCCCCTTCTGAAATGACCGCAAAAGGGGGGGGGGGGGTGGGGGGGGTTTTCGGAGAGCTGGCGGATTGGGGGATGTATTGGAGCAGGTTGTTTGTTTGTTGGTTTTTTAATGTTTTCCTTATTTTTAAGTTCTTTCCCACTTGCCTATGTGAGTTCCCGCCTGCGATACTTGAAGCATTTTCATAAACCACTATGGTTAGTGACTTCTCTGTTGTGCCTCTCTTTGTTTTTTTGGAATCAATCTTTTGTTGATTTTGTGTTTGGGAAAAGTGAAAAATTTAAGTCTTACAACTAAATTTTCTGCCCGGACAGAGATGATAATTGCAAAGGGGGTAATATTGTATTTTTTTCATTTGGGGATTTTTTTGAAGACTCATAATAAAAAACAAGTTTTAAAAAAAAAAAAAAAAAAAAAAAAAAAAAAAATTAAAGCCACAATAATTTTTTCCTCAAAAACCCCCTGGAAAAGGGGAAAGGGGTTGGGTCAAAAGGAGTCATGGTTGGGGTAAAAGTTTGCAGCAAAAACCCCCTGAAATCAGAGAGGGTCTACCCATTCCCTTTGGGGCTTGGATCCTTAGTTTAGAAGGTGAGGGGTGGGGAGGGAGGTATTTACTTTGAAAATTCTTTGCGGGCATGGGTATATCTCCCGAATATCTAAACCCCCTAACTTAAATATAAAATTTTTTCGCCAAAATGAATAATTTTTGATGTTCCCTAGGGGTGACTCCAAAGGGTTTTAAATTTGGGGGGGTTTTAATGCTTCTCAATGTCCCATCTTGGATAGGACAATGCAGAACAAAGACATCTCCCAAGCCTCTAGGGATATTCTTCACTTAATGGACTCTAACGCACTCTGCGATCCGTGGAGAACGCTGAATGCTGATTCGAGGGAGTACACTTTCTACTCCTCGGTGCACCGGAGTTTTTTCCCCGAATAGATTTTTTCCCCTTTTTTTTTTATGGGGTTCTGTGACAGATTTCCCTTTCAAAACCCTAGCGTTCGGGCCACACGCCCCATGAGGTCAAATCCAGTGCCAAAAACCTTTAAATCAAAAACAAATTCTGGCGCTTCCCAACCTATCTTTCTCAGTTTTTTCTGCAAACCCAGTGGGCCAACTATCTAAAAACCAGAAACCCCTGGAGAAAGAACGTTGTT
Source organism: Phyllomedusa bahiana (assembly GCA_025379985.1). NCBI lineage: Eukaryota > Metazoa > Chordata > Amphibia > Anura > Hylidae > Phyllomedusa > Phyllomedusa bahiana. The sequence goes on from JAODAL010001632.1 coordinate 125,768, forward strand.
TGGCGGTTTTCTGGGGTCACGTTATTAACTACGTGACGAGTAGCAGAGAGGACAAATTCCAGAAGCTACACAATATTCTGTTAATAGCCCAAAGGGAAATGGCCGCATGCCCATCCTGGCCATGGGAAATAACCAGGAGGGTAAGGATTTTTTGGGTTCCCCATGTTCAAGGAAAACTAATTTTGGGGGTAAGCTTCCAGAAAAATTTTCCAGGGGGGGGTAAAAGTTTCGAGCCAAATGTTTGCTCATTTAATTAAAACTAGCGCAAAACGCAAGCCCATAGTATCCCTTAAGAATCCATCCCCCAACAGATTACATTCAAACCCGGGGGAAATTGCGAAAATACTTACAGATTTATTTGAAGACATTTATAGGGCTCCTCCCACGGATATGGACAAAATAAATGAGTTCATATCCTCGGGACGCCTTCCGGGCCTTAGTGAGGATCAGCAAGAGATGCTGGACAGTCCTTTTTCAGAGGCGGCAGCGGCCATAGCCTCCTCTTCCAATAAGAAGTATCCAGGGCTGGACGGCTATAGCAACGAATTTTATAAAATTTTATCAGCGCAGGTGGTGCCGGCCCTACGGCTTTATATAATTCAATCTACCAAGGTCGGGGAGCAGTGGATGCCTTTTGAGAATCGCACACAATCTTACTCCCTAAACCACATAAGAACCCACAGCTGGCTAAAAATGATCACCCCATCGCCCTATTGAATTGTGATTACAAATTTTTGTCAAAAATCTTAGCGACAAGCAGTAGAGACTTCCGGTTCCGGCGCGCACATGAGCGGTCGCACGGAGTGAGTGCTCCCGCTCCGACCCGCCGAACAACAGTGCTCCCCGCCACCCTCGGGACAGTAAACGGCACTTATTAGTGCCAGAACAACTCCTCCGTCTCCGGTGCTCGGAACGGAGCTTATTGCAGTCGCGGGGAGCCGGGACTCAGCAGCAGCAGCGCAGCTGGCCAGAGTGTGCGGCTCAAAGCAAGATGGCGCCGGACCTGCCGCGCTCCACGAGGAGCGGCCGCATCATAGCCCATACCGCGGCCCCGCAGCAACCCCTGATGGCAGACGGTAGGGAGGAGGAGGGAAGCACGGAGGACCGCTGGGAGCAGTCAGACGCTGAGAGGCAGCTGCATACTGGGGACATGGAGGAGGCAGGCCATATGAGCCCATCAAACGCGGTCAGTGAGGGGAGACAAGCTACAACAGTGAGCCAGGGAGAGCAATCAGCTTGGGACACTGAAAGCCCTGCTCCGGATGCTCCTTTGCAACAGCGAGCTTCTAAGGCTCAGAAGGGGATATAAAAAAGTACCGCAGAGGCAGCGGCTGCTGCCCATGCAATACAGCAGGTCCCCTTTCTTCTAAACCCCCACCCCCAAATGGCGCCTCAACAGAAAACGGGGCTTGCTATCATGTCTCCTGCAATTGCTGGCGGATGCAGAAGAACGTGTGCCAGGGCTAGAAATCTCATGTAAATCTCTGGCGGTGGCGAAGATATTAGCACCTGAATTAATGGCTTCTTCGGAATTAGCAGTTGCAAGATCAGTAGCTGACGCCATAACGTCGGCTTTATCCTCTGTCAAGACCAACGTAGATAAACACAAGGTCCAACTAGCAGATCTAGAGGAAAGAACAAATGGAGTAGAGGATGACCTCCTAGATGTAAGAAGCTCCATGGAGAGATTGCTTAAAAGAACGGATTATCTCGAATTTAAAGTCGAAGATTTAGAGAATAGATCTCGCAGGAATAATGTCCGCATCATAGGGCTGAATGAGGACATCTCGCAACAAGCCTTACCTAAAATGTGTGCAGAGGAGATCCCAAGGATTCTGGGTCTGGAGAGCCGATTGAAAGTGGAGAGAGCCCATAGAATTGGCCCCCCACGGGTGCCAACCAAAGATGACAGACGACCACCTCCGAGAGCTGTGATCGTCCGCTACCTGGATTATGCGGAAAAAGCGGCCTTGATGCAAGCCTACCGCTCTAAAGGGAACACCTTAATATATAAAAGGACAAACCTTACTACTCTTCTCAGACTAACTCTGCGGAGGTGTCAAGGAAAAGGAGAATTTCTCTTCGGTGTGCTCCACTCTGGTCAAAAAACAGATCCGCTTCAATTTGCAGTTTCCGGCGATTCTCAAAATAATGCCAGACCAAGGTGCTCCTGTTATGTGCCACACTTCGGAGGAAGCGGAGGCCTTCTTGGAGGGTCTTCCCAACAGAGGGGACAATCCGGACGTGCAGCATCACACATTTAACAAAGAGACGAGCCGGAGGGACTTCCAACAATATTCTAGAGAAAGGAGAAACGCAAGTAGTGCTGATGATGCGACTACATGGAGACGTCGCCGGTCGCCGAGGAAGAGATGAGTTCCAAAATTGTTGGGACTATTTAGTGAAGGGGAAGCTCCTTTATGAAGACTTGCGAATAATAGTCTGTATGCATAATTACTTGTGAATCTGGGTCAGCTTTAGGCACAGTAGAGGGGTGGTTATTCCACACATGTTCGGGGGAGGGGCTTTGGTAGATAGTGCAAAGCACGTTATAGGAGAAAAGTTATGTTGTGATGTTTAGATCTCCTCACTGTTTTTCTTTGGCGGGAACGCATTGTGACAGAAATAGGTTGGAAGGCGCACTAGGGTCGCGCTGTTAATAAGTTTGCGTTGTTTTGCAGAACGGGAGGGAGGCAGGGTCGGGCGGGAGGGGTGAGGATAGCGAAATTCGCCTCACGCTTTAGGTGCGAAAAAAGAGAAGTCCACAAGGAAGAGAAAGGAATTTCTAGGAGTTTTGTGTCGCTAGCTATTTCAAGGGATTGTTCCAGGGAGGGAGGGCGTTTACTCTCGTGACCTAGGTATAGTGATTTCAGTTTTCTTGGGACACCAGCAACTAAAATGCGGATAGCGTCATGGAACGTTAAAGGTCTGCGCTCGCCCCAAAAAAGGATGCTAATATTACGTCATCTAAAGAGGCTTAGAGTGGATGTGGTCCTCTTGCAGGAGACCCATCTAGTGGAAAGAGACTTTGCTTGCCTCAAACAGTTGTGGGTAGGAGAAGTGAAAGGATCTGAGGCGGTGGACGGCAAGGCGGGTGTGGTTGTTTTACAGCATAAAAATTTCCCAGGCAAGATACTGGCTGTGGACACAGACAGTGGGGGGAGATTCATTAGCTTACGGATAGAATCATCGGCAGGCATGTTTAATCTGGTGAATGTATATGCGCCAAATGCGCCGGACAGGAAATTTTTCGGAGATTTGGAATCCAAACTGGTCCAGATGTCAGAGGAAGGGATTCTCTTGGGAGGGGATTTTAACTGTGTCATGAATGAGCTGGAAGACAGAAGGAGAGCAAATAGGGCCAACCCAGTCAAAATCACGAGAAATAGCCTTTTGCACAATTTGGCTGAAAACTTAGGCTTGTCTGACACATGGAGAGCACTGAATCCAGCAGAGAGAGAGTTTACTCATTTTTCTCACGCACATGACTCCTGGTCAAGGCTGGATTACTTTCTGGCCGACTCTAAGATGGTGGGCAGATATAGAATCAGTAGACATAGGGGAACTGGTGATCTCTGATCATGCGCCGGTGGTAATCTCTCTGCGTGAGTCCTTTCCCAAAGGAACGGATATCATCTGGAAATTGCCCCCATCCCTATTGGGAGATGACCAATTTAAAGACCTCCAAGTTCAATGGTATGGGGAGTATGAGAAAGACAACGAGGAGCACAAGCAGTCTCCCGCTTTGTTTTGGGATGCTGGAAAGGTGGTGCTAAGGGGAAAGATCATGTCCTATATGGCGGCAAAAAAAAGAATAATACGACAGTTCCTGGGCAAGGCAGCTTCCTCCCTGAGAACGGCGTACACCACCTACTTAATCGGACTCATCAGTAGAAAACAAGGGTTAAATGGGTAGCGGCTAAGGAGGCTTTCGAGGTACAGCAAAAAAGGGAGGAACCTTTGAGGTATGATCAGTTTAGGGCATCCCTTTTCAAATTTGGCAACAAGGCAGGCAAACTACTGGCAAACTTGGCCAAAGGGAGAAGGGGGGCCACAAACATTATGGGGCTCAAATCTGGGGGGTGGGGGGGGATTTGGTTAGGGATCCCAAGAAAGTCAATGACATTTTGCGTGGCTATTATCAGGGCCTGTACACACAATCCGACTTTGACATATCGAAAGGGGAGGACTTCCTACAACAGATCTCTATGCCGACTCTTTCACAACACGATAGAGAATTCCTTAATGCAGAAGTGGGGGAGGAGGAACTGGTGGAGGTAATTAAAAACTTACCACCTAATAAAGCTACGGGGCCTGATGGACTGCCTGGAGAAGTGTACAAGGTGCTGCAAGGGGCGTGTGTGGAGGCCCTGAGGCAGTTTTGGGGGCGTAATCAGTAGGAAGACGAGGCTACAGTCGGGTGACACAGCCTATATAAAGGTGCTACACAAAAAGGGAAAGGACCCGACCGCCCCTGCATCTTACAGGCCCATCTCCCTGATCAATCAGGATGTCAAGATTTTCTCGAAAGTCTTGGCCAACAGATTGGCGATATTGATGCCGAAGATCATTGGGAGCATCAAATGGGCTTCATTCAGGGGCGTTCAGGGATCAAAAATATTAGGACAGTGATCTCATGCTGGAGTCGGTGGAGAATAGCAAATTGGGTACACAAAATTCCAGCGTTGTTAGCGATAGACGCGGAAAAAGCGTTCGACAACGTTAATTGGAAATGGCTAGGACTGGTCTTAGATAAAATAGGAATCAAGGGGTATTTCCGAGATTATCTAGAAGCCATGTATAAAGCTCCCCCGGCAAAGATCCACACCCCCGGCTTTCTGTCCTGCCCGAATTCAGCTACAAAAAGGAACGAGGCAGGGATGCCCCCCTTATCGCCATTGTTATTCAATATTGCACTGGAGCCATTGGCTATCAACCTTATTAGATCCACAATAATCCGAGGGATAAAGGTAGGAAAGATGGAACAGAAATTAGTCTGTTTGCGGACGACCTGCTATTATTTCTTGATGACCCGAATAGTCAGGTAGTTTAAAGATTCTTGAGTCCCTGGAAGAGTTTGGGACATTTCGGGCTTCCGAGTTTAATAGGGGAAAATGTCAACTGCTACAATTAGGCTCAAGGGCCGAGGTCTTGCACAAGTTATGGGGGTAGAAGTGGCCAAAGCACATATCACCTACTTAGGATTAAAATTGGTTTTTCGTTCAGCTATGATCTATAATCTTAACTATATCCCCCTATTTTGCAAAAATAAAGTCGGAGTTAGATAGGTGGATGGATCTTCCCCTCTCGATAATGGGCTGAATTCAGCTTATTAAGATAAGCTTTGCCAGGTTACTCTACCCAATCCAAAATATTCCTGTTCTGATCAAGCACAAAGATGAAAGTTCCCTCCGAGCGTCCTTTGTCCGATTTATCTGGCAGGGGAAACAGCCGAGAGTGGGATACAAAAAACTGACAGTAGGGAGAGGTCAGGGTGGGGCACAGCTGCCAAATATCAGTACAACCTGTCGGCGATGTGGCGCCACGCTAGAGACTGGCTTTTAGACTCGAATCACTTCTCTAATGTAGGTCTGGAATCTCAGTTGGCAGCACCCTGGTCTTTGGTAGCTTTGATCCATCTTCCATTTAGAAGTCATCCCCAGGAGGTAAAGAGAAGTATTATCATAAGGGATACCCTCGCTACATGGAGACATGTACGTAAGCTTTTTGGTAGACCGATGCATATTTCACCCTTTTTTCCACTGTGGGAATCGCACTCATTTCGAGCAGGCATGGAGAATTCTTTGTTTCACAAATGGAGGGAGAAGGGCATTATGCACCTGTGTGATATAATGTCTAGTAAAGAGGGTGAGCTATTATCTTGGAAACAACTGAACGAAAAATTTGGTTTGGGCCAGAAACAGATTATTCCAATTTTTTACAGGTTAAACATTTCTGCAAGTCCAAGGTAGCTAATTTTGAGAGCAATAGGTGAGACTGAAGGTTTAAAGGATCTTATGGAAGATAGAAGGGTCGAGAGGCTTGTTGCCAGGATATACAACATCCTACACAGATCAGAAACATTAGGAATATCCCAAGTTATGTTTAAATCTTGGGAAGCTACACTGCAAGATTTTAGACCTCTCTAAAAGATTCTGAAAGGACTGGACATCGTAAAACAGGCCACGACCAATGTGCAATGGAGGGAGTTGATGTTCAGAATCGTTCATGAGCCATTTATGCATTCAACATCCCGTTAAGGCCAACTCTCAATACCTGACAAAAATGTCCTAAGTGTCAAATTGGACAAGGCGGACTTGTTTCATTGCCTTTGGTCGTGTCCAGACATAGTGCTCACATAGAGGAGTGTGGTGACTTTGGTGAAGGACATCTGGAAGGTTGACATTCCCATGATGCCTCAGAGTCTCTTATTTCACTATATAGTAAGGGAAATCAGGGGAGAGGATGCAAAAGAGATTCTGGTGACTGATAAAGGGATACATGTCCTGCTGTTAGCAGTAAAAACGCTGTATCCTGAGACACTGGATCAAGCCGTCGATACCAGACATGGTAAGATCCTAGAGTTGCCTCAGAGGCATGTTCTTTATGGAACGTCTGGACACAGAAAGGGATAAGGATAGGTGCTCTAAGAAATTTTTCAGAAAATGGAAGCCCTATATTACTAGCACTTTCAGTACTTATGAGATAAGGGAGTTGATGGAGCCCTTCAGATACACGGAATTTTACCTGACAGAACAGTTAAAGGGTACACTGGGAAGACTGGAGATCGATACCTAGGAAACAAGAGAGTATAGTTGGGGTAGTTGTTCTAGGGGGGCTGGCGGGAGGAGGACTAAGGGAGAAAATATGAAAAATCCAGAAGCAGGGATCTAATTGGATGTTTACATTGAATGTCACTCATTTCTCATTGTAATTGTATACCACTTATATAATTGTATTGTTGTTATGTTTTGATCTTGACAACTTGTGAATTGGAACGAGATGTCCCAAAAGATATTTATGTTTGTAACTGTGATCTGCTTCTGTGAAATAAAACATTTAAAAAAAAAAAAAAAAAATCTTAGCGACACGAATTCAACATTTTTTTCATCAGTAATACATCCAGCCCAAAGGGGCTTTGTGAAAGGTCGCCAATCAGTTAGAAATATTAGGACGGCTGTACAGGCGACAGTCAAGGCCAGAGATCAATCCTCCGAGACTCTAGTGCTTTTGAGTCTGGATGCGAGAAGGTACTTGACTCGGTCTCATGGCCCTTTTTGTTGGCTATGCTGGCCAATAGAAGTTTCGGTCCTACTCTGCGTCAGGTATTGAGTTTGCGATCAAAGCTGAAAACCCTTGCGCTGCATGTTACTGAGAAGTTGTTGGTTTTTTCACGTCATAAATATTATGAAAGGGCCAACAAACCTCATTCTTTACTAGCAAAAATGCTTCGGGATGAAACAGATCAGTCCACCCCCTACATTATCAAAAATGGCTCGGGAATCCCGTGTTCTGACCCCGACACTGTAGCAGGCCTTTTCCATTCCTTTTACACTAAGCTATATAATATCCCAGAAGGTTTGCCTTCGGACCCCGGAGAACGGGAAGCTTTATTACAGGACTTTCTTTTGTCCTGTAACCTTCCGAAGCTTGGCAGTAATGATGTGGCCTCGCTGAATCTCCCGATCACTGAAGGGGAGATTGTGGATACTCTCAAAGGCTTGCCGTCAGGAAAATCTCCGGGCCCAGATGGCCTTACCTATCTCTATTATCAATTATTTCAACCTCAACTGCTACCCACTATGGCTGCGGTCTTTAACTCTTTCATGAAAGGGGCTACGGTTCCACCCACAATGCTGCACTCATTTATCACCGTAATACCTAAACCTGATAAGGATCCCTCGGAGTGCGCTAGCTACAGACCCATTGCCCTGTTAAATGCGGATTTAAAAATATTTACCAAGATACTGGCAAACAGGCTTTCCTCTTTATTGCCTCAATTGGTACATAAGGATCAGGTGGGATTTGTTCCATGTAGGCAGGGTGGGGACAACACCAGAAGAGCGATCGACCTGATTGATATAGTGAATAGGAGAGGAGACCCTATGCTTCTCCTCAGCTTAGATGCCGAAAAAGCTTTCGATCGCCTTAACTGGAACTTTATGTTTCACACGTTGAGAGCATTTGGGATTCGTGGTCCTTTTGTTAGCGCACTCCGAGGTCTCTACTCTCACCCTTCTGCTACTATTAGACTCCCGCATGCCACATCGCAACCGCTTGAAATACAAAATGGAACCCGGCAGGGCTGCCCCCTTTCCCCGTTGCTTTTTGCACTTTGCATTGAACCCCTGGCTGCAGCGATTAGACGACATGATGATATTGGAGGTGTTCAACTAAAAGACACGCATTTTAAGATCTCACTGTATGCAGATGATGTTCTCCTCACACTAACTAACCCTATGGTCTCCCTCCCTAACCTGCAAGCCCTTTTAGTTAAATTTGGAGCTCTATCCAGCTACAAAATTAATTTGTCTAAGACGGAAGCTATGCCAGGGAATATTTCTGGAGCGCTCCTGTCTCTACTAAAGGCTAATTTTAATTATTCGATGGCAAACAGAGATGTGAGATACTTAGGGGTATATTTTGACGCCTGTCTATACCTCTCTTTTTAAGCATAATTTTCCCAGGCTGTAGTGGAGATAAAGAGATACTGGAAAGGTGGAACAAGCTGGCTCTTTCTTTATTTGGGCGCATAGCAGCGATTAAAATGGGACCATTCCTCCCTAAACTGATGTTACCTTTTCGAGACCTTGCCTGTCCCCGGTTCCAATGAAAACTCCTTCGCTCCTTACAGTCGGATTTGATCCACTTTGTCTGGGGTAATAAGAGACATAGGATCTCCCGAAATGTTCTGCTGGCGGGCAGGGGAGATGGAGGTTTGGCGATGCCAGATATAACCAAATATTATTGGGCCGCACAGCTGCGAGATATAACATCATGGTCCGAAATATTTGCATACTCAAGGAGGATGGAGGTGGAGAAGCTGTCGTTGTCCCACATAAATCACAACTAACTACTGTGGTCCACTACTACTCAAAAACTGAACGTCACCCTCCTACACTCCATGACCCTCACTAGAGACATTTGGAAGCGATGCTACAAAAAATTTGGGTTGTGTTCTGATGCCTCCGCAATGACCTCATTTCTCTTCCATCCTTTACTGTTGGATGGACGACCAGATGAGAATCTGAGACCCTGGTTTGACCGCAGGCTGTTTCAGTTTGCAGATATGGTGGATCATCGAACACTGACTCTGAAATAGTTTGATGTTTTACGGTCTGCACATGACTTGCCCCTCTCGGCCGCCTTTTCCTATCTTCAGATCAGACACTTTATGCTTTCTATCTTGAAATCCACTACAGTGTCTCCCCCCACTATGTTTGAAAAAATCTGTAGAGCAGGTTGTTCGACTAAGGGTTTGATATCCGCAATTTACAAGCTCCTAATCACCCCCTCACAGGACTCGCCTTTGATCCATTCATATATGGTTAAGTGGGAGGAGTATCTGGGGTCCCACATCTCCAGAGACACCTGGCAGCTGATTTGGAAACAGGCTGCCCGATCGTCTGTTTCGACTCAAGTTAAAGAAAACCAGTACAAGATTTTAATGTACTGGTATCATACTCCCGCCCTTCTGCATAAGCTTAAACCTGAAATCCCGGACTGTTGCTGGAGATGTGGGGACCCGGGAGCGACTCTACAGCATATATTTTGGGACTGCAGATTAATACGGCCACTTTGGAGACAGGTCCAGTCTTTGGTGCTGGACATTACCCAGGTTAGGGTTCCTCTCACAGCGAGCACCTTTCTTCTTAATATTCCCCATGCCCCATTAGGACGTAAAGGGGGCAGACTTTTTCTGTATATAGTGACAGCCACCAAGTGTCTGATTGCAAAATTTTGGAAGCAAACCTCTATTCCCACCAGGCATGATGTGTGTCTCCGCTTACAGGAAGTGAGACATATGGAATACCTTACTGCCTTGTCTCATGATCAGCTGGACCCCTGTGACTATATATGGAAACCATGGGATGTTTATTGTGTTCTTCATGACTTGTAGAATGTGCTACAGATATGGTTGGATTGCGGGTATAACTTGGGAAACTCCTTTGTCCTTGTGTGTCTTGTGTCTTCCCCCTGTCTTGTTAGTTGTCTATGTGTGTAATTGTCTCATTTGTTTAAAGGGCTGTCAGTTGCATTTATCTTGGGTGCTTACTAAGACGGCTCTCAAGCCTCGTAGCTTATGACAGCAGTTACAGTGTAATAGTTGAATTTATATGCGTTATGTGGTATACTGCTAATGTTATTTTATAAGTTAATGCATCATGTGTATTACTGTTAACAGCCCTGCGTGGCTTTATGGTTGTGAAAACTAATAAAAATTTACAATTTAAAAAAAAAAAAGAAGTTTCGGTCCTAAGTTCAGAGATTTTGTGGCTTATACCCAAGAGGGCTCCCACACTTCACTTTTGGTGAATGGCTTATTGACGCCCCCCATAGATGCTTTTAGAGGCACCAAACAAGGCTGCCCGCTGTCTCCACTGCTCTTCGACCTTGCTCTGGATCCCTTTTTAGATCATCAGCCAGAGCATCTGAATGGGAGATCATCGGATACCACGCAAATTGTGGACCTGGCTGCATTCGCCGATGACGTTCTCTTGGTGCGGAGGAACCCGAGGGAAGCTCTACCGGGGGTCCTGCTGACCCTCCAGGAAGTAGGCTCTCTCTCAGGGTATCATATAAACATAGACAAAACTAATGCGATGATTTTAAGGGGGCCGGCAAGGCCCACCTGGGCACATTTCTATCCCTTTCAGTGGTGTGTTTCAAAAATGCCATACCTAGGCATGTCAATCACTAGGAACCCCTGCCATCTCTACAGAGATAACATGGTCTCTTATGTTGGTGCTATGGAGAGGAGATTGGTGTCGTGGAGGCAGTTGCCTCCCTCTTATGTGGGCCGGGGGAATCTCGTTAAGTTGGTGGAGTTTCCCAGACTTCTCTACCTCCTGCATTCATTCCCATTGTATTTAACATCAAGGGACGAGAATCTTATCATGCACTGATTCGAAATTTTATTTGGAAAGGCAAGAGACCCCGGGTCCCCCTGAATGTTTTGCAGCAGCCCAAAACAAATGGAGGTATAAACTTACCTAATGTGTGCGCGTATAATGTGGCAGCCCTATTGAGAATAACAATGGACTGGTTGCAGGGATCGGTAGTTTTTACAGATAGTCGGGCAGATTAGGATTCTATGGGTAGGCTGTTGCTCCAGGACTTTTTGCATATGCCATACCACCTCATCCCAGAATCTATTAGACTAAATCCTCTTATTATAACAGCATGGCGGGCATGGCAGAAGATGAGGGGCAAACCTAAACTGCACCCTTAGGCATCCCTGTTCCGCACATTTGTGGGCAATCTGGATTTCCAAGGGGGTGCTTCTAATAGGGAATTTTACGCTTGGAAAGAGGCAGGCATTACCTCAGACTACCAATTCTTGGATGGGAACTCCCACAAGCCACACACGCTGGAAGCCCTCAGAGCACTGTTTCCTCAGGCAGGAATCTCTTTCTTTGCCTACTTGTGTGCACACAGCTATGTGTCCAAACTCATTTCACAAGTTGCGCACGGGGAATGGAGCTCAATGATACGCAAATCATTGTCCCGCAATGCACTGGAGAGGGGTTTCACCACCCATTTTTATAAACTCTTGCATGTTCCGCTGGATTACTCCTTGACTGACATGGCACTTACCAAATGGGTTGGAGATGATCCTACCCTGGAACTCCCCACTCTAATTAGGGCTCTCAACAATAGTCGTAAATTCTTATCTTCCAGCAGATACTGGGAAATGTCCCTCCAGCTCTATCATAGAGCCTATATTACCCCGATCATAGGTCATAGAATGGGGGGTTTTGACACAGACTGCTGCTTTCGTTGTAGGACACCAGGAGCAGACCTTTTTTCACTGTCAATGGAATTGCCCAATAGTTGGGTTTTTTGGGGGGCGAGTGAGGGCCCCTTTACAAGAATTAAATTTAATATTGTCCCTGTTTAACCCCATTGGGGGTTTATTTTCCCCCAGATAATGTTCAAAGACCCCTTTGTAAAAAAATTTCCTACATGATATCGGCGCAGGTGTAAAAGCCCCTTTCCCGAACCCTTGGGAAAATAAATCTCCCCCCCCTTTTAAAAAAATTTTTAAAAAACCTCTTTTTAATAAAAATGGTTTTGGGTGGGGTGGCAGGGAAAAAGGAAAATTTTTTTACCCCCGGTTTTTGGGGTTTTGGGGGGAAGCTTTACCCCATTGTTAACACTAAGAATGCAAAAAGCCATCAGAGACCTTTATTTAAATTTGGGGTTTCAAAACAGGTTTTTCCCGGCGCAACCCCAAATTGTGACTACCTTCAGAAAAGGGGAAAGCATTGAATCATACGTGGGGGAGAGGGGGAAGGTAGTTTTTAGATGGGAGCTTTTGGTCAAACGATCCATACAAATCCTGGGGTGGGGAAAAGGCCGAAAGGGGCGTGATTTTTTTTGGGGAAGGGGATGGGGGTTGGGGGGCGAGTCTGAAAAGGGGGGGTAGGGGGGATTTTGTTGGTCCCAAGTTGCATTTTGGACAGTTTTGATGTTTGATTTTTTTAATATTCAATAAAAAATTGCGCCCATTTGTTATTTTCACCTTTTCAATAACGGGGGGGTTCCGTTTGAAGTTTTTATTTTGGGGGGGGGGGGGGGAATAAAGAAAAAGTCTCATTTTGCAGTGTTTTCCGTGGGCCGGCGCCCGGGAGGGAATGTCTTGATACCCAATTGTTTTCCCCTTGGTGAATTTAATGGTTTGGGTTTTTTGGGTATTATTGTATGCTCTGGAACGCTTAATAAAAAGATTTAAAAGAACTGTTCTCACATTAAAGTTACACACTTACCATTTTCCAAAAAAAAAGGCGGAAAAAAGTTTCTCAATTTTTCCCCTTGTATTTGGATGAAAGTGTGAAAAGAAAGGGTAAAAAATTTTGTCTTCATTCCCGTTGTTTAAAGCTTTGGTAAGTGGTTTTTCCCAGTTCCTGGCGGTCCAACCATCAGAACACCCTTTAGAGAGGAAAAAAAATATTTTATTTTTAGTGAACAGCAAATACTTTTTTTTTTTTTTAAAATTCATTTGCTGTTCAAAATTTTGTATAGAAAGAAAACCCAAGTACCACTTTTTTAGCCCAAAGGGAAAACTAAATAAATATAGTTTTTTTTTTTAAATTTCAGGTTCAATTCTGAAAAATGCAGGACATTGTTAAATACTATATTCTATATAATTTAACACACCCCCAAAACACACACCCAACAAACCAAACACAATTTTTCCGGGAAAAACCCCTTTCTACATGATTTTTCTATTAAAGAGTTGCCTCCCCCATGCGTTTAACAGCCACAAGCGGGCTCAGACTTTCCCTTTTTCCCCGGGATTAGTTTGGGGTGAAGGTCTCCCCCATTGATTGGCAAAATCAAATTTTGGGTAGTTTTTCCCTTTTACATTTGAGATGAATGTTTTGGGGTTTTTGTAAATTGTGTACTACAAAAGACTACAGAGTTCTTAAAGATTAACATTTTTCAGTAAGTAATATAAAATACATAACTTACTGAGAAGATCACATTTAAACCATATCCCCCTGTAAGGGGTGGAAAAAAACTAGGGAAACTTGTGTCCAAAAAAAAGGGAAGATCAGAACTTTTCCTAACCCCCTGGGGTTTAGCAAAACCAATACAACAATGTATTTGGTAATAGTCCTTTATTTTCCCTTTGTTAAGGTTTAAAAATTTAAAAAAGAAAAAAGGAAATATCCCTTTAATCTTTGGCCCCAAACCCCTTCTGAAATAAGTCCAGTTTTGCACGGGAAAGTTTTTTTTTCCCCCCTTTAACGCCCCTTTAAAAAGTACCCATACGTCCAGGTCTTTTGGGGGTTTAACGCCCCGGGAAAGGGAGGGAACGCCCTGGGGATGCGCGAACTCAAAACCCAATTTCCCGCCCCGATGGGCCCGGCGGGGTGTCGCTGAAATATTACAGCTGACTTTCCGCAGTTGGGCCCCCCGCCCCCGGAAACCGCCCCCGGGGGGGGTTGGGGTTAAAACCCCTTAAATTTACCCGGGGATCGGGTCCAAAAAAACAAAGGGGGAAAACCAAAGGAGGAGATGCTCCCCCTCTTTCTGGTGGGCCCGGCAGCACCCCAGGGATGGGGCGATCCGTGCAGCCCCTCCCCCTTTGACAGACAGCCCGGAAGGAAATTCTCTCCTTCCGGGTTGCTCTGACTCAGGGATCCCCGGGGCCGTGCCCTTGGGAGGGCCCGGCATTTTTGACGGAAGTTGTCTTTGGGAAAACCAGTCTAGAAACAAGCTAGCATGTTTCCCTTTTTTTGAATGAGAGATCTAAAGATCTCCTTTTCCAAACCCCCCTAGGGGGAAAATAAAAAAAAATGTGAAAAATAAAAAGTAAAAAAAAAGGGAAAAACAAGTAAAACAAAAACCAAAAAATAAAATAAAAATACGTACAGGCCCCCCTTTTCCCCCTTTAAACAAACCCCAAATTTGCCCCCAAAAAAGATCAAAAATAAATAAAGTACCCTTTTTGGTTTTTTCGCCCCCGAGCGTAACGACCTCCCCTTAAATCGTCATTTAATTAACCCTTTAAAACGCCTTTAAAAAAAAAAAAAAAAAAAAAAAAAAAAACACAGAATTAATATTTTTGTTAAACCCGCAGCAAAAAAAATGGGAAAAAAAAGTAAATTTAAAAACCCCTAGAAACGCCAAATTTTGAAAAATTTAAAACTTCAGTTAAACCCCCAAAAAAAAAATTTCCTTTTACGGCTCTGTATACAAAAAAATAAAAAATGAAACCCTTCAGAAAATAGCGATGCATAAAAATTGTTTTGCACACTAAAAAACACTTTTCTTTTTTTTTTTTAAATGGCTTCAAAAAAAAAAAAACTATTTTAAATGGGGTTATCCCCAATAATTTTAGCGCCCCAAAGAGTAAAGAAACTTATAAACGGATATCCCGGGTGAGCCCAGTTAAAAATAAAAACACAAACAAGGGAAATTGCGTTTTTTTTTTCCCCCCGGGCCCTCCAAAAAAGGGAAATTTTAAAACGATCAAAAAACCCTTGTGTCCCCCCAAAAATTTTTACAAAAAAAAACGTAAACCCTTCCCCGCAAAAAACAAGTCAATACACAGGCCAAGCACAAAAAAATTTTTAAAATTTAGGGGCTCTCGGACTATGGCGATGCAAAACTTTATTTTTCCTGGTTAAATTAAAAGGGGGGTTTTTTTATTGTTTTTAAAAAGCAGTAAAAAATAAAAAAATATACAAATTGGGTACGGTGTAATGAAATTAAACCTTTGGCTGAGTAAAGTACCCTTTGTCTTTATATCCCGTACGGGAGCTAAAAAAAAATAAAAAAAAAAAAAAACCACCAGATTGCTGTATTTTTTAAAAAAACCTTCCTCAAAAAAACCTTAAAAAAAAGTGAACTGGGCACATTTTGCCCCGAAAAGGGTCCCAAAAAAAATTTCCCAAACTATCCCACAAAAAAAAGCCCATAAAAATTTTCCAAGCACAAAAAAAATTTAAAAGTTAGGGCCTCAGACTAGGGCGATGAAAAAAACGTTTTTTCCTGGTTTTTTTAAAATGTTTTTATATTTTTATAAAACAGAAAAACATAAAAAAAATATACAATTTGGGTTTTGGGTGTAATCGTTATTGACCTGTGAGAAAAGTTCCATGTAAAATCCCGTACGTGACCGCTATAAAAAAATTAAAAATAAAAAACACAACCAAGTTTTGCTGTATTTTGTTCAAAAATCTCAAAAAAACCCTTTAAAAAAAAGTAACATACTTTATAGGCCCCCCATAATGGTCCCAAATAAAAACTTAAACTTTTCCCGAAAAAAAACAACCCCATAAAAAGCTTGCCCCCAACCCAAAATAAAAACGTTATGGTGTCGAAAAGGACAACATAAAACGAAATTTTTTAAATAGACAAAGTTTTCTTTTGAAAAAGAAACCCAAAACAAAAAAAACTATATAAAACCCTATATCATTGAAATTGAAACCGCCCCCCATAGTAAAGTTTTAAAATTTTTTTTACACTGCAGGCGAATCCCTAAAATTGAAACTAAAAAAACAATAAACCGAATGCTTTTTCCCCCCAATTTTTCATTCCCCAAATGCTAGAAAAAAAAAAAAGGGAAACCCCCTTTGCACCCAAAAAAGAAAGTACCCCCCTAGATGAACCCCATGGGGTTTGGAATCCCAAAATGGGGGATTTTCGGGGAAGGTTTCGCCTTTTTCTGCTATTTTTGGGGGCTTTGCAAATGACTCACGGGCCCCCCCAAAATTTTGGTTCCCAAAAACCCAAATAGCGCCCCCCCCTTTACCCCCCTGCCATGCCAAAAAACAGCATTTTACCCCCACAGGGTGGGTTAATTGCCGAACTTGGAAAAAAATTGTTTTAAAAATTTTTTAAAAAGGGTTTTTTTTTCCCAGGTTTCCCTTGTATTTTAATAAAACATTTTAATTTTTAAAAATTGGGGATTTTTAAAAAAAAAATTTTTTTTAAAATTTTCCCCAAACCCCTTAGGGCAAAAAAAAAAAATTGGGGAATTTCCCTTGGGGTTTAATATACTAAATGCCCCCGGGAATATATTCTTTAAAGGGGGTTTTTTTTCCCCAATATGAGTTTTTTAGGGGGGTTTTTTAAGTTTTAGCCCCGGGGCCCCCAAACTAAAAAGGGGCCCCTAAAAAAAAATCTTTTTAAAAAGAGCCCCCAAGTATATTTGGTGCTCCCCTTTTAATTACGGGGGCTTATGGTTTAGCCAAATAATGAGGGGGCCCAACATATGGGATCTTTTAAAAAAACGGAAAGACCTGGGGAAATTGAAAATTAAGTTTTTTTTTTACTATTCACTTTTAAAGTTTTCCAGTAAAATTAAATGGATAAATATTGAAAAATCTGAAAAAAAAGTGATAAATTTTGAAATTTCCCTCCACTTTGTTTTTAATTTCTTGAAAAAATCTGAAGGGTTATGAAATTTAAAATAGTTTTTGAAAATACTTTAAAAGGGGTTTTCTAGTTTTCAATGGCGCCCATTATGGGGGAAATCTAACATGCAGGCCCCTAAAAACCCACGTCAAATGGAGGGGCCCCTAAAAAAATGTATATTGAAATTTTTGAAAATTGAGAAATTACTACTAAATTTCTAAACCCATAATGTCGTAAAAAAATAAAAAGAATTTAAAAAATGATTTCCAACCCATAGGACATATGGTAGATGCTAGTTTTAAAAATATTTTGTGGTAATAATTATCTGTTTGGGACGCAAGAAATTTGCAACTTTCCCAAAAACCCCAAATTTTTCCAAATTTTTATGAAAGTTTGATTTTTTTCACAACAACAGGATTGTAAAGGATTAAAAATTTTTTCAAAAAAAACTTAAAGCACAAAAGTTTTCACGAGAAAAAAAAACTCGAATCACATGAAAGGTAAAAATGCCAAAAAGTTATTCTACATTAAAATTTACACATTCAGATTTTAAAAATAGGGCTGGGGCAGGAAAGGGCAAAACAGGCTGGGGCCCTTTAAGGGGTTTTAAAAACCCAAATATATTTGAAAAATTTTGGGTTTTTTGCATCATGGGGGAAAAAAGAGCCAGGATCCCTAAAGCCAACAAATTTAAAAAGGGCATCCCTTAGGGGATGTTCACAGGCGTAAAATTTTGGCGCGCATTTCGAAGCGAATGTGCGCCCTTTAAAATTCGGCGGATTTCCGCCGCAATTTTTGGGAATCCATAGATCTCAAAGAACTTGGATTAGCCCTCCCCCCCGAAAGAAAAATTCCCCCCGTTTCAATTACCCCCGTGGAACATACCCTTCTGTTTTCCAAAGGGCCCCCAAAAAGTGATGGAATTAAAAGGGGTCAATAGTTTTCTGTAAGGAAAAAAAAACCCCTCTGAGACAGTGGGTTTTAGAGTGTTTTAAATTTTTTTGCCAATGTAAAGCCCGGGTTTGACTGCTGGATAAAGGAATTTTTTACAAAAGCCCTAAGGGGTAAAAGCCAAAGGGGGGGGCGTGGCTTTTTAAATTCCCCCTATTTCCGGGATCTTTTAAAGGGGGGAATGTTACTGTAAGGGAAGTCACTTCCAATTTGTCTTACATGCAGACATTTTTGAAATTAGAAAAATGGCAATTTTTTTTTTAAAATTTTACAATTTTTTTCACACTTAAACCAAAGGGTTTATGGACCAAAAATTTTTTTAACTTAAAGGGGTTTTCTCCTACAATTTATTGGGTTTTAATTAAAAAAAACTTTAAAAAACAAAACATTTTGCAATATTTTCATTACCAAAAGTCCTACGATTTTTAGCCCAGCCTGTTTTATTAAATACAAACAAACTTCTCCCAAATTTTTTAAAATAGCCGAAATGTTGATCCCCTTAAACTTACTGGGTGTCCCGGTTTTGAATGACTATTTTCCCTTTTAAGAAGGTCGGAGCAGAGAGCCCCCCGCACAGAAAGTTTTGTGTGGGGGGAGGGGGGGGGGGGGGGGAGGGGGATCTGGGGATCTTTGTCCAGCTGCCTGGGTTAACCCCTTTTTTGCCGCTTTCCCCCTGTTTTCTAACAATAGATTTTGACAGGGAGGACCCCTGTGTTACCCTAATCATAAAATTTTTGGAACTTTTGACTAATAAAAATAAAAACCGGGCAGGGGCCCTTTTGAATTTCTTTTTTTTTGTATTGGAGAAAAATTTTGAGTATAGAAAAACCCGCCCTTGTTGTTGTGGGATGTTGAGAAATTGTTTTAAGCAGGGGAAAAGAACACATGCCCTTTCCCCCCCGCCTTTACACACAGCTTCATATTTTCTACACTCTAAATCAAACCCCCCTGCCAAAAGATAGGGGAGGCACACACAGGGGGAACTTGAAGCCCAAAACCCCCCCCCCCCCCTGTATAGAAGTTAATAACCCCCTGTGTGGATGGGGGTGGGAGGGGGGAGCAGAACAGACAGACAAGCCCACAAGCCCCCAGTTCAACTTAAACCTGGACACTGACAGGCTAGGGGAAAAAATCGTAATGAGACAAAACCCCTTTTAACCCCTTTTTCCCCCAAAGGGGGGTATGCATACGCCCCAGCGGGAAGTGACTTCCCGCAAAAAGGACTTTCCATAAAGCCCTGGGCCCATCCCACGGGGGAGCCACCCCTCGTTCCCCAAAATGGGAACCCCCCGGTAAAATTTCCGCGGCCCCGCTGTTTTCCCCCCGGGCCAGGGGGGTGAGCTTTTCCCGGCCCCCGGGGATTACCCCTTCTTTTCCCCAAACCTGGGCATGGCCGCGTTTTTAAAGCCCAGGAAAGGGGGAGTGAGCTCCTCCGCCCGGGCCCCGGGGCCTTTCACTGTATGCGGCAACCCATTTCCCCCCTCGATGACCCTGAAGTGAACAGGGATTCCCGGGGGCATCTTTTGATGTCCACCATGCACCAAGGGATTGTGGGCAAGCCCGACAAGGGGTTGTTGGCGCCCGTACAACAGTTAAGAGTACTGTGCAAATGGCCCGCCCTTTTAACAACAATTTTTGAGATTGCTGTTAGAAAAAAAAGTAAAAAAAAATAAAAAAACCAAAAAAAAAAATAAAAACACTTACAACCCCCCCCCTTTTACAAAGCCCAAACGCCCCAAAAAAGGGTAAAAAAATAAATAAAATAATATTTGGGATCCCCCCGCGTCGTAACGGAAACCCCCCTATAAAAACTATCAGTTTAATTTTAAACCCAAAAAATGAACGCCCAAAAAACAAAAACAAAAAACCAAATCACCGAATTTTTTGTTTTTTTTACTCCCGCAGCAAATAAAATGGAATAAAACCGATCAAAAAACCATACTAAATAAAGTTGACCAATTAAAACTTCAGTTCATCCCGTAAAAAAAAAAATTCCTTTCATGTCCCTTGGGATATGGAAAAATTTAAAAAATTTGGTTCCCGAAACCCGCGATGATAAAAATTATTTAACACAATAAAAAAACTTTTTTTTTTTTTTTTTTAAGTTTTCAAAATTTTTAAAAAATAAATTAAAAAAGGGTATGCCAAATTTTATCACCCGGGTAAAAACAAATGGTCATGGATCGCACGGTGAGCCTGTTAAATTTTAAAAAATTTAAAAAAAAAACACTGGGGTTTCGCATTTTTTTTTCACCCCCCCTTCCAAAAAAAACGGGTTTTAAAAAATGAAAAAAGTTTTGTTTTCCCCCCCCCAAAAAATTTTTACCAATAAAAACGTCAACTTTTTTCCCCCAAAAAAAAAGCCCTCACAGGCCCCTACACAGAAAAATAAAAAAAGTTAAAGGGTCTCAAAATTTTTTAGCGATCAAAAACCCTGGGTTTTCCCTTTTTTAAAAAAAGTGTTTTTATTGTGGGAAAAAACAGTTAAACCCTAAAAAAAATATACAAATTTTGGGGATCGCTGTAATGTATTTGACCCTTTAGTAATACTAGTTTTTTTAGTTAACTGGGACGGGGGAGGTTTAAAAAAAAAATAAAAAAAATTCCGGAACCAAGGGATTTTGGGGATAATTTCCTCACAAAAACCTTTAAAAAAAAAAGTGGTAAAGTGGCAAAGCCCCCATAATTGGGAATAATAAAAAAGTAAAAAATACAAAAACAAACCCCGAATCACTTTAAAACAGAAAACGAAAAGTTATGGCTATCAGAAAAGATCAACATAAAAAGCAATTTTTTTTAGACCTATTTCTAATTTTGGGAAAAAAAAATAAAACATAAAAAAAATATTTAAAATTTTAAAATCATTGCAAATTGAACCCGACCCCCCTAGTTAAAAATAAACCCTTTATTTGTACGGGACCCGGGGAACGCTTTTTAAAATTTAAGCCCCCAAAAAAAATGGGGAAAATTTCGTTTTCCCCCCCATTTTTCTTTGCCCAATCAAAAAAAAAAAAAAAAAACCGATGGAAAAAAACCCGTGACCCAAAATTTAAAAATACCCCTTAACTTTTGACTATTTACGGGGCTGAAACCAAAAGGGGGGACTTTTGGAAGGTTTCAATGGGTTCCCGGTACTTTTGGGGGCTTTGTAAATGAACCTTTTTCCCCCCACCAAAAATTTGGGGTTTAAAAAACCAAATAGCGCTCCCCCCTTGTTTCCCCCCGCCAAAGTCCCAAAAAAGCAAATTTACACCCAATGGGGGTATTTTCCGAAATTTGGGGAAAAAAAATTGCCTTAAAAAAGGGTTTTTGGGGCCTTTTTTTACCCAATTTTTTCCCTTTTTAAAAAAATTTAAAAATTTTCAGCCCAAAATTGAGATTGGGGAAAAAATTTTTTTTTAAAAATTTTCAAGCCCAAAAGCTAAAAATTTTTTGTACACACCTGTGGGGCGATATGTCACCCGCACCTCTGGATATATTCCGTAAAGGGGGTTTGTTTTTCCAAAAAGGGGGTAAATTTTTGGGGGGATTTATTTTGTTTTAGCACCTTAGGGAAAAGGGGTCAAATGGCGGCCCCCCCTGTTTTTGGGAAAATAAAAACCCCATCATGCTTTGATAAATCTTAAAAGGGGGATGATTTGGGGGTTTTTAGTTTCCCAAAAAACGGGGGGCCGAGTTTTTAAACCCCGCTTTTGGGGGTTTTAAAAACCCGAAATGGCCCCAAATAAAAAAAGGGAAAAGGGAAAAAGAAACCCCCAGGTCCCCTAGGTGCCCCCTTAATTTTGGGGTTGTGGTTGAGCCCAAAAAATGCACTAGGGCCAAAATATGGGAACTCGAAAACCCCAGAATTGGGGGAAAACAATTTTAAATGTATTTTCCCCGAACCAAAATTTTTCCGTAAATTTTTGTGAACAATTTTAAAAAAATTGAAAACGCAAAAAAATTTAAAATTTTTAAATTTTCCCTTCCCCTTTGTTTTAAAAACCCGTGAAACAAAATAATGGGTTTTTAAAAAAACCTAAATGGGGTTTTGAATACTTTTAAAGGGGGGTATTTTCCTTAGGGATTTAAAGGGGGTATCAAAAATACAGGCCAAAACAAAAACACGTTAGATCTGGGGGGTTTTTTCTAAAAAATTTGTATTTCAAATTTTATTTTAAAAAAAAAAAAATTTTTAAATAAATTTCAACCCCCAAAGTCGGAAAAAAAAAACGGGTTTTAAAAAAAAAGATGCCAAAAACAGTAAAATAGGGGGATGTAGTTATAAACTATTTTGATGGAATAACCTTTTTTCTTTCATGCAGGAAAATTTTTTTAAGTTTTTAAAAATTAAAATTTTTTTAAATTTTTCAAAAATTTTTTTGAATTTTTTTTTTTCACAAATAAGCATTTTTTGGAACAAAATTTCTTACTATCTTAAAGCACAATGTGTCATGAGAAAACAGTCTCTGAATCACATGGATAGGTAAAAGTATCACAAAGTTATTATCACTTAAAGTGACATGTCAGATTTAAAAAATGAGGCTCTGTCACAAAGGTCAAAACTGGCTGTGGCGGTAAGGGGTTAAAGAAACAAATTAGAATAGAAAAAATGTCCCCCAAAGGTCTTTTTCTGACCTGAGGGGATTATTCCCGACGGATTTGTGCGCGGGTATGGAGCGCACAAATCCGCCGTGAATAAGGGGCGGGACCGGAGCGCGGCGGGGGCGCCGCTCCCGGCCCCATAGACAATGCATTGTTTACGGCGCGCCCTGCGCCGTAAATATGTGCATGTCACTTTCTCCCCCCGCGGCGGATTCCCGAGCGGGGAGGAGGGGACGGAATCCACTGTTCTCTATGAGAGCAGTGGATTACCGTAATGACTCCGACGGATTGGCGCCGTATTGAAGCGCAAATCCGGCGTCCCCCAATCGTCGGCAAATAAGCCGTGTGAACGGGGCCTAAGGGGTTAAAGAAAAAAAAATAGAATGGTAAAAATTCCAATAGGTGCACTAGAGACCCTAGCTTTTTCCTTAGTCTCCATACATCTTTAAACTGGGTAACGTTCCTTCTTGGGAAGCACACCATAAAGCTAATGAAATGTGACAAAAAGAGGTTTTCTAAAATATACTCTGGCCTTAGAAAACTCCTTTTAGTGGACCATATATATTATGCATGAAATATGTACGAAAGGCATATAAAAATGTATTCTGAACTATTTCTATTTAATATTTACCTTCCATGGTCGCCTTATTCCTTTAAAGAATTCTGGCATCCACATTGGCAAAACCACAGCTTCCTTCAACAATTTTTTGGCTTCTTCTAAGTCTGCAATGTCATCCCTATGTAGAAAATGTTACTTAAGCATGTTTTTCCGGGCCATTTACAACACATACTATAATCAAGTACAAAAAGCAAGCAACATTGGTTGTCTCGAAGCATCTACAGAGCACAAAAGGTTTTCACTCACCATCGAACATTAGGGTTCTGCGAAATGATATCTCTTTCTAAAGCTTCTACAAGATCCTTATCATATCCAGTTCCATCAAATCTCTTGGGCTCACTCTCCGATTCATCAGCAGAAGACTTGCCCTACAAACGGAACGACAAGGGCCAAATGTATACAGTGCATTGAAGAACAGTTTGTCAACATAACATCTAACAAAGTTGCAAAGCTCTGTAAAAGGCCTTCATGAAATATTGAAAATTATAAAAATAAAATTCTAAAGATTTAACAAAATTATACTAAACTAGATAAACCTTGAAATGTATTTGCCATAAGAGTGCACATAAAATAAGACTGCTTTATGTTATCTTTACACAGTGAAAAACCCAGCACCATCACCAGCTTAGCTGCATTTCGAATGATGAAGAGGAAACTACAGTGGCACACTTTACATGTGACAAGCTCAACCATCAGATATGAAGAAGCAGCATGCTGCATCCCTGTCACCCATCAGAATAGCTAGAACAGTATAATCAATATCTGTTTGCTATTAATGTGAAATCTCTGATCCGTGTCAGACAGTACAAAAGACCTCATAGTACAAACAGCAGTTTTGGATCTTCACCAACGTTCCCTATCCAAAATCCAAACTGGATTGCACCATGCCAACTCAAACCAGTCAGACCCAACTATCCATGAAAAACGACTCTGTAGGAGTCAGCATTCCCAGCCTTTTTATTTAACCACTTCCTGACCGGATCATTTCACCTTGCTTCTGGTCAATCACATTTTTTATTTTTCTTAAGTACAAATATACTATTACAACTTTTTCTGTGATATATAAGACTATTTTTATGCATTTTTTGTTAATGTAAAAATGGCAAACAAAAGTTTTTTTCTTTTAAACAGCAAAAAGTTTCAATAAAGTTTTGTAATTGTAATTTTTTAATTTATTTATTTTTGGATTATGTATAAATTTTATTTACTATTTTAGAACCTCCCCTCAGGTCAGAAAAAGACCTTTGGGGGACATTTTTTCTATTCTAATTTGTTTCTTTAACCCCTTACCGCCACAACCAGTTTTGACCTTCGTGACAGAGCCTCATTTTTTAAATCTGACATGTCACTTTAAGTGATAATAACTTTGTGATACTTTTACCCATCCATGTGATTCAGAGACTGTTTTCTCGTGACACACTGTGCTTTAAGTTAGTAAGAAATTTTGGTCCATACAATTCTTATTTGTGAAAAGTACTGTGAAAATTGGAAAAAAAAATTGCCATTTTAAAAAGTTACAAAATGTCTGCATGTAAGACAAAGTTTTTCCAAACAAAATAGTTTACAACTAGCATCTACCATATGTCTAATCTAGGTTGGCATAATTTTTTAATGAACTTTTATTTTATTTTTTACAACATTAGAGGGTTTAGAAATTTAGTAGTAATTTTTCACATTTTCAAGAAATTTTGCAACATAGATTATTCTTTTTTTTTTTTAGGGATCAGTCCTGTTCTGACATGGTTGTGAGAGGCCTGTATGTAAGATACCCCCATAAATGATTTCATCTAAGAAACAACACCCCTTAAAGTATTCCAGACAGCATTTAGGAAGTTTATTAACCCACTAGGTATTTCACGGGAATTAAAGCAAAGTTGAGGTAAAAATTTAACTTTTTTATCCATTATTCACTGGAACACGATAGATGCGAGCTAGGAATTACAACGTAACATCGATTCCCCCAATTCTGCGTTTTTTAGAGATATCCCATATGTGGCCCTAGTTCACTATTTGTTTCAATCACAAATCTCAGAATAGGAGGAGCACACACTGGACTTTGTGGTCTCGTTTTCATTACAATATTCTTTAGGCACCATTTCTGGTTTGCAGACACCCTAAAGTTCATAAACCCCCCCTAAAAAAGATGCCATATTGGAAATTACACCCCTTAAGTAAAATATCCAGGAATGTAGTGAGTGTATTGACCCCACAGGTGTCTCACAATTTTTTTTTAGTGTTAGGCTGTGAAAAATAAAATATCTTCAACAAACGACAATGTTTAATTTTTACAAGGAATGCTGGGGGGGAAAAAAAGCACCCCAAAATTTGTTATGCAATTTCTTCCAAGTCCAGCAAAATGGACCCACAATATGTGGGTGCAAACTGCTGTTTGGTTGCATGGCAGGGCGTATAAGGGAGGGAGCGCTGCTTAGTTTCTGGAATACAGATTTTGGTGGGTGCCATGTCGCATTTACAAAGCCTTCAATTCCACTCTCAGGTCGCTTGAGAAAGGAAGGAGTGTCTTTCCGAAAACGTCGCAGCAGCAGGTGTGTACGCCTGGCTTGTCTTACAGCTACTCCCTCACTACATGGAGTTCCATGGACTCTGCAGCTTATGCTCTTGAAAGAACCATGGACGTTCTAATACAAGTATGTTACTTTTACTTTGTCTAATAAGAATTAAGTTTAAAGAATTTACATAGAGTTTTGTCCTGCCATAAAGTGGATTTGAAGTATTAGACGGAAATAGAAAGATTCCGTTTATGGCGGAGAGTCCGACTGGTTTATCATAACTGCCATATAGAAAAATAAAAGGACTGTGCATTTACAAAGCCCCCAAAGTACCAGAACAGCTGAAACCTTTCAGGACCTCCATTTTGGATTCAATACCCCTCATGGATCTCATCTAGGAGTGTATTGTGAATTTTGGATGTACAGGTGTTCCATAGTTTTTTTTAATGTTAGGCCATGAAAATGGGGGACAGTGGGATGCAGTTCCGCCATTTTTTTGGGGGCTTCATTTTTACAGCGTTCACACTATGGTTTTAACGACAGGATAATTTTACTATACGGGTCTCTACAGTTACAATGACAAATTTTTTATAGTTTTTATATGTTTTATTATTTTTACACAATAGAAATATAGTCTGACAGCCGAACTGATTAAGGGCTTGTTTTTTTTTCAAGATGAATTGACGTTTTTGTGGGTACCACGATGGGGTTCATATGACTCTTTTATCAATGTTTTTGTGAGGTGTTTTGAACAAAATACAGCAAGCCTGGTAGTGGTTTTTATTTTTTACAGCAGTCACCATGCGGTATAATAAATGACATGCTAGCTTTACTTAAGACTTCTGTTAAGACTCAGCTGCTCCTGCAGTTACCAAGCCCTCACAATCATGCGGTCGCTGGGGACAGGAAGCCTAAAGGTTGCCTACTGAGCTGTATACACAGCACTCATTGGGTGCCATGTATCCAGTGATCAGGAAGGCAGACAGTAATAAACCGTCCCTGCCTTCTATATGAAACATCCTCCTGTTGCCTCTCCCCTCCTGCGACTTCAGGCTCTCCAAGTAGCTGCAGACATTCAGAAATGTCCTTTCAGAGTCAGTTGCGGACCACCTGGACATTTTTAGTTTATAGACACTTCAGAACTGGTTAAGCAACTTGTACATATTACGTACAAAGTGCAATGTTTCAGCTTCAGCCAAGCTTTTTTGTGTGCCTTAAAGAAATCTACGGCAGATTTCAGTTTAACAATTTACACCACTTTTTGGCATAAATTATAGTGGATGTGGAGAGCCGCTGGGGGCTACGTCCAACTGCCCAGCCCTCACAACTTTTAAAAAAAAAAGTGGTAACTTTTTTAAAAATGAAGAAAAATTCCCATTTTCAAATTTTTATGTTGAAAAAAAAAAAAAAAATTGTGAGTTGCCCGTCAATAAATTAGTGTACAGGTTATCCTAAATCCTTCCTCGCATACCATTGTTCTAAGAGAAGATACTCCAGAACGAGCCCGATTAATAAACAAACCCTTACAGCCAGAAGCTTCTTTTTCAGCAAAATTAGGTTTATACAGTATCTCACAAAAGTGAGTACACCCCTCACATTTTTGTAAATATTGTATTATACCTTTTCATGGCACAACACAGAAGATAGGACTAGGACACAATGTAAAGTAGTCAGTACAGCTTGTATAAATAGTGTAAATTTGGTGCCCTCAAAATAACTCGACACAGCCATTAATGTCTAAACCATTGGCAACAAAAATTGGTAAGTAAAATGAAAAGGCTTGGACTGGGGGAAAATGTGTGCAAGTGGGTAAGCAACTGGCTCGATGATAGAAAACAAAGGGTGGTAATTAACAGTACATACTCAGACTGGATCCCCGTTACTAGTGGGGTAGCACAGGGTTCAGTATTGGGCCCTATCCTCTTTAATATTTTCATTAATGATCTTACACATGGATTGTACAGTAGAATATCAATCTTTGCAGAGGATACTAAGCTCTGTAAAGTAATAAATACAATAGAGGATAATGTGTTATTACAAAGGGATCTGGATAAATGCAAGGCTATGCACATAGGGAGGAAAAATCCATCACATGATAACATGTTAAATGGAAAAACGCTGGGTAAAAGTGACATGGAGAAGGACTTGGGAATCCTGGTGGACAGTAAACTAAACTGTAGCAGCCAGTTTCAGGCAGCAGCTGCCAAGGCAATTAGGATTATGGGGTGTATTAAAAGGGGCATAGATGCACATGATGAGAACATTATTCTCCCATTATACAAGTCACTTGTTAGACCACACATGAAATATTGTGGGCAGTTTTGGGCACCGGTGCACAGGAAAGACATTGCAGCTTGAACAGGTACAAAGGCGGGCAACAAAAATAATAAAAGGACTGGGTGGACTTCAATACCCAGAAAGATGAGCAAGATTAGGGTTATTTAGTTTAGAGAAAAGACGGCTTTTGGGAGGGGGGGGGATAATAAATAGATTTAAATATATTAATGGTCAATACAGAGATCTCTCTCAAGATTTATTTATACCCAGAACTATCTCAAGACTCTATCTTTCCTCTACGTCTTGAGGAAAGAAAGTTTCTACATAAACATAGAAAGGGATTCTTTACTTTTAGAGCAGTGAGACTGTGGAACTCTCTGCCAGAGGAAATTGTCATGGTGACTTCAATAACAGAGTTCAAAAAGGGTCTGGATGCATTTCTATAGCGTAATAATATAACAAGTTATAGTGACTAGGATTCTGGAGTAGGGTCATTGATCCAGAGATTTATTCCGATTGCCAGATTGGAGTTGGGAAGGAATTTTTCCCTAAAATGAGGACAATTGGCTTCTACCTCATGGGGGTTTTTGCCTTTCTCTGAATCAACACTTTAGTAAAATAGGCTGGACTGGATGGACGTATGTCTTGTTTCAGCCTTACAAACTATGTAACTATGCAAATTGTGCCCAATTTGCCATTTTCCCTCCACGGTGTCATGTGAATCATTAGTGTTACAAGCTCTAAGGTGTGAATAGGGAGCAGGTATGTTAAATTTGGTGTTATCACTCTCACACTCTCTCTTACTGGTCACAGAAAGTTTAACATGGCACCTCATGGCAAAGAACTACCTGGGGATCTAATAAAAACTGTTGCTCTACATAAAGATGGTCTAGACTATAAGAAAATTGCCAACACTCTGAAACTGAGCTGCAGCACAGTGCCAAGACCATACAGCAGTTTAACGAGACAGGTTCCACTCCGAACAGGTCTCGTCATGGACAACCAAAGAAGTTCAGTGCACATGCTTATCGTCATTGCACATGCTTAGTGTCATATCCAAAGATTGTCATTTTAAAAACAGATGTATGAGTGCTGCCAGCATTAGTACAGGAGTTAAAGGGGTGGAGGTGGCTCAGTCTGTCAGTGCTCAGACCATACGCTGCATCAAATTGGTCTGCATGGCTGTCATCCCAGAAGGAAGCCTCTTCTAAAGATGATGCACAAGAAAGCCTGCAAACAGTTTTCTGAAGACAAGTATTACTGGAACCATGTCTTGTGGTCTGACCAGACCAATATAAACTTATTCGGTTGAGATGATGTCAAGTGTGTGTGGTGGAAACCAGATAAGAAGTACAAAGATAAGTGTGTCTTGCCTACATTCAAGCATGGTAGTGGGTGTGTCATGGTTTGGGGCTGCAAGAGTGCTGCCGACTGTGGGAAGCTACAGTTCATTGAGGGAACGATGAATACCAACATGTACTGTGACATACTGAAGCAGAGCATGATCCCTTCCCTTCGGAAACTGGCCTGCAGTGTAGTATTCCAACATGTTAATGACCACAAACACACCTCCAAACCGACCAACTGTCTTTCTAAAGAAAATAAGGGTAAGGCCTCGTTCACACGGCTTATTTCGCCGTGGATTTGCCGACGGATTGACGATCGTCAATCCGTCGGCAAATCAGTCAGAAATAAGTAACAGCCCATTTTCTATTGATTTCAATAGAAAATACGGCTCGTCGTTCACACGATGCGTATTTCCGTGCCGGATTGCTGCCGCGGATTGACGACGGCAATCCGGACGGAAAAACAATGTGCATGTCAATTATTTACGGACGGATTCACCACCTACAATGAATAGAGATGGTGAATCCGTCGGGAAATCAGTTACAAATACGTGCCACACTTAGTGGCACTTATTTGCAACTGATTTTCAACTGATTTCAGAACGTATTTACGATCGGCAATCCGATGTAAATACGTTCTGAAATAAGCCGTGTGAACATAGCCTAAAGGTGCTGGGTTGGCCAAGCATATCTCCAGACTGAAATACTATTGACCATCTGTGGAGCATCCTCAAATGGAAAGTGGAGGAGCTCACAGTCTCTAACATCAACCAGCTCCGTGATGTCGTCATCAAGGAGTGGAAGAGGATTCCAGTGGCAACCTGTGAAGCTATAGTGAACTCCTTGCCCAAGAGAATAATGGTGGCCACACAAAATATTGACACTTTGGGCACAATTTGTCCATTTTTATTTAGAGTTGTACTCACTTTTGTTGCCAGCGGTTTATATGTTGATGGCTGTGTGTTGAGTTATTTTGAGGGCACATCAGATAATCACTGTTATATAAGCTGTAAACTGACTACTTTACTACTGCCAAAGTGTCATATCTTCAGTGCTGTCCCATGAAAAGACATATACAATATTTACAAAAATGTGAGGGGTGCACTCACTTTTGTGAGATACTGTATGTGAATATCTATATTTTAATATTTAGCCCCTACCTTTTCCTTCACTTTATGCAGTGGATCTTTCTTCTCTCTTGCTCTGGAAGGCTTTGCTTTCTGGTTATTAACATTTCTCGAAGATGGTGGATTTGCTCCTTTCCGGCTACACTTATGCGGTTGTTGTGCACTCGATTGTCACTGAATTGGGCAGATTGTCGTTTCCTGAGTCCTGGTGAAGGCCTGAAAATCAAATAAATAAAAATTTATTTGGCTGTCGAGAAGGAGCAGCGAGTGCCGAACCAGAAAACATTGAAATGGGATATCAATAAGGCGACAATGGCATATTTTATAACTTAACATTAGACCTGCACAATATTGCCCCCTCCAATCGCCCAGAAAGACCCCCACATAGAGGATATATACACACACACACACACATATATATATATATTACATATATACACATATATAGTATATATACACACACACTTTTGTAAATTATTACACTGGCTTATTCACAGAACACCCTTACAAATCTCAAGCTTCATACGACGTCCTTAATGCTACCCAGCTTCCAAGACTGGCCACTGATCAAAAAAGATTTTGACCAGCCCCACTTCCCTACAGGAAGTCTCAAAAGCCATTTCCTCTTTGCACAATAACAAATCCCCAGGCCTCGACAGACTATACGTGGAATACTACAACTTGAACTGGTTCCTTTCCAATTTCCTTTTTTAATTAAATATATCAAGAAGGTGCCCATGTGCAAAGCTTCCACGAGGCATGCTCAATTAGGTCCTTGGTCAGTTTAAGCGAAACAAGGGAGGTTGGATCTTATTGCCCAATCTCTCTAATTAAGCACAGAACATAAGCTTGTGACAAAAAAACATTTTATTGCATAGACTCATGGAATTAAAGCCCAAGTTGGCTTTGAGTGTGATCATCATTCAAGGACAGAAATCTAAAAAGTGGTAGTGACCTCTTCCTCCACTTAATTTTGAAACCAGAAATTTGGTGATCACTAGATGGTCTGGGGACGATGGCAAACTGACAAACAACATACTAGATGCTACCACCAAAGAATTGAAATATATCCCGGGTATTTCCTAAAAGGGAAAGATCTTAAAAGAGAATATTTATTTCCAAAATTATCTGATGGGGGACTGCCCTTCGCGAGCCTGCTCTAGAAGTCGGGAGGAGAAGGCTAGTCTTTTCCACTGCTTCTGGTTAGGCCCTGGCAGTCAGAGCTTCTGGTGCCGTTTACACTTTCTTATCATTCATACTACATATCAAATTCCTTTATTTTCTAACTTGGGTTTGTTTGGTAGCCATTCTCCCAAACATTTCATGTTCTGTATATATGCTGCAGCCAGTAAAACCATCCATGGGTTGATCCTACTGTTTGTTCTCTGCGCATACTTTTGGAAAAATTGTCATTTAATGGAAGAGAAAATTCTTAATATAGCAACCAATTGTAAATCATCCCTGATCACATTTAAAGCCGATGCATGGTATCTAAATAAAGTATTAGTTGGCAACCCATCGATTTATCTTACGGGAGCCATGTAATAATTCATGTTGGAGCGAATTCTGCAATCGCATCAATCAGAGAATAATTTCTCGTTTGCACATCATCCTCTCCTCCCCACCTTTTTTTTGTGTGTGTGTTTGTTTACTCTAGAGAAGGCTCTCCCTCTGGGCTCCCCATTTGCCTTGTATGTCCACTCATTGTTAAATATGGAAATAATACATTGAATTCCAATTCTTCTCTCTTTATTCTTGGATTTTTTTTTCCTTTTGTTTATCTTCTTTGGTAGTATAATGTGCATTAATTTAATAAAAGCATTATATATATATATATATATCTCCTTACAATGAAATTAACTTGCAGCTCACCTACGTTCAACAGGCACCGGTAATGACCAGACCTCTCCGTCCTGGGCTGGAAAATCATGTTGTGCTGCTTTCACAGGAGAGCTGTCCAATTTAAAACTTTCCAATGTAGACATAATGTCCTTCACATGTTTAGCTTCTACGCTGATCTCATGCCAAACCTGCCAATTAGGTAAATCTTAGGATTAGAATATGCAATGTTTTCTCATCTTTTTGCCTGTATTCAATGAAACAATACAAATGCATAATCTGAGAAGAACTAGCATAGGATGCCAACCAGCACTTATAATCAACATATGGTTGTCATTATTATTAAAGAATAAGAAAAAATGAAAGTGTGTTTTTACATTATTTTATAAGGGAAATGTTTGACCACAATGGATTAAAAAAAAAAGGCATTATGGAGCATAGTTCATCTCTAAACAAATGTCTCTACATGGCAAACATTGTTCCTAATAACAGTGGTGGCTAATCAGGCTGTCAGACACTGTTGAGGACAAGGCTCCAGGTGGCATCTCTAATTAGGAGCCCTTCTATATAACATTATACTGATCGTTTACTATAGTTTTTAGGACCAAGGTTAGCCCTCTACTATCAAAGGAATGATATATTTGATCTATTTTAACTTCTGTAATGAAAAGGTTTTTAGCACTTAGGTCACTTGGTAAGGCCCCATTCAGGTCATGTTTCTGGCCAGAAGTATTTGTCAACCTACCTTGAAAAGTTATTGCAATATATTTTGCGGTAGGGTAGAGATGGAGCTATAGGAGTCTATGAGGGTAAATGTAGTCTCTTTTAGAGGACGTTCGCTCTATTAACTGAATATATGTTTTAGGTACAAAACACAAAAGCATGGTAATCCACGCTCTGGAGTCAGGTACAGAAAGTAGGTATTTTCTGGAAATATGTTTTTTTTTTTCTTTTTTGGACTACATTTGATCTATATTAGCTCTACAGGATCCAATGGCTTTGCTGAAGGTATATGTTGGGATACCTTTTTCCAGGTATCTAGACAAATACCACTAATGGAGGCTGAAATTGTGATGTGAATGGGGCCTTAAAAATTTGGTTGTTGATCTTGATATATTCTCACCTCACAGGAAATCAACTATTATAACATTTAAAAAAAGCTATTTATAGGGCGTATACAAGGAATAGGAGAGTGGTAAGTAAATTAGAAAAACACAAGAGCTGCAATAGCTTTAGTACAAGTACTCTACTATAGGTCTGTATAGGAGTTAGGCTGTAGGCAGATTTTGGTATGGTACTATATTAATGACATCACTATCTGCAGCTTTATTTCTGAGGAGTACATAATGTGGCAGTGATGATAAGGTTTGCTGGTCAGGACATGTAATCACGTGCAGAGAGCACATACATACTCATGCAGTGAGACACACTAGATGTGCTTTGTCAGGTGCAGTACTGAACTCATGGGGGTGGAATGATAACAAAAAACAAGCATTGAACAGTCTACTAAGTAAAGGATTGTTCATGCATTTTATCAGTCATAGTTATCATTAAACTCTCGGGAAACGTATCAGTGTAAGAACAAAAGTTAAAGTAAACTTATGCAACTTTAAAAAAAATAATAATAATAATAATACTGCTTTTCTACCCTTCTTAGTGATTATGACATCAGACTTATCTGGTATTGAATGTTTAGCCTTTAGAGAAGAAGAAAAAAATACAAAAACCAAAATGTTGAGTGCAATGTCCAGCTTTCCGGTCCCTTAGCTGCAAGTAAGGGCTTGTTCACATGGCGTTTTCACTCCGTGTTAACTACGCTTTTTAGATCTGTCTCTGGGACCGACAGGACGGATCCAAACAATTAGCAGTGACTTTATCACTGCGGGCTATGAGGAACACACAGCGGCGTTCACATGAGAGATCGCCGCTGCGTGTTTCCCTCCTGCCTGTCGGTTCCGTTTTTGAAAGAAAATACACGAGTCACAGGATGTTTAGTAGCCGAGCATTCTGCCATAAAACATGCCACAAACAATTGAAAGCAAGTTATTTTACTAATGCCTTATGTTTTTACAAATCAAGTTGAGAAAAAAAAAATATGGAAAAGGATCAACATTCAGGTAAAAAATATTGAATCATTAACCAAAAACTCCAACTAGTATTATGTTGTTCCTCTTTGGGTCTTTAGAACGGCCTGAATCATTCAAGGCACGACTGCTTTCTTATAGAACCTTGTAAACTACTTTCCTTGCGTTTCACTTTTCTATCTAAAACTCCCAGTTTATTACACTTCTGTCACAAGCATACAATTTTTTGTACATTTTCTACTTTCATGACATTTTTATCAGTTTAGAGTTCCTGCCTTTACCGGTAAAATCCCTTTTTTCCTTAATCATGTAGCTTAAATCACTGTTGACAAACTTTAATACTTGTGCTACTCTAAAAATCTAGCATATGACAGACATGAAAGAGTTCCAAAGGGTAGTAATTGTTGGTGTCATCTGTGACCCGAGACGCTGAGTAGATGGGTGTGTTGAGGTCAACTTTTTCCTTAATCATATCTTAGCATACATAGACCAGAAGTAGCAGTGGCCAAAAGGTCAAAAGTCAAAGCTTTATAAAAGGGACAGAAGAGAACTGTGCTGAATTTCAGCCCAAAAAACTGTGGCTGGGAATATCTAACAGATCTGAAAATATTTAAGAGAAGAATTAGATTGGATGGTAAGTTTATGGAATTCTGTAGCCCTAATGATATCCATATATTAGAGACTAAGTCATGCGACCACATTACAGTACATTCGACGTCCTCACACTTAATCGACTTAAATGTTTTACCACGAAGCAAAATTGACATGGGAAACTTGCAAATTAAGTAAGCATTTTCACCATTCATCATTATTAAAAATTCTGTACCATTTTCGTATCAGTTGCTATCTTAGTGATCCATAATATACTGCTCATATCCACGGGAAATGACCAGAGACGAAAGCTCCTCAGTCCTAGCCACACATGCCCAGACATCACCTCTCCTCTCAGGCAGCTACAGTTAACCTTTTCCCTGCTTACTTAACATACACAATCACTACTCAGCGAGTGTTTAACCCTAAGTGCTCAGTCTTCATATATATTCAATAGCCACAATATTATAATCCTTTTCTTTCTTTTTAATCATGCAAAATAATATCCATTATAGCACAATAGACATATCTTTAAAAATATATAAATAGGTAACCGTTACAGGGTAAAGTGCAAAGTCCAAGCTTTCAGTCCATGCAGACTTATTCACAGGCTGGGACCTGTCGTTCCTCTGAGTGTGTAGCCTCCATCACCTCCGTGCTCGTCTGCACCTGCTACGTTTCGGGGTCCGCCCCCTTTGTCAAGCATTCTGGGATGTTGAAACGGTTCTACTTATATAGTAAACAGACCATTAAAAACAACATTTAAAAACATCGGTGTTTGTGGGTAAGTAATTTTTTTAATTCTCTTATATATTTGATTTATTAATTTTATTGAATTCTTAATTTATCTTTTTATTTCTTATATTTTATTTATTTTGTATTTTTTTCTTTTCTACCCTACAAACCCATCCCTACGGGCTGGAGGTGAGGAGACTTACAGATACACACTCCACCTACACTCTTCATTGAGACCACACGGCGCTAGAGTCTGCAACTGGTTAATCCAGTAGACTTCTCTCCTTAGTAGTTGTGTTGTTATATCCTCAGTCATGTTACTATGAATTTCCTCTAGGACACACCATTTTAAATCCCATACATTATGCCGACACTCATAAAAATGTCGTGCGACTGTGGACTCTCCAAATTTTTTTGTTGTTTGTGTTTTTCCTTCCCTGTTTTCAGTATGATCTTTCTCTTCTATTTTCACCATTTTATTTTTATATAATCTGATCTGAGACCTATGTTCATTGAGCCTTATTTTAATTTTCCTTGCTGTTTGTCCTACATATGATTTTCCACATGGGCATCTTAACATGTATATGACTTTTTCAGTATCGCAAGTGTAAAAACCTTTTAGTTGTACTTCATTTCCCCTCGTTGGATGATTTATAGAACTTCCTTTTATAACACTACTACAGTTTTGACACGATAAGCAAGGAAATGTTCCTCGTTTCTGTGTATCCAAAAATTGCTGCTTATTCACTCGATGCGTTTTTTGGATATCTGATTGAATAATATAATTACCCACTGTTTTGCCTTTGCGGTATATAAATCTGGGTCTCTCTATGAATAGTTTACTGTGTATAGGGTCATTCTGTAGTATTCTCCAATTTTTTAGAATACTATTCTTAATTAGATTCGCATGTTTGTCATACTTGGAGATAAAATCTAATTTTGGTTCTGTTAATTCCTGAGTTCTTTTCTTTTGTCGAGCAATTTCTCTTGGGATTTTCCCTATTTCTTCACCTATTCTCCATACAGATTCCTCATCATACCCTCGAGCAATTAGTTTTTCTATTATTTTTACTTTTTGATCATTGTATGATGTATCAGATGTGCAAATCCTTCTTGCACGTAAGAATTGTCCTTTGGGGATTCCCTTAAATGTACTGGGGGCGTGATAGCTATCTTTCCTCAACAGGTTGTTTCTATCCGTTGCTTTTGTGTACAATGTAGTGTATAGTTTATTCTGTTCTTTTATGATGGATACATCCAAATAATTAACTGTAGTAGGATCTTTTGTTACAGTAAATTCCAAGAGTGGGTGTATACTATTGATATATCTATTGAATTGTTCCAATTCCTCATCTGTTCCAGTCCAGAGCATGAACACGTCATCCACGAATCTGAGCCACAGCAGAATATTCCGACTGTGTATTCCGTGGGTGAATACACAGGTAAAAAGATAAATTAAGAATTCAATAAAATTAATAAATCAAAAATATAAGAGAATTAAAAAAAATTACTTACCCACAAACACCGATGTTTTTAAATGTTGTTTTTAATGGTCTGTTTACCATATACGTAGAACCGTTTCAACATCCCAGAATGCTTGACAAAGGAGGCGGACCCCGAAACGTAGCAGGTGCAGACGAGCACGGAGGTGATGGAGGCTACACACTCAGAGGAACGACAGGTCCCAGCCTGTGAATAAGTCTGTATGGACTGAAAGGTTGGACTTTGCACTTTACCCTGTAACGGTTACCTATTTATATTTTTAAAGATATGTCTATTGTGCTATAATGCAATATATTTTGCATTGATTAAAAAGAAAGAAAAGGATTATAATATTGTGGCTATTGAATATATATGAAGACGGAGTATATTGGGATTGGGGAATCCTATAAATCTAGCCACGAAGAGGTAACCGGGGATATATCACTACTAATAGAGTGAGACGAATGTTATCAAGTTCAACCCTAAGTGCTGTCATTCTACTCCTGTCCTCTGTACTCCTTAGTAATTAGTCAAACAGTGCAAATAAATAAAAAAAGAAACCTCAATCAGGTATGTGCACTGAGGGAAAAAAAAAAAAGTCTATTTTTGGTTCCTGCAGGTACTTGAACCTAGGACCCTTAGGCCATGTTCACACGGCTTAACTGCGGGGCGTAATTCCGCCCCGCAATTACGCCGTGTGGCCGGGGGCCGGAGCGGGGGAGTGAGCGGGGGGCCGGCACTTCGCCGGCCCATAGACAGTCATTGCTAGCGGCGAGACGTAATGTATAGTTCTCTATGAACTGTGCATTACCGTAGTTACTGGGACGGATTCAGCCCGTAATTGGCGCACTCCGGTGCGTAATTACGGACTGAATTACGTCCCAGAATAAGCCGTGTGAACATGGCCTTATTCTGAAAGGCAGAAGTGCTAATCATTCAGCTACAGTGTAGCCACTCACAGCTGTTTACATTAACAGACCTTTGTAGGAGTTCAATTAGCATACTGTGAGAAAAAGCATGGGGATGTCAAGCCTGCTGGGTCACATAATATGCAATTCAAACAAATCATACACAGTGAAAGCTGAATAAGCACAAAACAGGAAATGAACCATGAAATGCCTTTGAGGTAAATCCCCTTTAATGGGATCTTGTAATACCAATCTAAATAATTATACAAGATTCCCGCTTAAAAAAATATATATACAATTGACCACATGAATTCATTTGTTATCCCTTTATCTGTACATTCATAAGATTCACTATTAGTGCTCAAAAAAAAAACAGAACTTACTTTGAAAAAAAATACAACATAAAATCACCACAAAACTCATGCTATTAAATGCCGTAAGAATTGCAAAAACAACGTACTCTAAACATGACACAAAGCATGCATGTACACAATAGGAGGATGGAGTACACTCTTACCTAGATCTCAAACCTCCAATGATGCTGTGTTGGAGGATTAAGAGAAATAAATAAAAAATAATAAAACCACATAGTTTTTAAGAAACAAAAGTGTATAAAGCTCTTCAAAAAGCAACCAAGCATTTTACGTATCTACAAGACCTTCTTTGCTTCAACACTTCTAAGTATAATTTTTGGACCACGTGTTGGGAGTGTTAATTTCAAGGTCTGGCCAGAGCTGCTATCAAAAATTCCTGGGCTCCATACAGCCAAATAGCAGGTGCCAACCTCAGTTGTCTCCAGTACTATCCATCCTCACAACAGTTGCTCTATGAAATTGCGAAAAAAACACAATTGCCTAAAGAAATGCCTATAACAAAAGGCGGCTTACGAAAATGATGGGTCTTATGGTATAAAACCCCAGTTATCCTGGAATAAGGCTAGCTTCATGAAGAGGCCGTTTTAGCTTCTTAGACTACTGTCTAAGGTAACTATAAAAACAGCCATGTACCTTGGCTGTTTCTGGATTGGTTAGAGATTGCAATGGAGACTGACTGTACATGTTGACTTATGCTTCCTTCAGGGAAAGTGTCAGATCAGCAGTCCGCACCCACCAATAATCTTTTGGCCAATCCAGATAAGAGTAGGAAATAGCATAAAGGATAATAATTTGACAAGTAAAGCATACATTTTGTCACAGTCTGGAAGTAGCTAAGGGCATAGTTAAGTAAGGCAGCACACATGACAAGAACCAAGGTCATTATTAGAGATAAAAAGGTCACAATCTATAATAAGGGCCTCCAACCTTTTACTTTGATTCTGTCCCTTAGGGTATCTTCACGCGGCATCTTGTGTCCTTGTGGACATCCGCTTTTCTGATGCGTGTGGGTCCGTCTGAATGGACCCAGACACACACATAACAATTAGCAGTGTGTTTAACACTGTCGGAAATGGGAAACACGCATCAGCGTTCACATGAGCATTCGCCGCTGCGTGTTTGCATCGCGTCTGTCAGGTCCGTCTTTCGGATGCGATCCAAGAAATGACATGCAATTCTTGGATCGCATCTGAAAGTCGGACCCGACAGACGCGATGCAAACACGCAGTGGCGAATGCTCATGTGAACGCTGATGCGCGTTTCCCATTTCCACAGCAATTGCTATTTGTGCTTCCACAATATGGAATGGAATTATTAAAAAATCAATTAATAAAAGATATAGTTAAACATATCTATATAGCTAAACAAGCTGAATCTCTTACTGACGGCACCTTGAACTTTCATTTTGCACCTTCGGTTGTGTGGCATCAAATCCAACTAGAACAAAGGGTCTACATGGTACAGCTATATTGATAGCACCTGCCCATAGTAACTGATGGCTGGCAGGACCCATTATTTTAAATTTCACAAAGGCCCCAAATGGCAGTACCTGCTGTACTGCCCTGATCAAGGGCAACAGTCTAGCCCTTACCAGTAGGAAAGTGTTCATGAACATTCCTAATAGAATCCTACGAATCCTATACTAACGGCAGAAAAATAAAGAGCAAAACACCACCATTTCAAGCTTTCAACAACTTTACATTTTTTTTAAAATTATTATTTTCTCTGTTCTTAAACACAACCTCAAGCCATGTAACAATGTAAAAATGCAGCTTAATTCGGAATCACGGAAATGACTAAAATGATAAATGTTATAAAAGCTTACCTGCTGCCATTTCTGCTGTAGGAAAGTGTCTTTGACATATAAATATTTGTTCATCTGATCCAACACACCTTGGTAGTAAACCATGGCAGAATCATAGTTACCCAGAAGAGCATACTCTCGTGCCAGTTTCACATTTTCACTGATCATAAGCAGACTCATCTTGACTGCAAAAATGTACAAAATAAAAAATTAGACAAAATAACTTTTTTTTTTTTTTTTAAATCAGTTTTCATGTCAGTTTTGCATCCACTGGATTCACAGCGGATTCAGTATTGTAAATCTGCCGAAAATCCGACTGCACCCGACTGATTTTTTTCCTGTTGGTTTTAAAATCCACCAGATTTTCAAACCTGTTGGCTCTTCCGCAGGATTGCCATCGGATTCCCGGGAACCAAGCGAAGATTCGAAAAACGACCACAGTCCAGCGATGTTAAAATGTCATCGGACTTTGGACGCCATTTTAACAGTGGTGTGTAGACATAGCCTTAGACTTTGTTTTTGGCCCTGCCATGAGAAGAAGATATTACGTATACATGGCTGCCGTATTTTGAACTTGAATGTGTGCAGTCATAAGACACTTGTTAGAAAACCTAGCAACTTTGTCACCAGTGCATACTTAATGCATTATTGCCATACATAAAAATGCCTAATGGAGTGGCTCAGGGAGATTTTACAACCTGTACTTATCACAAACCTGCTGAGTAACAACCTGCAAACAGCAGGCAATAAAATGTATATAATAAAGCAAATGACTCACAGTGACGTAACAGGAACAAGCACATTATATAGCGACACAACCAGCTATACTGGTGCACGTGCAATGTATATGTGCTGGAAGACACAACGCTGGTATTCAGTTCATCATGCAGTACTTTATAGCAGCACATATCCATGTCAGCACTCGATGTCCTTGCACAATGCCACAAACTGTGCCTCAAGGGACATTCTGGCATCTGTGGTTTGTGATATTGTTGCAACTTCTATCTACTCAATGACAAAAATGTGCATAAGGCCTGTCTACACTGTATTGGTATTTCGTTGGATTTTTAAGTGGATTCAGTATTTAGAATCAGCAAAAATCCGACTGTAACCAGTGCCTCATAGGCCACAATAGAAAATCCGAGCTGTAGTCTAAACAGCTCGGATTTTCTG
Source organism: Phyllomedusa bahiana (assembly GCA_025379985.1). Classification (NCBI taxonomy): domain Eukaryota; kingdom Metazoa; phylum Chordata; class Amphibia; order Anura; family Hylidae; genus Phyllomedusa; species Phyllomedusa bahiana. The sequence continues at coordinate 167,263 of JAODAL010001632.1, forward strand.
TTGTCGGATTTCTAAACCGCTGGAATATAGAACAAGTTCTATCTTGCGCTATATTAAAGGTAGATTCTAGTACAGTTCTATGTACTGGTCTGAATGAAATCCGAAAACCAACCGCGGTTTGTGGAGCAAACCTGCGCCAAAAGACACGGCACAGCGATTTTAAATTATTGTCAGATTCTCAATGGCATTTAACAGTTGCCATGTAGACATAGCCTAACAGTATTAAAAGAAGATGTCCCAGCCAGCGCATACTTCTAAAACACCCGGCGTATTGTGGTGTGTACAGTACAGAACATATCCTAAAACGCACCCGTTTTCCCCCAAATTTTGTGGGAAAAGAGTCTTCCAGTCTGACTAATATGGTATACATCAGTGTATTCTGAGGGTACATTCACACAGGCCACTTTAACACAGTTTATCTAGGCCATTTTTGAAGCCAAATCTTGGAGAGGATGTAATGAAAGTAGAATCTTTCCTATATACTTTCCCTCCCTTTATTTTATTTAGACACCGTTGTTATATTCCACAGCGCTTTACAGACAAGGGCTTAAAACCTGCACAAACAACCTTTTTAAAAGAGCAGGTGGAAGGTGGCACAGCATTGCTCGCCAGCATCTGCCCATCCACTCATACAACTTCCATGCAAATAGTTTGCGTTTCCACTGCTGGGTATGATGTGTCTGTAAATGAAAACGTTCCTATTTACATCTAGATGTGGAGAGATTACTACAGTTGCCCATAGTTTAGACACAATAGACAACCACCAGGACAAATGCATCCTCTATCTCGTCCAGATCGTTTAAGAAAAAAAAAAAAAAAAGATTTTGCTGGAGTGACATTTAATAACTGCTCCGGTTCCAATTTACATATAAATTCAACTTAAAGGGGTTTTGCCACGAAGTAAAATTGACGTGGGAAGCTTGCAAACTAAATAATAAACATTTTCAACATTCATTATTATTAAAAATTCTCCACTGTTTTAGCTGCTCCTTTAGGGCTTGTTCACACAGAGTTTACACTCCTACGCTTTTAGGATCAGTCCTGGGGTCCGCTCTGTCAGTCCCCAAGACGGATCTAACAATTAGCAGTGAGATTATTACTGCTGTCTATGACGAACACGCAGCGGCGTTCACATGAGGGACATTGCATGTCAATTCTTTTCAAGACGGAGCAGAGTTGCGCTATTGAAACACGCAGCGGTGATCCCTCATGTGAACGGCGCTCCGTGTTCAGCACAGCGAGCAGTGATAATCTCACTGCTAATTGTTTAGATCCGTCTTGGGGACCAACAGAGCGGACCCCAAGACGGATCCGAAAAGCGCTTGTAACACGGAGTGTAAACAAGCCCTTAGTGATCCACTGTTTACAGCTTGTCTCCAGGGGATACGACCAGGACTCCTGGTCAGACATCACTTCTTCTCTCGGGCAGCTACTTAGTGTTCAAACCCCAGGTGCAGTCATTCTACTCCTGTCCTCTGTACTCCTTAGTAATTAGTCAAACAGTGTAAATAAATAAAAAAGAAACCTCAATGAGGTCTGTGGATTGATAGAGAAAAAAAAAAAAAAAAAAAAAAAAACAAAACCACAGGTTTGGTTCCTGCACGGATTTGAACCTAGGACCCTTGTGCCTGGAGGCAAAAACTTTACCTCTCAGCAACTCAAAATGCTTTACATAAAAAGACCTTTGACTACAGAGAGGAAAGGCATGGTGATGTCATCCTGCTGGGTCACATGATATGCAATTCAAACAAATCGCACACGCCCCCTTCTGAACACACAGAGCTGGAGAGCTGGATGCAGAGATATGAACTGAGATTGTGGCAAAACCCCTTTAAGAATAAACCAATAGTCTGTATCCTGTTAATAATTGAAGGACTTCCTGAAATAAGAATTCCCATTCTCATCCTCTGCTGCATTCAAAATTCTGCAGGTTCCCAAGTTCAGACTGACAGGTGTCTGGAGCTCTGAGTCTTCTCAAAAGGGTCTTTATAGGGGATTCTATCATCTTGTAATATCCTCTCTGAGGCCAGCACGTAGCTCTCTATGAGCCAGCCTCAGAAAACCAGACATAGCTCTCTTCTATTCATGTCTAGTGGAGTTCTGAATATACCTGAGCATACTTACTTGACTATATCCAGAACTCCCATAGCAATGAACGGGGAGAATTGTGCAAGCACAGCCATGTCCCCACTCTGAGGCTGACTGGTAACAAGCTACAAGGTAGCCTCAGAAAAGATTTCAAGAGTAGGCAAAACCCATATAAGGTTATGTTCACACTGTGTTGTTTTGTTACATGTATTTTGCAGCACCATTTGCAAGCCAAAACCAGTAATGGTACAAAACACAGAAGAGGTACAAGTCTTTTCATTATACTCTCTCTCTGTGGGCACTCCTCCTGGTTTTGGCTTAGAAATACTTCTGCAAAGTATACATCAAAAACACCATGTTAATCCCGTCTAAGGAGTGTTCCGACACAGCAGTCGCATTTTTCTGCCATATTCTACACAAAAATGCATAGAAACATCTGTGATTGACCACAGCACATACAGCTTTTTCCCAGAGAGTAACCTGATGAGTACATAGAACCGCGTGTGAGGAGAGTATATTGTGCTCCATCCAGTATATCATTCCGTCATGCAGCAGTCAGTCCACCCTGGCTGCATGAACAGGGTAAGATCTGTGTAAATCTTACCAGGTGCTTCATCCTGCAAGCATTTTCCAATGCCAGGATTTTTTTCTTATGTCAGAGTCTATTTCATTATATAAAGAGGACATGGGCATACGATGCACATCCTGGTATGGAGACAGTAGAACTGCACTTCGTATCCCTCCCAGTAAACATGCATGAACAGGATCAGGGAGGTATCTATACAGGATGTTCATGAGAAAGCCACCGAGCCGCCTCTACTAGAATCACTCAAAGCGTCCCACAAAACAAATAAATAGGTTTTTGTAAGGAACTGCCTTCATGGCTATATTCCTTTGTTCACACTCCAAAGCAAACCTATTATCATTCCAGCTTACAAGCATCTAATGAAAGGTTCCTCCAAAAACAAAACCTACAGCGTACACCGTATAAAATGTGCTTGTATAAACCTTAAGTGGGTTTTCTACTACACAAAATCCATTTTCATGTGTTCCTGAGGGGATTTTCACACGGCGTGTTGCATCCGATTTTGGATCCATTTTTAGATGGGTGTCTGGATCCATGTTTCACGGGCCCAAACACGCATCTAAAAATGTGTGGTGTGATTTACATTGCTTTCAATGTAAAACACGCATCGGCGTTCAGACGAGTGACCACCAATACAGGTTTACATGCGTTTTCGGATCCGTTCAAAGAATTGTCATGTCAATTCTTGGTCCGAAAGACGCAGCAGACGCCCTATTTAAAACTATAGGGTGCGATCCTGCTGCAGCCAAACACGCAGCTACGCGTTGATGTGTTTTGGATCCAATTGACGCAGCGCTTTTGGATGCAATTTTCGGATCCAAAACGCTGTGTGAACATACCCTAAGTGAATTTTGAGATTATGGGGCAGAGGTCCCCTGTTCTGTCCTACAGTATACAGACAGCCCATCGACCAGCACTGTGCAATCCCAAAAGGAACCTGGAAAGCTACTTTATGCTGCCCCAACAATGAGGAGCATGAAAAAACTGCAGGTTACCCAGCCCCAAACAATTGGGTTTTACAATGAAACACTGCAACATTTCTGGGTGCGACAACCCATACCAAGCCCAAATTCACTGTTTGTTTTTTTTTTTAACCTGGAAACCCACATGGTTGGGCCTGGCTAGCCTGCAGCAATTTCATGCTGTCCGTTTTTGGGCAGCATAGAGCAGCTGAAGTTTACCTTTAAAGGGGTCATCTAGAAGAAAAATAAATAAATATGAAATGGAGGGAAAAAAATAAAAAACAAAACAAACTTACCTACTTGTCCCCCACTGACGTCGTTCCTCTTCCCAATACACTGGAGAGGCTTTACTATAAGCGGCTTCTTCATATGGGGATGAGAACCAGGGAGCTCTGCAGCAGAAGCAGACAAGTGGGCAAGTAGAGCTGCATTTTTATTTTATTTCTTTTTTTGTTAAACCAAGCCTGGTCCTATCGCAGGTTCATTATTTTCCTGCTGCACAATCCGTTTAATTCCTGTATAGAAACCTAAAATACAGCTCCATACAAACAACCCCTAACCCACTGCCGAGTTGGGGTAGCCACCGCAAAGTACGAGCTCAACCTCCATCCTTTCCCTTATTGTACCTTTTAAGGTCCTTTCACATATAAATAACAGCACAATAAAAAAAGCAGACTACTCGCAGCACCAAAGCGAGATCCAGAGAAAATATGCAGAGCCAGGACACAAGGAGTATTATCAGCCAGTGATGAATCGTTCCACAATGCTGGAATGAAATCAATATGAACTAATATGGCACCAAACCATCAATACGATTCCAGCATTGTATGTTCTAGAACTTTAGTGTGGGACATTTGTTGCAGTCCGTTCCATTGATCTGAGCTGGGGTGCTTTTGTACACAGATTTCTACAAACCTCATTTAGATGAATGAGAAATGTTTTGCAACAAATATACAGTGAGTAAAACCAGCGTTATGGTCCACAAAGAAAGGGCAAAAGAGCCCCCGCGCTCTGCCACTACCCCATTATGCTGTGTGCTTCTGGCCGGAAGGTGGCCACATTTTTGAGGGTGTCTATTTCATATGATCAACCACATTATACAATTTTTTTTACAAACAAAAAAATTCACATTCTCTCCTCTGCTGCATTCAGAATTCTGCAGGCTGTAGAGTTTAACCCCTTAAGCCCCGGGCCTGAAAAGTAGTTATTGACCTGAACATTTTTTTAGTTTTTGCCTCCTTGCGTGTCAACAGTTGTCACTTTTTTATTTTTCCAATTACGCAGTTGTATGAGGCCTCGTTTTATTCGGGACAAGTTGTACTTTATGGGGGAATAGTTTAAGTTCACTTAGAAATAACTGCAGTATTTTTTTTAATTAAAAAAAAAAAAATGTTTTAGTTTTTTTTACACCGTTCACATTTCACACTTAACGTGTTAGATTAATTCTACAGGTTATTACGCCACTCATGCTTGGCACCATCTGAATCAAATAAGTTTATCTTGGTCTCATCAGACCACAGGATATGGTTCCAGTTATCCACGTCCTTAGTGCTGGCAGCACTCATACATCTGTTTTGAAAAGACAATCTCTGGATATAACGCTGAGAACATGCGCTCAACTTCTTTGGTTGACCATGGCGAGGCCGGTTCAGAGTGCAACCTGTCTTGTTAAACTGCTGTATGGTCTTTGTCACCGTACGGCAGCTCAGTTTCAGTGTGTGGGCAATTTTCTTATAGCTTAGACCATCTTTATGTAGAGCAACAATTCTTTTTTAGATTCTCAGTTCTTTGCCATGAGGTGCCATGTTGAACTTCCAGTGACCAGTAGGAGAGAGTGCAAGAGCGATAATACCAAATTTAACACACTTGCTCCGCTTTCACACTTCAGACCTTGTAACACTAAAGAGTCAGGTGACACCGGGCAGGGAAAATTACAAATGCGCACAATTTTTCCATTTTCACTTGAGGGTGTACTGACTTTTGCCGTCAGCAGTTTAGACATTGATGACTATGTATGGAGTTATTTTGAGGACACACCAAAATTACACTGTTATGCAAGCTGTACACTGACTACTTTACTTTGAATCAAAGTGTCCTATCTTCAGTGTTGTCCCATGAAAAGATGTAAGAGTGCATGTTCAAAGTTTTTCAGAAGGCTGGCGGCTGAAAATCCATTCAGTGTAGACTACTGACGGATTTTCAATTAAAGTCTATGCGGCCAGTTCCTGGCAGGTTTTCAGACCGCTTCCAAATAAGCAAGACATCTGAAAATCTGACCAATAAATCATGCCTTGTGGATAGAACCTGATGCAATATTTCCACAAATGTGAGGGGTGTACTCATATGTGTGTATATGTATACACACACCTGGCAAGTTATTGTATACTCACACGCAGGGCTGTGGAGTCGGCAAGCCGAAGCCCCGAATCCGACTCTTCAATTTCCCAAACCCCGACTCCTGACTCCCTCATACACGGCGCATGTTTAAGTGATAAATTTACTGTAGTAAAATGGTAACATCAGGCTGTTTATCACCTTATGATACAATAATCAAGCTATTTAGGTAGAACAGTCTCCGAGAAGCAAAAGGGTAACAATGTTTTGATCTTTTGAACACTCGTTGGTAGAGTTGAAGAAAAAGCTGTATTTGTATCCAAGTCCAGTCTGCACCAACATTGGGAAAATGTAGAAGAGACCTGGGATCAGATTTTGGGATCTACAGAGCAATTCACTTTGAATCGGGGTTATTCGAGAGGCGCCAGTAAGGAGTTCAGGCGATCTTTAGAGGTAAACTGAAATAGGTAGGATTCTCCACAATATACTTTAGCAAAAATATTTTTAATATAACAAATATTTAACACTTTTTACTTTTTTAGGAGCAAAACTGTAAGTAAGCAGATGCTAAATACTTGCAAGTCAAATTTATGTACAATATGGGTCAGATGACTATATATAAAATTACAGTAGCCTCATGTACAAAGCTATAGTGGATGGTGAGATATGGAGCCTGAAAATCACAAGTTCAAACCATTGTTACCATTTTGCTTGTCAGTGTAAAATATATTTATTGGATATGACTTTAGAACACAAAAAATTGTAAATATGCAAAACACTGCAGGAACATTTGTGGAGTTTCTGAATTTGTTCTGAGAAATAATATTGCCTCCATCAGATCCTGCATACATGACTTCACATCTGATCTCATTATTTCCAGACTAGAGAATGGCCTCTCTATACTAAATTGGGTTGGGGGCAAAGCGGTGACCACATGGGCAACATTTCTAACAATGTCCGGGTATAAAGGAATTGCCTCAACCACAGTCAGGTCTGATGAATGGTAGAACTCTTCTACTTCTTTGAAAAAAAGGTAAAAAATTTTTGCTGAAATCTGTTTGCCCTGGGAGCAGAATCTTTTCCCCTGGGGCAGCGCTTTGCCTGCTCCATGTCATCAATTACACTCCTCATGTGATGAGGCTGAAGATATGGGAGCTGTAGCACTAGCCGGACCCAACTCCTCTTGCTCTTTGCGCTGCATCCAACTAACTCGACCAACTTATTATATATTTTGGGAGTCGGAGTCGGTCCATTTTATGACGACTCCGACTCCTGCAAAATAGCCACCGACTCCACAGCCCTGCTCACACGACATAATTGCGCTGCAATGTGCCTGAACTATGACCCGCAATCACAGCAAAATCAAAGCACTCATTGAGTGCTATAATTACCTGCCGGTTTCCCTGAACAAAAGTGAATAGGGGCCGACACAGAGCGTTTTAAAAGTACGCACTGGTCATTGCGTACTTCTAAAGCAGCAGGTTTATAGCGGCGTGCACAGTATTCACTGCTATACGCCTGCAATAAGCCACGTGAACTCACCCGTAGTCATACAAAAAACTAGGTCTACATGAGGGAATTTCTATTTACACAGGTCTCTTATGATGTAATGGCAAAATGTAAACATATCATCATATGTCACTTATGGACACAATTTCCATGCGGATTCCATGTCTGAATCTGCATCAAGTATACAAGACATGGATTGGTCAAATTTAATGAGGCTAATCCATACCCATAAACTTAAAACCTGCAGCAGAAATCAGGAGGTGTCACCTCAATTTTTTCTGCAGATCCCCGACAGAACGGAAAAAGCCATTGCGTAAAAATACTTTCATATCAGTGCTGGCTGTCACTTTACTGGGAAAGACAGAACATGGCAATGTGCTGGGATACAGACAGGACTGGAGCTGATGTGTGAAACTTTTATAGTACTATTTGTGGATTTGGATAAGCAGCTTATACCTTCTGAAACCTGAGACTTTTCAATGTGGTTCAGTCTTAGTGTTGCTCAACCAGGTCCCTTCTTGGTTCAACTGAGATTGTGAAAAGATTTAGGCTCAGGACGCCACTAACCCTAATTTTTTATGCAAGTAAAATTAGGGTTAGGGTTTTTACGCATGAACTCATGGTTCTGTCATTAACCTCAGCTTAAAGTAGTTTCTTTGACACTTGTCACCAAAGTTCAAATGGGGCCTACTTAAATCGAATTGCTTCACAGCAAGTGGACTTTGACCCGATTCCAGAGCACAACGCTATTCAATCTCCCCTTATGAGGTTTTAAAGGGGTGTTCCCACCATAGACTCTCATGCCATATCATTAGTATATGACATCAAAGTGCAATAGGTGCGGGTCCCAGAGGTCTCTCAGGAACAGGCCCCTGAAAGTAGTGGCTCACAACAGAGAGCTGTTTGCGTCTGAACACAACTCTTCATTCATTTTTATGGTTCTGCCGAGTACAGCCGAACATCTGCACCCAGAACTCCCATAGAACAGAATGGAGAGTCGTGCACATGCGCAATCGGCTCTCCATTCAGAGCCAAAACCTTCAGAGGCCTGTTCCCAAGATAGGTACTGACTATACTTTCACTGCTTGTCATAAGATATGCTGACAGATGCCCTCCAACATGGCAGAACTCATCTGCACTGACTAGACTTGCACTGCCTGGTATGAGGTATGCAGACAGATGCCCTCCAACATGGCAGGATCCCTCTGTATGGACTATACTTGCACTGCCTGGTATAAGGGATGCTGACCGATGCCCTCCAACATGGCAGGACCCCTCTGTACTGAATATAACTCACTGCCTGGCATAAGATATGCTGACAGATGCCCATCAACATGGCAGGACCCCTCTGTACAGACTATACCTGCACTGCCTGGCATAAGAAATGCTGAGAGATGCCCACAAACATGGCAGGACCCCTCTGTAAGGACTATACTTGCACTGCATGGCATAAGATATGCTGAGAGATGCCCCCCTACATGGCAGGACCCCTCTGTACGGACTATACTTGCACTGCTTGGCATAAGATATGCTGAGAGATGCCCCCCAACATGGCAGGACCCCTCTGTACGGACTATACTTTCACTGACTGGCATAAGATATGCAGACAGATGCCCTCCAACATGGCAGGACCCCTCTGTACTCACTATAACTTCTCTGCCTGGCATAACAGATGCTGACTGATGCCCTCCAACATGGCAGGACCCCTCTGTAATGACTATACTTTCACTGCCTGGCATAAGGTATGCTGACAGATGCCCTCCGACATGGCAGGACCGCTATGTGTTAAATATATTTTCACTGCCTGGCATAACATATGCTGACAGATGCCCTCCAACATGGCAGGACCCCTCTGTACGGACTATACTTTCACTGCCTGGCATAACATATGTTGACAGATGCCCATCAACATGGCAGGACCCCTCTGTACAGACTATACCTGCACTGCCTGGCATAAGACATGCTGAGAGATGCCCCCTTACATGGCAGGACCCCTCTGTACTGACTATACTTTCACTGCCTGGCATAACATATGTTGACAGATGCCCATCAACATGGCAGGACCGCTATGTGTTGAATATACTTTCACTGCCTGGTATAAGGTATGCAGACAGATGCTCCCCAACATGGCAGGATCCCTCTGTATGGACTATACTTGCACTGCCTGGTATAAGATATGCTGACAGATGCCCCCCAACATGGCAGGACCCCTCTGGTACAACTATAACCTGCACTGGGCCGGCATAGACATCTGAGAATGCCCCCTTACATGGCAGGACCCCTCTGTACTGACTATACTTTCACTGCCTGGCATAACATATGTTGACAGATGCCCATCAACATGGCAGGATCCCTCTGTAATGACTATACTTTCACTGCCTGGTATAAGTGATGCTGACAGATGCACCCTAACATGGCAGGACCCCTCTGAACGGACTATACTTGCACTGCCTGGCATAAAATATGTTGACAGATGCCCATCAACATGGCAGGACCCCTCTGTAATGACTATACTTTCACTGCCTGGCATAAGATATGTTGACAGATGCCCATCAACATGGCAGGACCCCTCTGTACAGACTATACTTTCACTGCCTGGTATAAGTGATGCTGACAGATGCACCCTAACATGGCAGGACCCCTGTGTACGGACTATACTTGCACTGCCTGGCATAAGAATGCTGACAGATGGCAGGCTTGTGGCATATGCGTTCAGGGAATGCCTTGGCAGCTCAGTGTAGAAGCGTTATACAGTCTTGTAGAAATATTTGCATGATCTCTATGAATCCATAGACACAACCTAAGAAAACACTTGTCAGAAGGAATAAGTAGGGCACTGCCTTCCTGCCCCAGGGAAGTACACTGCACCAAGTCCTGATGCTCTGCACGGGCTCCACACCTCTGACACTGACTGACCGGGGGGTGGCACATATGATGTCCCCGCCTGTGCCCTGGCACCACAGCCATGTACTGATAGGAAGCCGTGCCATGTATATTCCTGGATGTAAATAGAGCACAGGCTGCAATACACAGATGTATACATCACCTGGAACAGCGCCGCTCCCTCTCAGACGACTCCTGACAGACGTGACCGGGAAGTAGCACGGAGAGTCGTCCAGACTACACAGCTCCCTGCCGACTTCGCAGCTCCATACCACCTCCTCCTCACACATTCAAACCGAGCAGCTACGTCACTTCCGCCCTTCCACAGCGTCAGCCTTCCCTCGTCATTGTTACCCTGTAGAGCAAAGCTCTGCTGCACTACTGTGGTTGTTTGAAAACTCACTACATGTCGGTTTAGTGACGCGGGAACACTTACAAAGTGCAGTGTATATATAGCGACGATAAAATCAGCTATTACATAAAATAAAGAAAATAGCGGGAAAAAAAAGTACAGCTGCATTGGCCGGGAATCGAACCCGGGCCTCCCGCGTGGCAGGCGAGAATTCTACCACTGAACCACCAATGCTTGCTTGAAGTTAGTGTGTACTAGACGGAATATATAGACAGTCAGGCCCGTGATTCACGTTCCATAGATAGATGTTTTTACTTTGGCCGTGTCTGCACCGCACAGCATTAAGATCATCTCTTCTGTGCTCCCTGCAGCCCCATAGACGGCAATAGAATAGACGCGCTGCAGTCTCCACAGCTCGTCTTTTCTCCGCTCCTGGCGCCGGCAGATAATGCAACATGTTGTATAATACACCGGCGCTTTTAGTTTTCTTGGCGCCGTCCCATACAATACAATTGTATGGGCGACAAAAAAAAAACAAGAAACGACCGCGGTTTTTGCGCAAAACGTGACAAAAACCGCGGTCCTGCATCGGAAAAAAAACGCTTTCGGGCCGTTTTTGTGCCTTATACATAACATTTTAATACCGGATTTACCTTTCCTCCATCGCAGGAATCTATTTCATATTAATATACCTGGTATTTGCTAAACACAAGAGCATCATTTATCACACTCCAGTGTCCATCACATAAAAGCGTATTAGGCTATGTTCACACGGCTTATTCTGGGACATATTTCAGCCCGTAATTTATGCCATACTGCGCGAATTACGGGCTGAAATACGTCCCAGTCATTACGGTAATCCACAGCTCTCCTAGAGAACTATGGATTATGGCTCCTCTCCCTGCTCGCACAATATGGCGAGCGGGGAGAGACGTGACATGCTACTTATTTATGGCTACTTATTATCCACGCCGTGGATAATGCATGTCTATGGGGCCGGCGAGCTGCCGATCCAACACTCCCCCCCCCCCCGCCCGCCGCGCTCCCGACCCGTACACTTGGCGTAATTGCGGGTCAAAATACGTCCCGCATTTAAGCCGTGTGAACATAGCTTAAGACTGTGAAATAGAGCAAAGTGCAAAAGAGACTTCATCCGCCTTATAGCGTCCTATGGCACCGCCACAGTATATGTCAGGATACTTTTTTCAAGGTATCTCAATGCATGCGACAAATAACTCAAATGTGACACAAATGAGGCCTAAATTTATACATTAGAAATGCAATGATACCCTGTGTAGTTTTTTATTGCACTGTGTATTTATGTGTTTCATTTCACAATAAGGATTTTTAATGCTAGAAAATTATTTGCTTTTTTTTATAAAATTTTAAAAACATTTTAACCCCTTATGGGACTTAACAATGTGATCCTCGAATCTAGCCTAAAATACACTGCAATAACCTTGTATTGCAGTGCATTATTGCCTGTCACAGATTTACTGAATTGCAAACTCTTCTGGTCAATGGGTGGTAATTCTACGAAGCCACCACACAATACGGGTAATCCAAGTCGGCACACCAAAGGATTATGCGGTGACAAAATTCTTCATTACATTAAAGCGGTGTTCTGGCAACTCAGAATACTCATTCATCTCTTGGGCATGATTAAAAAAAGGAGAAAAGAATCACACTCACCTCCCGGACGCTGTTGTCCAGTCGTGTGGCCGCCTCAGCGATCCCGGCTGTAGCTGAGAACGTTCATTGTTCACATGACAGCTGCAGTCAATCACAGACCACAATGTGCTGTAGTCTTTGATGGGCTTTACCTGTCATGTGAACAATGAACGTTCTCAGCTACAGCTGGGACAGAATAACAGCCGGAACGGAACAACAGCATCCAGGAGGTAAGTATGATTCTTTTCTTCTATTTTTTATCATGGTTGACAGACAAACAAGCCTTTTTAACTGCTGGAACATCCCTTTAACCCGTTACCGACATAGGACGTATGAGTACGTAAAAGTGTTGGTAAGAGGCTTTGTAGCGGGGCTGCACTGTGATCCCGCTACCTAGCCAGTGGGTTCTGGCTGCTAATTGCAGTTGACAACTGCTGGTAACATCATGGGATGGAGCCGGCACCATTCTGTGCTGTTTAACCCTTTAGACACCGTGGCAAACATATCCGCAGCGTCTTTTCTCCCACCAATCGGGACCTCTACGGCAAGATCTTGGGGTTCAGAACAGTTAACATCATACATGCCAACTCGCCCGCTTTTGGCAGGGGGGTCCCGCTATTTGGGGTCCCCCCCCCTCCCCCGCCCTCCCGGCAGAGTTGGCATTCCTCCCGCCGCCAGCAGGCAGAAGGGGTTCTTTAAATTACGGCGGTGCCAGAGAAAGCTCTCACCCGCCCGGAATCTCGATGTGCGGGAAAAGGAGGAGGGATCGTTCCCTCCTCTTCCCCCCTGTATTTTGGCGCGGTGGTGCCGTCATCAGGTCAGCTCGCAGGGGGATGACGGCGGCTGCACTCACTCCCCCTGCGACGCTGAGGAGATCGGCCGGAGCTGGCCGTGCTGCAGGGAGCCTGGTCAGGTAAGTGGCTTTATTATTTTAATTTTATTAGCTTTAGAGGGGAACAAACCTGGCTACAATGGGGGGTCTCCCTGGCAAAACAATGGGGGCATCACCTGGCAACAGAGGGGGCACTACCTGGCTAACAATGGGGGCATCTACCTGGCAACAGAGGGGGCATCTACCTGGCAACAATGGGGGGGGGCACTACCCGGCAACAGAGGGGGCATCTACCTGGCTAACATTGGGGGCATCTACCTGGGAAAAAGAGGGGGCACTACCCGGCTAACAATGGGGGCACTACCTGGCTAACAAAGGGGGCATTTCCTGGCTAACAAAGTGGGGCCTACCCGGCAACAAAGGGGGCACTACCTGGCAACAAAGGGGGCATCTACCTGGCACACCGACAAGATGGGCGTGTCCATGCAAATTTTTGCCGCGACGCACTACGCGCGCCGCCCACTACGGTCTCCTCCTTGTTCAATTTCAAAAGTTGGCACCTATGGTTAACATGGCCGCTGGAAGCCATGTTTTTCGTTATTCTACTGCCTGCTCCAGACCGGACGTAAATAACCAGCCCTCTTTGTCCACCCTAATGCAGTGTCTATACAGGGCACTAGGCTGTACAAATGATCACGCCCTCTTGTGGTGAAGCGCCTCAGAGGGACTCAATGTTAAAGTAAAAAAAAAAGTTTTAACCCCTTCCCGACATTGGACGTATGCATACGTCCTAGCGGGAAGTGCGTTCCTGAAAATAGACATATGCATACATCATGGCAATCGTGCGGGCTTACAGGCGAGCCCCACACAATCGCAACATGGGACCAGCGGTAAATTACCTCTGGCCTCATGCCGCATTAATGTCATGGTCGCAATAATGAAACTGCAGGCAGGAGGAGTGAGCTCCTTCTGCCTGCCATTGCCGCAGTAATGTTGCTCTGCGCCGCTGCTGATCTTCTTACCCGACTCCCCGGATGCTTTCTGAAAGCATCTGGGCCGTCTGGTGACATCACCATGCCCACAATGCATTGTGGGCATGGTATGCAATGCTATGTACAGGTCTACCATTGTAACATCAACCTGACCATTGCTGTTACAAATCCCCTTTGGGGGAAAGTGAAAAAATGTGAAAAAGTAAAAAAAAAAAAAGTAAAAAAAGTAAAACACAAAAAATAAAAAAAAACACGTACACCGTCCTTTTCCCCTTTACAAACGGCAATCGCCCCAAAAAAGATAAAAAATAAATAAAGTACCCATACTTGGTATCGCCGCCTGCAAAACGACCCACCCTATAAATCTGTCATGTTAATTAACCCGTATGGAGTAAAAAAAGAAAACAGTCACAGAATTGCGAATTGTGTTCATCCTGCAGCACATAAAATGGAATAAAAAGCGATCAAAAACTCATATAAACGCCAAAGTTGTACCAATTAAAACGTCAGTTCATCCCTTAAAAAAAAGTCCTTACTCATCTCCGTACACAGAAAAATAAAAAAGTTATGGCTCTCAGACTATGGCGGTGCAAAAACGTGTTTTCCTTTTTGAATAAAAGCGTTTTTATTGTGTAAAATAAGTAAAACATAAAAAAAATACAAATTTGGTATCACTGTAATTGTATCGACCTGATGAGTAAAACTAGCATATCATTTATACTGCACGGTGACCGTTGTAAAAAATTTAAATACAAAACACTATGTGTAATGCTATATTTTGTTCAAAATGCCTCACAAAAACCTTAATAAAAAGTGATCAAAGCATCATATGCACCCCATAATGGTACTATTAAAAACATCAAGTTGTCCTGCAAAAAACATGCCCATAATCAGCTCCATATACAGAAAAATAAAAAAGTTATGGCTGTCAGAATAGGACAACATAAAAACGCATTTTTTTAGAGACCTATTTCTATTGTGTAAAAGTAATAAAACATAAAAAAACTATATAAAATTTATATCATTGCAATTGTACTGACTTCCATAGAAAAGTTATCCATTCATTTACACTGCACGGCGAACACTGTAAAATTGAAGCCCAAAAAACAATGACAGAACTGCGTTCCCCCCCTCCCCCCATTTTCATGGACCAATGCTAAAAAATACTACGGAACACCTGTGCACCCAAAATGCACAGTACACCCCTAGATGAGATCCCTCAGACATGTTGGATTCAAAATAGGGCGACTTCTGAAAGGTTTCACCTGTTCTGGTACTTTGGGGGCTTTGCAAATGCGACATGACCCCACCAAAATCCGTGTTCCAGAAGTTAAATAGAACTCCCTCCCTTGTACCCCCTGCCATGCGCCCAAACAGCAGTTTACACCCACATTGCTGAACTTGGAAGAAACAAAATTTTGGGTGCTTTTTTTCCAGGATTCCTTGTAAATATTAAACATTTTCAGCCAAAATCGCAGATTGTTGGAAAAAATATTTTTTTCATTTTCACAGCCTAATGCTAACAATATTTGTGAAACACTTGTGAGGTCGATATCCTCACTTCACCCCTGGATATATTCCTGAAGGGGTGTAGTTTCCAGTATGGGGTATTTTTAGAGGTGTTTATTAAGTTTTAGCACCTTAGGGTGTCCGCAAACCTAAATAACATTGTAATGAAAATGAGACCCCAAAGTCAGGTAGGTGCTCCCCCTACTCTGAGGCTTGTTGTTGAGCCAAATAGCGCACTAGGGCCACATATGGGATATTTCTGAACACAGCAGAATCTGGGGAATCAATATTAAGTTGCATTTCCCTGATCACATCTACCATTTTCTTGTGAATAATGGATAAAAATAAAAAATCTGCAAAATAAATAAAAAACAAATAAAAGCAAATAAAAAACATAAAATAATAAAAAAAAGTTACACATAATTGGAATTGGCGCATCTGTAAAAATCCGATCGATTAAAATATAACATCATTTATCCCGTACACTGAACACTGTAGAAGAAAAAAAAAACTCCAAACGCCAAAATTGCATTTTTTTGGGGTCATTTCAAGCGCCATAAAAATTTTAATAAAAGTGATAAAAAAAGTTGCAGTTATTCCAAATTGGTACCAATAAAAAGTGCACTTCAGGCCGCAGAAAATGCACCATCACTCAATCCATAGGTAAAAGTACAAAAAAGTTATTGGTCGCAGAAAATGGTGGTGCGGCAAAAATTAGAAAAATAGAAACTATTTGGATTTTTTTACGGTACAAAAACAGTATGAACACCCTACTTTTTTTGTTATTGCCTGATGCGTTTCAACCTGTAGGATACAGATAACAAGCAGCGCTGCCCTGTTGCTCTCCCTGATAGGTCTAAGGCCTTAAGCTAGCAGGCGCCGGCTGTCAGTGCTCATGTGGGTGGCGCAATGATGTCACATCATCACGCCCCCCAAGCCAAGCACAGAGGCTGTAGCGAAATGCATCGAGGGAGCGTGGAGAGAGGTAAGTAAGCTATTTCTTATTTTAACTGCCCTGCCTATATAGCCCCTATAGCCCCTGTCTAAAGCCTGCCTACCTATACAGCCCCCTAAAGCCTGCCTACCTGTATAGCCTCTATAGCCCGCCTAAAGCCTGCCTATATAGCCCCCTTAAAGCCTGCCTATATAGCCCCTATAGACCCCAAAAGCCTGCCTACCTATATAGCTCCTATAGCCCCCCCTAAAGCCTGCCTGCCTATATAGCCCACTAAAGCCTGCCTACCTATATAGCCTCGAAAAGCCCCCCAACATCCTGCATACCACTAAAAGCCCCTATAGCCCCCCTACAGCCTTCCTGCCTATATAGCCCTATAGCCCCCCTAAAGCCTTCCTGCCTATATAGCCCCCTAAAGCCTGCCTGCCTATATAGCCCTAAAGACCCTCTAAAGTCTGCCTGCCTACCTATATAGCCCCTATAGCCCCCTAAAGCCTGCCTATATAGTCCCCCTAAAGCCTGCCTGCCTATATAGCCCCACTAAAGCCTGCCTGTCTATATAGCCCCCTAAAGCCTGCCTACCTATATAGTCCATTTACCCCCTAAAGCCTTCCTGCCTATATAGACCTATAGGCCCTCTAAAGCCTGCCTACCTACAGTGCCTTGCGAAAGTATTCGGCGCCGGTCCGCCGGCGACAAAACCGCCGGGCGGAAAACCCGTGCAGTGGGGACTGCTGCACGGGTTTTCCATAGAGCACAATTGGCTCTTTTTCGGCCGGTTTTTCAGGCGGTCTGTAAAAACCGCAAACCGGCTGAAAAACCGGCCGAAAACCCGTGCAGTGGGGACATGCCCTTATACAGTGATATAAAAATTCTCATGGAAAAACAGAAACTATTCAAATAATGGATAATAGACATGCCATATAATGTAATCTTTTATAATCCATCAATAAACAGCTGTCCATTCTAGTAAAAGATGAGGAACAGATAAAAAGCGAAAATTAAAAAGACATGATGGATGATAGAGAGAAACACAATTAAAAAAAAAACAAAAAAAAAAAACAACAATTTAATTATAAACTCAATTACAACACTTAATAATGACTTAGAGATTAGTATTCCAGCCTTATCGTAAGAACTTTTAAGTTATCCTGAAAGGGTATTCCACCCTACTTTAGTCAGCACAGAAGAAAAAGAGAGATTCAGAAATTAAAACACAATACTCGAAGCGTTTTCCAACTTTGACATAAGGGGCAGGTCCCCGAAACGTCGCGCAGACACAGTGCCTTCTATCCCTAATGGTCGAGAGTACGAGTAAGATCCCTAGAGAGAGATATCCAGGAAGGAGATCTTAGCGGCTACATTATATTCATGTTTGCAGCATCGAGCCGAGCACAGTGAGTCCTGTTTACCAACTGTTACATATGTGATAAGAGACATTAATATCAAGTCATTGAACTGTCATAGAAGTCTAACTTTACTAGCAATGGACATCACGGCAATATGAACGAGTCTCGTCTTGATAGGTATTGCTACTATACATGTTACATGAAATGCGTTTTATCGACGAATGTTTACAATAATATTTGGTGCACCAGTGATAGCACATTAAAGAAGAAGTTAAACGAAACGCTACCACGTATGTGTATTAATATCCTGAATCTCTATTTCTTCTGAACACTTAATAATGAAACATCAATTCTCTCCTTAAATTGAGACCTTGTGGTTCAGACATATTTAAAGTAAAAATCCAAAATGCCTCTCTATCATGCAAAATTCGCTTGATATCGCCTCCACGTGCTGGTTTAAAGATTTTTTTCGATACCTATGATTTGTAAACCACTAGGATTAGAATGGTGCATATCTCTAAAATGATTTGATAAATTAAGATTCTTTAAAAAAAAAAAAATTTACCTAACAGATGTTGGCTAGAAATGTCAAATTAGATGTTCCAAGAAACGTACCTTTATTTTTCTAGAAGTACTCCCTACGTACTGTAGACTGCAAATTGTACACTGTGCCAGATAGACCACATGGTTAGAATTACAATTCATTAAGTGTTTGATGCCATAAACCTTTGTATTTTGATTAATTGTAAATGTTTTGGTGGTACAAACATAATTACAAGTTCGACAAGGACTACAACCGCACTTAAAAAACCCTTTCTGTGTGAGCCAAGTGTGTTTTGATTTATGTGTTAGTATTAAATTTGGGGAAATCAAATCTCCCAATGTACATGATTTCCTGGGAACTACCCGACGACCCTCAGATAAAACCTTTTCTAGTATCGGATCTTCCATTAATATAGGTAAGTATTTTGAAAAAATGTTTTTTTCATGTTCCAATCTTTTATTGAATAGTCAAATGTCAAATACAGAGCAGTGTAAAATATAGCCATTGATAATATAACATAAGGTACAAATCTGGTCATATACGACATATGTTCCGTGAATAAAAGCAATATCCGAACATTGTACCGGTAACACCATTCTATGAGAACAGCAAGCATTACAAAAGAAGCAAGAGTAAAAGAAACATCATACTTGCTGTTGAACTAAGAAAGAAGGGCAGTCTTGTATTGTTGAAGAGCAAAAAAGTCACTGAGAACTGTAGCAATTACCCTTTTTTCATAAAATAGCTAAAGCCATTGTAAGAAACATTTGAAAGTCAGTCCCTACAAACGTAACATCCTAACATCGTAACCTCAAACAGGAAACTTGAGCCAGACCTAGAGCGAGGTAGAAGTCCAAAGTTGTAAGTACTCCCTGAGAGGGAGGGTGTAAGCTGACGTCCAGCGTCACCTGTCTCGGAAACTACCCTATAGGCCCTGCAGTCGGCCGGATTACCCTGAATTCGAGTAGTCTGCCCTTAGGTGTCAATCAACCCAGCATATTCCGCTGAGCCACAGAAAGTCACCCATTCAGCCCATTGGATCCTTTACCTGTCAGTCAGCTGGTTGTGATCTGCATGGATCTCCTCCATCTGTTGGATAGAGGAAATCTCCTTAAACCATGAAGCTATAGAAGGCGCTTCAGTCGACCTCCACAGCCTAGGTATCAATGCTTTGCCTGCGCTTAACATGAAAATAAGCAAGTGACCCTTGAGGACATGCAGGGGCAGTGGAATAATCTGTAACAGAACTACCGCCGGGTCATTCTACAATCAGATCCCCCATCACCAATTCAATTGTCTGCAGTACCTTCACCCAGAAGACCTGAAGCAATGAGCATGACCACCAGATGTCGGACTGGATCCCACCTCACACCACATCTCCAACAGGGTATTGGGGGGACCTTGGGGGCAGATCTTGTGTATTAAGCGTGGGGTTACCCTATACAACCGGAAAGTATTTTGAAATAACCTCGCCTGTAGCCACAAGGCACAATGGAATTGTAGCCAATACATTGCTTTCTTGCCAATCCTCCTCGGAAATATTCTTCCAAGTTCCCCGCCCCACTGTCCTGATAAACGAGCCCAGACCCCGACATGGAAGCAATGAATTAGTTTTATATATTTTAGAGATGTAGATGACTTATCGGCTGTCTGTAGGAAAACAATTTTCCAGGTGGGTTAGGGGTCTGTGAAATTCAGAGCGATTTTATTAGCAGCAAATAGTTAATGACATAAGCTGAAGACATCTACACAAAGCACAGGAGGAGGGGAAATAAACTCCCTCATCCCCCCCCCTCCAGTCATGGATCTCAACCCCTGCGAGGTAAGAACGTCAGAGAACTGTAGTGGTCTCCCTGCTCTGCCATCGGTGGTGGAAATAGAGGGCCAATGTGTTCCCAACGAACGATTTCCCGTTATCGGGGTTAGTGGGCCTCCACAAGTGAGGATACCTCTGGTGGTGCCAGTATGTCCTCCAAGCCTGAAAGTTGTGGCTACCGCCACCCACGGGAGCGTTTCGTATCAGCGCTACGGAAAAAGCCGTTCGAGGCAACCAAGTCAGATTGCCAGTGGGCTTTATATATACCCTCCTCTGAACCGTACACCACAGTTACGTGGATCGGTGATGGTAGAAGTCAAACACTCACGCTGCCACAGAAGCCAGTAATAGCTTTTAAGTCAGGGAAAGACTAAGCCTCCCTCCTTCTGTCTCTTATAAGCACCGACTTCGCTATCCTCGCTTTCCTGCCCGCCCATGTAAAAATTGCGTAAAATTTTATCCACCGTCAAAAAAAACAATTTAGGCAAAATACATGGTAGAGCCTCCTAAGTACAATAGCAGGCAAACAATCACTTTAAATTTACTAATTTCTCCCCAGCCAAGAGAAATCTGTTGGTGTTCCACCCTTGCTAGGAGTCTTGCTGTTATTGTGTTCAAACAAGGGAGTAAAATTTGAACTCTATAGATCTTTGTCCGAAGGGAAATTGATACCCATATAATATAAAGGAAACTCCGGCTCATGTTAAAAGGGAAATCTTTTTTCAAACCAGAGAAATGGTGGGTTCTGGCAGATTTATTCCCTATGCAAACCGACTTTGTATAGTTATATATCTTTAAAAAAAAAAATTGGGTCAGCACCCTCAAACCTCTCCAGAAGCCATGCTAATTCGGAGAGTGGTTTGTAGATAACAATCAACAAATCATCGCATACGCCGTGCATTTTATATTGTTTCACCTCCCACTGTGGATCCCCTTCACATCAGGGTACTCCTTAAATCACATAAGAGATTTCCATTATGATCACATATAAAATGGGCGAGAGGGGGCAACCCTGCTGGTGCCATTTCGTATCAAGACTGGAGCATAGATGGACCATTAATTCGAATTTGGGCCCAAGGTTCTGATACAGGGTCTTGCCCTCTGTACCATGAGTGGCCCCGAGACCTATGTTCTGCAAGGCGGCACGCAAGAGGACCAATCATACCCTTCAAAACGCCTTCCTCGGCATCCAAGGAGAGCAGCATTCCAGGCACTCCCTGTCTCTCATTCTGCATTATGGAAATCATTTCAGTGGTGTTATCCCTTCTTCACGATTAGGGACAAAACCCACCTGGTCCCACCCTAAAAGGTCCTCCAAGATGGTGTAGAGCCTAAGTTCCAGGAGTTTTAGCAAAAGCTCCGCTCAGTGTTTAATATGATATTGGCCTATAGCATTGACAGAGAGAGAGATTCTTTCCATCCTCTGAGATGACCGTAATGGCGCTAACAAAAATTGGAAGAGGGGTTTCTCGTAGAAAAGGAGAATTAAGGCATCTAACAAGGGTATTATCAGGTCTTGTAAAATTTGGCCGTGTAACCGTCAGGTCCTGGACTCTTGCCCGTCGGGAGCGAGGCAATGGCTGATTTCAGCTCCGCCTCTGTGAAGGAGCCTCCAAGAAGAGTCATCCTATCTGAATCAAAATAGAACCTTTACTTCTGATTATTCCTGCAACCCATCCGGGCAAGAGGGGCAGTTTTGTTGGGAAAGGTTTTATAATCTTGGGTTAAATATGCGTGGAACGCCTCCAAGATTTCTTAAGTAAAGTTACTACTTTCCCCTTTTTTATTTTATGGATGACACAAATAAGGACGCTCTCTTGTCTCTCAGAGCACATGCCAGCATTCTGCTCGGCTTATTACTCCCTTCGTAAAAAATAATGGGCCACAAAGCTGCTTAAATCCTTTTGTTTTTTTCCTCTCAGCACACCTATGGACTTCGTGTTTAATTTGATCAGTACTCTGTAAAAAGTGACTCACGCCACTTTTTTTGTGTTTCTGTTTTCCAGGGAGTGGCAGGCGAGCAAGCCAATTATTTTAAACGTGCTGCCGCTTTCTCTTTTCACCATGATCCGTGCCTTAATCACACTCCCCCGGAGGACACACTTTAATTGCATCCCTTGAAATGAGGAGGCGTGGCAACTGTAGTGAGATCCTCCACGAAGTGCCGTGGCGTGGTTTTGTTTTAGATTCGCGAGGCACAGTGAGTCGTTCAGCCGTGTCTCATTCAGTCTCCAGAAAAGATTTCCCGGGAAGCCTTGGCAGGCACAGCTACGCAATCATAGATCCGAGTGTAGAATGTCATCGATTATGAGCCTTTAAACACAGGAAGTCAGGATGTCTGAAAGAAACACGTAGTCCTATACGACTATACGTTCTGTGCGGAGAGTAGAAGAACGTATATCCCCTAGCCTCTGGATGAAATTACGCCAGACATCGCTCAATTGCATGTATGCAGCTATTTTTTCATTTTGTTTAATTTGTTCAGTTGGGATGGCTGAACGGCCCGAAAGGTTGTCCAGCACAGGTGGAGTGCCGCATTAAAGTCCCGCATAGTATTACCTCCCCCTTTGCGCAAAAGGTTGTACTCGTCCAAAACCTTAGAGAGAAGAGGACAACTGACCCTGGTTTGTGGCAATAACATTCACAATCGTGTAGGAGTGCCTGAAATGCTACATCTGACGAATATAATCTCGCATTGGGGTCTTGTTTAACCTCAGGACCTTGGGTGGGAGGGACTTATGGAAGAGATTGCTACCCCTTTAGTTTTAGAGTCTGAGTTACTACTATGGCACCAGGCAGGGTACTATCTGTTTTTTCAAGACTGGGAGGTGATTTAGCCTGAGATGATTCCCTGCAGCTAAGATGTGCGAGCGAGCTTTGTGCATCTCGCATAGAATCCAGACGCCTCTCAGGGATGTTGAACCCCTTCCACGTAGAAAGAGGTAACCTTAATTGATGTCATGGAACATCAATAACCAGCACCTCGTTAGGCCATCCCTCTCAAAGAATCTCCTGGTAGGCGCAGAACAAACAAAAAACAAATGCACTCTGGAAGATGCGTAACAAAGCTCCCCTTAATCGCATCAATGCTTCGGAAACTAAACGAGCAGCTTGACGGCTGCAAAGTACCACAAATTCGCACCCTACTGAAGTCCCCAGACTATTTGGGGACAGAGGCCGCTAAGCGACTTGAAGCAACTGACAGATTGTAACACAAGCTCAAGCCATAGGGGGTAAGTAACCCTCATGAGTAACAGTAGTGAACAACATTACATAGGGCAAGTATATGCAAAATAATGCGCATGCCTGGGAGAACCATGGCATCCTAAACTGTTGGGGGAGCAGTTGTAGCAGTATAAAGGTATATCTGACATAGAGGAAGGAGAGGGAATGGAGAGGGGGGAATTACATACAAAGAGAGTAGCATAAGGAAGGGAGGAAGAAGGATGAAGAGAGAAAAAAAAAAGGAAAGGGAGGGGGACGGAAAAAGGGAGGGAAAGGGAAAAGAATCGGGAAGTCAGATACTTCTTTGACTAGGGTGCAAGGAGAAATTCTAACAATTATCAGATATCAGAGAGCACATAAACAGGCACATGAATAGCATAAGACCTGGCAGAATGGATACCTCACAGTCAGTCGCATTGAGTTGTTTTTCGTGTCAAAGTCCCTCAGGGTTGTCTCTACTTCCGTTCTCTAATTGGGGTCTGCGATCCCTTTTGCGCAAGGGGCGACCTCTGTGAGCCAAACCTTCTGGATGAAGTCTGAGAACCGGCGCCGATACCTGAAAGGTGGGAAACAAACATCGCCAGCCACTCGGCAATGAAACAGGGAAGTTTTCCAAGGCCG
Source organism: Phyllomedusa bahiana (assembly GCA_025379985.1). Taxonomy (NCBI): domain Eukaryota; kingdom Metazoa; phylum Chordata; class Amphibia; order Anura; family Hylidae; genus Phyllomedusa; species Phyllomedusa bahiana. The sequence goes on from JAODAL010001632.1 coordinate 191,491, forward strand.
CCATGAAAGACCGCAGATCATCAGGGGAACGTAAGTGATCAACTCCCTCACCCCTGGCGGACATGCAGGGCGAACGGGATATCCGAGGATTGCAGGATCGCCAGAATAGGCTTCAGTGTGGTCCGGGATCCGAAGTGTGCGCCTGGAAAGATCTGGACAAGAAGCTAGTTTAGCACCTTCTAAAGGCTATGTTTGGGACACGCCTGGCTTTCAACATATGATTCCTGAGGAGAAATAGTGGATGCGGCATTAACGGCTCTCGGTAAGCCTCATCAAGACTGGGCGGGCGTAACGCAACTGGTGAGCCCTGTCAATTTCTAATGGTCTCCGCCTGGTCTCTGCCCCAGAGCCCATAAAGAGTTGGTGAGAGTCAGTGGCAGGTCTTGCGCTTTTATGGAGACTCGAAGCCACGGATTCGGATGTTATTCCTCCGATTGCGTTCTCGAGGTCATCCCATATGCACAATTCAGACTTTGGTGGAGGTTTTTCTGGAATCTATGAAATCCTGTCATCGAGTCCAATCTATGGTGAACCAACTCTTGCTGCTCGCTTTAATGACTGACACGTGCTTCAATAAAGAAACGTCCGTTTTAAAACAGTTTGGAAGGTCCTCTACCACCATGCAGATTGAGATCATGAGCAAGGCCGTAGGTCGCTTTTAGCTGTTAACAAGGCAAGGAGGAGCCTAAGTTCAGGTGCCCCTGTAGAGTATTGCAAGCCTTCAGCTTGTTGGTATGCATGTCATGGCGCACTCTTGGTGCGATGGTACCCGCCATGTATGTGGCCACTGGAGAGGATGTCAATGGAGGATCTGGGGCTGTGATCCGGAGGGTGCTGTCGCATGGAGCGCTGGGCGTGGGACCCTTCTGACCCGCTGGGCGAAGCTGCAGGGCTTTGGGAGGTGAAGAGCGTTGGGCTCACTCCTAGGCCTATCACTGGGCTCCTGGCGGTAGCAGGGTCTAGGGACCGGGGGCTCCCCTCTCTCTCAGACATCCTGTCCGCATTGAGGGATCCAGGGGATGTAGAACTGTCCTCATTGGGGGGTGCAGGCATGTTTCTGCCGTCCCTCATAAGGCCTGTCTCAGCCATATCATGCTGCAGTCCATCCCCCATCCCCTTGGCCCGGGTACCTGTCTGCAGGGGTCCGGAAAGGCTGCCGAGTCCCCCGCCGTTCTCACGTCTGCAGCCGGTCCCTAAGATCTGGTGCACGGCGCTTCAGGCCCCCGATTACTTGGCGCCGGATCCTCGGCGCGTCCCTATTTCCCCGGTGCGGGAGTCGCGGTCCACCGCAGAGTCTTCCCCCTCTCTTCCTTACTTGCCGCGGGGTGCTGGGTAATTGCCGGTGAGTCCGGTTCGGAGGTCATCGCTTGACGCGCTCTCCTGGGCCGCTCCTTCCCAGGCTGCTAGGCGGATCCGTCAGCGCCGTCCTCCATCCCCAAGATGGCGCCCGTGGACAAGGACTGCTCCTGGAGCCTGCTTGAAGCCGCGCAAGCGGTGGCAAAAAAATATACAAATGGGCACCTCGCCCTCTGGGTGATCGGCTGCAGCTCAGCTCCTTCTTTGTTGCGCTGAACCCATTTTCAGAAGGTATTAACCCCCCCCACTGTAGCTGGTTGCCCTGGAGGAGCTCTCTTACTCGCGTCCTACCAGCAGCATATCAGGCCACGCCCCCTCGAAAAAATGTTTTTAATTTCAGAAAATTGAGGAGTATGGTCCAATACTAGCGTAGGTTTCTGTTTTTTTTTTTACAAATTTACGGTCTATGGTTTTTGTTATTTTTTTTTGAAACAAATTTTTATTTAAACAGTTGATTTCTGTCTTTGGTATCTACAATACTTGATGCACGTTTTAGCATCCACTTTGGATATCCACGATGGTATAATCTTTCGCACATTTGTTTATGCTCCTCCCAATAATCCTCATCATAACTGCAGTTTCTTCTTGCCCTAATCATCTCCCCAAGCGGGATAGACTTATATACATATTTTGGATGGAAACTCCTAGAATGGAGTATAGTGGTTCCCGCTGTGCTCTTACGGTACGTCTTAGTCTCAATAGGACATCCAGGTCTACCAATCAAAGTCAAATCCAGAAACTGAATCACCTCGGGACTTGAAATATGTGTGAACTGTAAATTAAATCCATTGTTATTAAGGAAAAATACAAATATGGGTATGGCAGATACATCGCCCCTCCAGACAAATAGGAGGTCATCGATGTATTTGCCATACCAAAAAATCAAATCAACAAAGGGGTTATCTGGGGTAAAGATGTACAAATGTTCCCACCATGCCATGACCAATTTGGCCAGGGATGGTGAGAACTTAGCCCCCATAGATACACCCCTAACCTGTAAATAAATTACCTGGTTGAACGAGAAAAAATTGAGAGTCATAAGAAACTCTGCTACAGATACCACAAAATCCGAATACTCATGTGAATAATTTGTATAATGTGAAAGATGAAACTTAAGTGCTGATAGTGCCACTTGATGAGGTATACTAGAATATAAAGCCTCTACATCACATGTAAGCCAAACCATGTCATTGTCCCAAATAATATCCCCTAAACTTCTCAAAACTTCCCTATTGTCCTGCTGATGACCTGGACATCTAGCTACCAGGGGTTGTAAGAGGCCATCAAGCCACTGGCACAGTCTCTCTAAAAGAGAGCCTATGCCAGAGAATATCGGTCTCATGGGCGGTTTGTGACGATTTTTGTGGATCTTAGGGAGACCATACATGACTACCTAACCTACCTACCTAGGGCCTACCAACCTATTTAATCGGGGTCTACCTGCTTATATGAATCGGAAGGGTACAGGTCATAGCTGTAACACAATCTCCAGGGGGTGAATGCTCTGTTCCTCCCCTACCCTTTAGGAGAATGGACCTCTAATCTATGGCCTGTACCCACTCTCCCACCCTAGGAAGTTTGTACAGAGGTGGGGGGATATTTGTGTCCAAATCTGCAGGGACAAGTGGTAGCTAGGAGAAGTCATCATTGCACTCCTGATCGGATGCGGAACAAAAGAGAAAGTCAACGACTCGTCAGAGAAATTTCACCTGTGAGTCACAAGGTATAACTGCACTGTAATCACTTATATGTCTGCAGAGTCTGTATACACGTATCTACCATTATATGGTCACTGTATGAAGGTAATATACTGTCTGCAGAGCCTGTGTACATGTATCTACCACTATGTGGTCACTGTATGGAGGCAATATACAGTCTGTAGGTCACCTGTGTACACTGGTATATACCACTATATGGCGCTAATATTGATCTTTATTCAGTAATAGTATAGGGGTAGTATTAAATCACTATTTGATGGTAATTTGTGGTCATGTTCATGCAGTATAATCAGGTCCTTATGTAGTAGTGCTATTGATAATGTTGGTCTTGGTACAGTGGGATTTGTTTTGTAGCAGTATGATGGTGACATCTATGGTGAGGTAATCACTCTTTGTATTATCTAGTAACTGCATGATTTAAGAGGTCTCGGTAAATGTTCGTGGTTGGGGAGGCTATGGGGCACAGGCTTCTCTAGTTTATGCCCCTGTTTACTGTGTAAAGCAGATGTAGGACATTAGCAATGTTTTGGGCTAAGAGCCCTTTTTCAGGCTGAGTATGATATGTGCCGCTTTGAATGAGGAGCTAGTGCGTCAGTGGTTGGAAAAAAGAAATCCTGTTTTGCTATGCAGATGGAAAGCATGCACAACCTCACTCGTAGCAGGCTGCTTTGCATAACGAGACAAGCTTTCTTTTCTAACCACTGTCACACTAGATCCTCATTTAAATTGCCGCATATCATACTCAGCCTAAAGAAGTGCTCTAAACCCAAAATGTTGATATCTTGCTACATCTGCTATACACAGTGAATACTGCATACTGTATATTGTATATATGGTACAAATGAAACCACCTGGATGGATGTAATAAAGAAAGAAAGAATCTTCTCATTGCATTGACTAACACTTTTTTTAGGCTACAGATTTACTTACTGGCAGGGCCTATTAGAGAAATACACAAGGCACACAGGCTGCCATAAACCCAACAGCATCCCATAATAACATCACAGGGTCAGAGATTAATAGTGAGTGCGGCATCTAAGCACTGTAGCAAAGGAAGGGGTCTCTATTGTCACCACAATGACAGAAATAGACCCCTTCTTTTGTCGGACTGCTTAGATCCTTTAGGGTGCGTTCACACGGCAGTGGACAAATACCGGTCGGATTACCCGGCCGGTATTTGTCCGGTTTTGCGGCCGTCCCTGCAGCCTTGGGGGGGACGGTTTTTCTCCGCGATGAGTGAAGAAGAGCCCTCCCCCCTCCCATTGAGGGGTTCATATTCTGTCCGGAAACCGGACGGAAGAATGAACATGCTGAATGTATTTTGAGCGGCCCGCCGGGCGGCAGACCTGTGCAGTGGGGACTGCTGCACGGGTTTTCCATAGAGCACAGTCGTGCTCAATTTCAGACGGTTTTTCAGGCGGTCTGAAAAACCGCAAACAGGCTGAAATACCGGCCAAAAACCCTTGCCGTGGGGACATGCCCTTAGTGCGCGTTCACACGGCACAGGACAAATAGGCCGGTATTTGTCCTATTTAGCGCCCGTCCCCACGGCCGCGGGGGGAGGCAGCTTTTCTCCGCGATGAGCGGAGAACAGCCCTCCCCCTCCCATTGAGAAGCATATCTTCCGCCCAGAAACCGGACGGAAGATGGTGCATGTTCTATGTTTTGTCGCCGGACCGCCGGCGACAAAACCGCCGGGCGGGAAACCCGTGCAGTGGGGACTGCGGCACGGGTTTTCCATAGAGCACAATTGTGCTCATTTTCGGCTGTTTTTTCAGGCGGTCTGAAAAACCGCAAACCGGCTGAAAAACCGTCCGAAGACCCTTGCCGTGGGGACATGCCCTTAGGGTGTGTTTATACGGCAAAGGACAAAAACAGATGTTTTGACCTCAGCAGAACCATTCATTACAATTGGTTTTTGGACTGTTATTGACACAAAAACTAGTCAGTTTTTCAGCGGTTTTGGTTTTTTGAACTGTTTTTGTCACTGATTTTGTCCAGGTTTTCCCAGCGGTTTTTGGACTGTTTTTCAAGCAGAAAAGTGTACTGAGTGCAAAAGTATTCCTGATTGGTGCAAGAAACCATTTTTTCACTTTCACTTTAAGAACATGTGCATTTTAACAGCATAAAAATGTGGTTAGTTTAGGTTAAAGAGAGGATTTATAAACTATTCTTCGCACTGAAGTGCTTTGCAGGACCTTCCTGTGTTAAAAAAGTGCAAAACCTAAAACTGCCCAAAAACTGCCCAAGAACTGCGCCAAAAACTCACTTTCTGAGCGATTTACATTGACTCCAATGTTAATTTTCAGTCCGGAAACTGAGCAAAATAGTGAACATGTTTTATATTTTTCGGACTGCCGGCGGTGTGAAAGACTGCCCGGTGGAAAAACCGTTCAGTGGGGACTGCTGAACTGTTCTTCTATTGAAGTCTATTGCTTGCAGGTTTTCAGAAACCACAAACCGTCTGAAAAACAGACCAAAAACCCTTGCCGTGGGCACAAGTACTTAGTCTCTATTTATCTCTGACCCATTAGAGCAAATTGTCGACCACTGGTGTCAGCTGTGCTCACAACGTCACTATGTTGCAATAATATGTCAGGAAGCATTAGGGCATGTCCCCACGGCAAGAGTTTTCGGCCGGTTTTTCAGCCAGTTTGCGGTTTTTCAGGCCGCCTGAAAAACCGGCCGAAAATCAGTACGATTGTGCTCTATGGAAAACCCGTGCAGCAGTCCCCACTGCACGGGTCTTCCGGCCGGCGGTTTTTCCGCCCGCGGTCCGGCCGCAAATCATTGTGGAAGCACAATCTTCCGTCCGGTTTCCAGACGGAATATGTACTTCTCAATGTGAAGGGGGAGGGCTTTTCGCCGCTCATCGTGGAGAAAAGCCCCCCCCCAAACCCCCCCCCCGCCGGGGGGACGGCTGCAAAAAAGGCCAAAAAACCCCAGGCAAACCAGCCGGTATTCGTCCTGTGCCGTGAGAACACGGCCTTAACAGCCTCATGCTCATGACTTCATAGTATGTCGTGGTTCAGGAAGAGGTTGAAAAATATTTAAAAAAAAAGGTTCTTAGAACGGCTTCTTTGGCTCAGAAGTAGCTGGCAATGGAGGGAAAACTAAACTGGTGACATAAACGTTATATTGTTTTGAATGTACATAGAACAAGAAACCTTTTCTTCATTTATGCTTGGCACAAGTCTGTGCCACCTATTTATAGAAGTGAAATGTTGAGACAGTATTTCATTTTGGAACTGAGTACGCTGGTAATTTTAGCCAAGGTTATGAAATGTAGCAGAAAAAGCAATAGTCAGTAATTTTCTTCACATCTTACAAATTAGGCAATGGAAACATGATCTTATAATGGGCAAGTAAGGTATTCAAGTATTGTGTGCTTTATATATTTACACAATGTACAATGTTAAAACGATGTTCAAAAGTCACAGATATTGTAGAGGGCGGCGAGGAAAAAGCAAACCTACTGAACAATTTTTTTCCACTGTATTTGCTGAAGAAAATGAACTTCCTGTTGATGAGCAGAGGGATGAGGTAAACTCCAACTTAAGGGGGACAAGTCTGAAAGCTGTCGTGGTCTAAGACTTTTCTTGTTGCCCATAGCAAACAACAGGGTTCCCTTTCATTTCTTCAGAGCACTATGTAAAATGAAAGGGAACGCTGATTGGTTGCTATGGGCAACAAGAAAAGTCTTAGACTAAGGCCTCGTTCACACGGCTTATTTCGGCGCGGATTTGGACCCTACTACGCGCCGGATTTGCGCTGCAGTACGGCGCCAATCCGTAGGAGTCAATACGGTAATCCACTGCTCTCATAAAGAACAGTGGATTCCGTCGCTCCTCCCGCTCGGCGAATCCGCCGCGGGGGAGAAAGTGACATGAACATTATCTACGGCGCGGACGCGCCGTAAACAATGCATTGTCTATGGGACGGGAGCGCGCCCCCGCGCCTCCAGCCCCGCCCCCATCCTGCCCCTTATTCACGGCGGATTTGTGAGCTCAATACGGCTCACAAATCCGTCGGGAATAAGCCGTGTGAACACGGCCTAAGACAGTTTTCAGACATATCCCCCTAAATGTTTCTTGTCTAACCCAGGAAGAGGTGCAGTTCCGTCTTAAGAAGATTAAAATAAACAAATTCCCAGGTCCTGATGGCATACACCCGCGTGTCCTAAGGGAGTTAAGTAATATTATAGATAGGCCCCTAATCTTAATGTTTATGGACTGTATAATAACAGGGTATGTTCCAAAATATTGGCGCACAGCAAATGTGGTGCCAATACTCAAAAAGGGGTCAAAAAGTGATTCTGAAAACTTTATGCCGGTAAGTTTCACCTCTGTTGTGGGTAAAATGTTTGAAGGTTTTCTCAGAGATGCTATCCTGGAGTATCTCACTGAAAATAAATGTATAACGCCGTTCCAGCATGAGTTTATGAAGGATCGGTCCTGTCAGACTAATCTCATTTGCTTCTATGAGAAGTTAGTTCTAAACTGGATTGAGGTGAAGCATTGGATGTAATACATAGTTGCCAACTTTTGAAAATGAAAAAGCAGGAGATTGAAGAGGGTGGCGCGCGTAGCGCGGCACGGCAAAAAAATTTGCATGGACAAGCCCATCTTGTTGGTGTGCCACGCCCCCTCAAAAAGCCACACCCACTCCGCCTAACTGCATAACGGCTTTGGAAGAAAGCCAGGTAGATGCCCTTATAGCCAGGTAGTAGCACCCCATAACCAGGTAGTGCCCCTTACAGGCAGGTAGATGCCCGCTTGTAGCCAGGTAGATGCCCCTTTGTAGCCAGGTAGATGCCCCCCTTTGTTAGCCAGGAAGATGCCCCCATTTGTTAGCCAGGAAGATGCCCCCATTTGTTAGCCAGGTAGATGCCCCCATTTGTTAGCCATGTAGATGCCCCCATTTGTTAGCCAGGTAGATGCCCCCCTTTGTTAGCCAGGAAGATGCCCCCATTTCGTTAGCCAGTTAGATGCCCCCTTTATTAGCCAGGTACTTGCCCCCTTTAGTAGCCAGGTACTTGCCCCCTTTAGTAGCCAGGTACTTGCCCACTATTGCTAATAAAAATAAAAAAATAAAAGCCACTTACCTCACCTGGCTCCTGCAGCTCCGGACATCTCACGGCCGATCTCCTCAGCGTCGCAGGGGGAGTGAGTGCAGCCGCGCGTCACACCCCCTTCGACGCTGATCTGTATGTACAGCGCACACTGGCGCTGTACATACGGGGGGAGAAGGGAGGAGGGGAACGATCCCTCCTGCCTCCTCCCTGCACAGTGAGACTCGCCGGGCGGGTGAGCGGTTGCTTCACCCGCTTGTAGGAGCAGCCCAGCGGCGCCAGAGTAGCGCACGGCGGGAAGTTCGCCAACTCTGCCGGGGTGGCGGGGGGGGACCCCTATTAGCGGGACCCCCCGCCAAAAGCGGGAGAGTTGGCATGTATGATGTAATATATCTAGATTTCTCTAAAGCATTTGATACGGTGCCACATAAAAGGTTGGTAAGTAAAATGAGAATGCTTGGACTAGGGGAAAATGTGTGCAAATGGGTAAGCAACTGGCTCACTGATAGAAAACAAAGGGTGGAGATTAATGGTACATACTTGGACTATATTCCTGTTACTAGTGGGGTACCACAAGGGTCAGTATTGGGCCCTATCCTCTTTAATATTTTCATAAATGATCTTACACAGGGATTGCACAGTAGAATATCAATCTTTGCAGATGATACTAAGCTCTGTAAAGTAATCAACACAATAGAGGATAATGTGTTATTACAAAGGGATCTTGATAGGTTGGAGGCTTGGGCACAGAATTGGCAGATGAGGTTTAACACAGATAAATGCAAGGTTATGCACATGGGGAGGAAAAATCCATTACATGACTACATGTTAAATGGAAAAACACTGGGTAAAAGTGACTGAAGACGGACTTGGGAATCCTGGTGGACAGTAAACTTAACTGTAGCAGCCAGTGTCAGGCAGAAGCAGCCAAGGCTAATAGGATCATGGGTTGTATTAAAAGGGGCATAGATACACATGATGGATACATTATTCTCCCACTATACAAGTCACTGGGTAGACCACACATGGAATATTGTGTACAGTTTTGGGCACCAGTGCACAGGAAAGACAGTGTAGAGCTTGAACAGGTACAAAGGCGGCAACAAAAATAATAAAAGGACTGGGTGGACTACAATACCCAGAAAGATTAGCAAGGTTAGGGTTAGTTTAGAGAAAAGACTGCTTCGGGGGGACATAATAAATATGTATAAATATATTAAGTGCCAATATAGAGATCTCGCTAAAGATTTATTTATACCGAGGACTGTATCCAGAACAAGGGGGCATCCTCTACGTCTTGAGGAAAGAAAGTTTCTACATAAACATAGAAAGGGATTCTTTACTGTTAGAGCGGTGAGACTATGGAACTCTCTGCCAGAGGAACTTGTCATGGTGAATTCACTAACCGAGTTCAAGAAGGGCTTGGATGCATTTCTGGAGGGCGATAACATAACAAGTTATAGTGACCAGGATTCTGGAGAGGGGTCTGGATACATTTCTAGATGTAATATAACAAGTTATAGTGACCAGGATCTAAAAGGCTATACATTTCTAGTTGTAATATAACAAGTTATTGTGACTAGGATTCTGGGGAGGGGTCGTTGATCCAGGGATTTATTCCCATTGCCAGATTGGAGTCAGGAAGGAATTTTTTCCCTAACATGAGGACAATCGGCTTCTACCTTATGGGGATTTTTGCCTTCCTCTGGATCAACACTTAAACAACAAATCCAGTTCAGCAAATGGGCTGAACTGGATGGACGTATGTCTTTTTTCGTCCTGACAAACTATGTAAGGTCCATGTACAGTTATAGGGAACTGACTTCCATTCAGAACTTATAAAGGTAGCTGCTGCAAATGTTCACTAACCTGAAGAAGCCCAGTTGGATTTTAGCCCTACATCAAATGCATATTAAAATGTATTCTGGCTCCATGGCTCCAAGCTTTTATCTTCAATTTAAATATGCATATATAGGGGGCGTGGCTTAGCAATGGCCGTGTGAAGACGCACCTTACAGAGCTCCTCACAGTCTCCAGCTTTTCCAGGCCATAATATCCATAAAACATGGGGAAGACTGGCAGAAGACAGAGACCGAAGGGCACCCCGCGCTCTGGCTCCACACAGGAGGACATTGAAGCATTCTTCCTGCCGGTAAAGCCTGCGGTATCACTCCCGGCCCTTGGCCCCGCTGGACTGCAAGATGGCCGACGCCGCGGGGCGTCTCTATCAAGCTCCCCGGACGGCGACTTGCAAAGAAGAGGAGCGCAGTCATCCCCGCCCTCCCCGAGGCTCCGAGGGACTCCCCGGCAACACCTGGCGCTGTACCTGCAGTCACAGATGGAGACTCCGGTCATCCGATCCTCTCCTCCGGCGCCTGGGACCCACGATGGACACGCTGCTTCTCCTGCGCACCGGGGTGAGTCACCGCCGGCTGCAGCTGGGAGCCGCGTGCAGCCGGAGCTGCCGGCGCTCACACTGAGCTCTCCCTGCTTGGCTCTGACTGGCTCCTGCTCTCACCTGGACTCAACCAGAAGTGCCCACACGGCATTAGTGGACTGTGCTCCGGCCCTTGATAGCCCTGACAGTGGCCCCTCTTCCCTTACAGTCCCTGGGGCACTGGTGGCACCTCAGCTGGAGGGGGCTTGCTCTGCTCTCCGGGCCCCACAGCTTATAGGCCCCTACCCACAGGGATCGGATCCCATGAGCACCTCTGCTATACCAGCGTGGCAGCATATTGGGGGGAGCCCTTGCCCTCAGAGATCGAGGGGCTCTCTATGTCCCAGTACAATGGGCCCACAACCGCCTGCAGCGGGATCCCCCAACTGGTCCACAGGGTCTTCATGGGACATGTCCCCCTTACCTAAGATGGCGGCCTCACCAGAGGGCTCACTGCCTGCCATTGGCCCACGGGTGCCTGGACTCTCTCTGGATCACCGTGGGGGGCAACCTCTACCTGCTCGGGGGGCCTCCCCTGCTCCTGCGTTCCTGACTGACAGCCTAAGGGGTACACCCGCGATCTTTGGGGCACCAGTATCAAGTACTGCTCAGGTGCACGCATCTCTTTCTCTCAATAATTCTCCAGTCTCACTGGATGAAAACAGGCCAGTGACATTAGCCGACCTGAAACAACTAATGCAGTCGCTCCCCTCAAAAGACGACATCTCCACTTTGTCTACACAGATGGCCGGGGAATTTGCCAGCCTCCGTGCTGATCTATCCTCCTTGCATACAAAAGTGGACGATTTAGATCAGGGCCAGACCCAGACCTCCGCTAATTTGGCATCGGTTACTGATGAGGTGGCGCACCACTCGGCTCAAATATTCGCCTTGCAACAGCATTTAGATGACATTGAAAACCGTAGCAGGCGTAATAACCTACGTATCAGAGGCCTCCCCGAAACGGTCCCTAGTGCTGATCTGTTTGCAGTGGTCACGGCCATCTTTAACGACCTTTTAGGGCGCCCGCCTACAGCTCATATTGAACTGGACAGGGCCCACAGAGCACTGAGACCCCCTAATCCTGCAGATCCAAGGCCACGAGATGTCATATGCCGGGTTCACTTTTTTGTCATGAAAGAGGACATCATCTTTGAAGCTCGGCGCCGCAAGTCACTGTCCTATCAGGGCGCTCCCATTAGGATTTTACAGGACTTATCTCGTCTCACATTAGCCCAGAGGGCCGGCCTGTCCCCACTCTGGGATGTCTTGAAGGAGAAAAATATTCCCTTTCATTGGGGATACCCCTTTGCGCTGCATGTTTGTTTACCTAAACAAACTCTAACGATCCGGTCGGCGAAGGACATTCCATCGGTGCTACAGGCTCTTCAGATCGAGGACCTTTCACTCCCAGATTGGCCGAATTTGGCTTCCCTAGCCTTTAAGCCACCCCAGCGGAAGAGTCTCCACCCCGCCTACCACTGCCCCACTGCAGGGGAGGCAGAGGGACCTGCGACCAAGCTCTGGGGGCCACGTGGCTTGGGATCTGCGTCGCTCTCTCCCTCTGAACCCTGCCTGAGGACACTGTTCCGGAAACTCTCCCTAGAGGAGCCCCACTTACTGCCACGGCGGGCAGTCGCTGGCGGGAGAAGTGGTCCCCTCAAACACGTCCTGGTGGGCACCACAAATCCCCCGCAGGTTATGGTGCCAAGGTCCTGTCTACGCTCCCTTAGATGTTTACATAGGTTTCCCCTTATACATTGGCTCAACGGCGGCCTGGTTATTATTATCATAATTAGATTCGTTCAGTCGTACTATAGTAATGGCTACGAGGAGTCTTCTCGATGTTCCTGAGCTCTCCCACATTCCCCCAGTAGGCGGAACTCCTGCTTTGAGTTCACTTAACTTGGCAGGATCCACATTTCTTGTTACTATCTTGTTTAGTTAACGCGCAGGACTTAGGTGCCTGCTTTTGGGTTTTTTGTCTCGTGTTTTGTTTGACTGAGTGTGTGTGGGGTGTGTGTGGTTTTTTTTTTTCTTCTTCTTCTCTTTTTTCTCCTCCTGCCCTTTCCCTCTTTTCTCCTGCTTTCCTTCTTCTGCAGCAGTGGTTCCGGAGTTGGAGGCCTGTTCCGGCCCGGTGCGGACTGAAGTCTCCATTTGAATCTTGTCAAGATGGATCTCCGCATTGCCTCCTTTAACGCGAGGGGTCTGAACACGCCGGAGAAACGTGCGCAGGTTCTCTACCATTTTCATCGCGCCAGGGTCCAAATTGTATGCCTCCAGGAGACCCATTTTAAGGTAGGACATGCCCCTAACATCAAGAGTAAATACTATACTTCGTGGCACTTTGCTAATTGTCACGAGTCCCGGTCCAGGGGAGTTGCCATAGCGATTCATCGGTCCTTGACCCATCAGGTCGTCAGCTGTACTGTTGACCCAGGGGCCCGTTACCTCATCTTGACTCTTTCCATCAATGGCCAGCTGTTTACTATCATAAATGCGTATGCTCCGAATGTGGGCCAGGCAGGTTTCTTTGAGACGCTGACCGACATTTCCCTCCCGTTGGTTCAGGGGACAGTGATATTCAGTGGGGATTTTAATGTTACGCTGGATCCCACGTTGGATAACTCCTCTGGGAAATCAGCTTTAGCATGCTTGGCCATTAAGAAGGTGAAAAGAGCCCTCTCACGTCTCCAGCTCTGCGACGTCTTGAGGATCATGCACCCCTCTGACAGGGACTACTCCTTCTTCTCTCCTCCCCACGGCTCTTATAGTCGTTTAGACTATATAATGGTTCAACATTCGGCCCTACCTTGGACGGTCTCTGCCTCAATTGGGAATATTCTGCGACTCCCTGCCACGGGTGTGAAGGTCTGGAATTGGAAGCTAAATGAGTCTCTCCTTCTAGACCCGTTATGTGTCGCTGATGTTAAGAGCCAGGTCTCCCAGTTTCTGTCTTTCCACACCTCTGACCCCACCTCTAGAACCAACCAATGGGAGGCTCTTAAGTGCGTGCTTCGGGGCACTCTCATTAAACATGGCTCCAGGCTTAAAAGGGACAGAGCGGCTGCCCTCACAAAAGCCCTGTCTCAGGTCTCTACTCTGGAGGCTGTGCACAAAGGTGCCCTTTCCCCTACAGTCCTCCGAGAACTGCTAAAGGCACGCCTGGAGGTACGACGCCTTCTGGAGAATTCTTGGGGCTGTTTCATCCAAAGATGCCGCAGTTCATTTTATGAATACGGCAACAAATGTGGACGGATGTTGGCTAGGGCAGTCCGCTCCCGGATGGCCCAGTCCCATATCCCTGTTATCAAAACCACCTCGAATGCTGTGGTTCATCGCACTGAGGACATTGCTCAAACTTTCCATTCGTTCTATTCCAAATTGTATAACCTTCCCTCCTCCTCCCAGCCCCATCAGCCGGGAGTGTTCCCTCACCCATCCCTATCCTCTAGGATCCCGGCTTCGGTCGTAGAGGCACTGGAGGAACCATTCACTCTGACGGAGTTGCAGTCGGTCATTAAGGATCTTCCAGGTGGAAAAAGCCCAGGGCCAGATGGCTTCACGGGACAATTCTTTAAAACCTTCCGGGATTTACTCAGCCCGGTGCTTTTGGACGCCTTCAACTCCATCTCAGCTGATACTCACTTCCCTGCCCAGACTACGCTGGCACATGTTGCGATTATTCCCAAGCCTGGCAAGGACCCCCAATGCTGCGGCATTTACCGTCCTATCTCCCTGTTAAATGTAGATGTGAAAATCTACGCCAAAATGTTAGCCAACAGACTTAACCCTATCCTAAACTCGATAATCCACCCAGACCAGGTGGGCTTTGTCCCGGGCAGGGAGGCGCGCGATAATACACTTAAAACTTTGGATATTATCCACCATGCGCGATCCCACAGGATCCCGCTGATGGTATTGTCGCTGGATGCAGAGAAGGCGTTCGACCGTATTTCGTGGCCTTCTCTGCACCAGACCCTCAGCCACCTGGGTCTTGGCCCTAATTTTTTGGCTAGGATTGCTGCCCTGTATCGCACGCCCTCTGCTCGTCTCAAGGTCAATGGTACCCTATCTACTTCCTTCCATTTTGAACGGGACTAGGCAGGGTTGTCCTTTGTCCCTGTTACTATACGTCCTAGTAATGGAGAGTTTGATGGCGGCCATCAGATCTAACCCGGACATTAAGAGGATCACCATTGGAGCCAGGAGTATAAATGCTCGCCGTTTGCCGATGACCTTTTGGTCTATGTTACAAACCCTCACATCTCCCTTCCGGCTCTGATGGCCGTAATCAAAAACTTTGGGGACTGGTCAAACTTCAAAATAAATATGTCCAAATCTGAGGTCCTTGGGGTCGGAATTCCTGCCCGAGACCAGGCTTCTCTACAGTCCAACTTTCCTTTCAAGTGGCCTGGGGCGGGTATTTCATATCTGGGGGTGCAGATTTTTGAAGACTTGTCGAGACTCTATGCTACTAACTTTCTCCCTCTGTTGCGTAAAACCAAACGGGATCTGGATAGCTGGCAGAATAAGGAATTATCCTGGTTTGGCAGAATCAACCTTTTGAAAATGTCTATTCTTCCCAAGTTCCTATATCTCTTTCAAACTCTTCCTATACATGTTCCCATGCAGTTTTGGAACGCTCTTCGGAGATGTTTTACAGCTTTTGTGTGGTCCGCGCGTAGACCACGCATAGCATATGACACGTTGACAAGATCTAAGGCCGAGGGTGGCAAGGGACTGCCCGATTGTAGGCTCTATTATTTAGCCTCGGCCTATTCGAGGTTCCTGGCGCTGGTTGCAGACAGAGATAGGAAGCTTTGGGTCGCTTTAGCTTAGGATCTTAGTTCTTCCGCGGTGGCGGTTCTCCCCTGGACCTGGACTCCTGCTCTGGGTGATGGCATGTCCTCCTCTTTCTGTGTGGGGCAGACCATGTCCGTCCTCTACTCCCACAAGACCTCCCATTCTCTTATAGATCATGGAGGCCCTTGCCTGCCTATTACAGACAACCCTGACTTCCCTCCGGGTATCTCACCAAATGTATTCTTGGGTGGAACGAAAAAAACACCCCTGCGTTTGCACCAGGTAGCTTCTGAGGGGAAGTTACGACCACTTGGCGACATCTTTGGAGAGGCTCCAATCCCTGCATCTGCCTCATTTCAACTTGCTCAGCTTGCCCACTTCTTTCATAAGATTAAGTCCAGAGGCCACTTGACAAGGCCCCTCACGCCTTTTGAGTCAGTGGTGGTGTCGTCTGCAGGAATGAGGCATTCCCTTTCATTTCTGTATAAATTACTGCTCTCAAACCGGGATAGCTCCCCCCCTCCTTTCTGCCTTAAGTGGGAGGAGGAATTGGGCCTTTCCTTTACCTCAGCCCAATGGAGTGATGTTTCCAGATGACCCAAGGGGCATTGGTAGCATCCAAACATCAGGAGACCGGTTATAAAATTCTTTCCCGATGGTACAGGGTTCCCGTAGTCTTGCATAGGATCTTTCCCTCCACTTCGGACCTATGCTGGAGATGTGGTAAGGAAAAGGGGACCATGGCCCATATATGGTGGGGTTGTTCTGCGTTAGGAAGCTTTTGGATTTCAGTCCTGGAGGTCATTGAGGAAGTCACTGGAGTCTTGATCCCAAACTCTCCGGAGGCACTGCTGCTCTTCATGATTCCCATGGCTGCTGAAAAATTAAAAAAGTCTCTTTTGAAGCACCTGCTTCAGGCTGCCAAAACTGTGATCCCACGGAAATGGAAGTTGACGACTCCGCCGTCCCTGGATGATTGGTTCGCGGAGATTGATTTTGTGAGGAGGATGGAGGAATTGATCTCCCGTACTCCTGAACAAGTAGATAAATTCCGTAAAACCTGGTCGCCTTGGTTACTCTTTCTAAACTCCCCACTTTTTCTTTCAATCACCTCTTAAGTGCTCGAGGTGATGGGAAAGCACTCTACTCCTTTTGCCCCTTTCCCCTCCCCCCTCCATTTTTTGTTGTTTTTGGTTTGTTTGTTTTTTTTTTTTGTGGTTTGGTGTCTAGGTGTCTTCTGTGTAGATATAATTTGTTTGTCTATGTGTTGATGCTTTATTTTGCTAGTTAGCTTACACAACGTTGACCTTCGGCCCTTTTCTATGCCCTGCTCACGAAGGCGCATATGGTACCCTCTTGCTGCAATGGGCTTACTTTATACTTTATATTTCATATTAAGAAGGGCACCCCATTCCGATGTGTGGTTTCTAACATTTGTTTCTATTCTGACGTTCTCAGATTTATTGTTTCCTTGACAGGATCTACTTTGCTTTTGTATTATTGAGGCTATACGCCGCTGTAAATTCTTTGATCACCTGTCTGTCATTTTATGCATACATGTAACTGTGTGACTCATTGACTTGTTCATTAATAAAACCTTCTTGAATTATAAAACAAAAAATATGCATATATATATATACACTGGCAATTTAGCAAGTTTTCCCACCTACAAAGAATGGAGAGGTTGGTAACTTTTATGGTAGGTTCACTTCACCTGCGAGAGACAGAATCTAAAAAAAATCCAGAAAATCAAGTGATGATTTGTAAATAATTCATTTGCATTTTACTGCAATAAATAAGTATTTGATCACTTCCAACCAACAAGAATTCTGGCTCTCACAGACCTGATAGTTTTTTTTAAGAAGCCCTCCTACTCTGCCCCCCTTAACCGTATTAATTGCATCTGTTTGAACTTATTATATATATAAAAGACTCCTGCCAAACACTCAATCAATCACACTTCAACTTTTCCACCAGGGCCAAAACCGAATAGCTGTCTAAGGTTATCAGAGATAAAATTGTAGACTAGCACAAGGCTGGGATGGGCTACAGGACAATAGGTAAGCAGCTTGGTGAGAAGGCAAAAACTGTTGGCATAATTCTTAGAAAATGGAAGAAACATAAGCTGACTGTCAATCTTCCTCGGTCTGGGGCTCCATGCAAGATCTCACCCTGTGGGGTAAGGATAAGTCTGAGAAAGCCCAGAACGACTTGGGAAGATCTGGTCAATGACCTTTATAGAGCTAGAACCAGAGTCTCAAAGTTTACCGTTAGTAACACAATACACTGTCATGGCTTAAAATCCTGCTGGTCATGCAAGGTCCCTCTGCTCACACCAGCACATGTCGAGGCCTGTTTGAAGTTCACTAATAAACATCAGGATGATCCAGAGGAGGCATGGGAGAATGTAATTTGGTCAGATAAGACCAAAATAGAACTTTTTGGTATCAACTCCACTCGCCGTGTTTGGAAGAAGAAAAAGGATGATTACAACCCCAAGAACACCGTCCCAGCTGTGAAGCATAGTGGAACCACCATACTTTGGGGTGCTTTTCTGCTAAGGGGACAGTATGACTGCACAGCATTGAAGGAAGGATGGATGGGGCCATGTAACGCATGATTTTGGCCAACAACCTCTTTTCCTCAGTAACATTGAAGATGGGTCATGGCTGGATCTACTAGCAGGACACACAACCAGGGCTTGGAGTGGTTCTGTAAGAAGCATTTCAAGGTTCTGGAGTGGTCAGTCTCCAGCCGTGAACACAATTGAAAATCTTTGAGGGAGATTAAACTCAATGTAGCCCCGAATCTTGAAAGATCTGGAGATGATTTGTATGGAGAAGTGGGCCAAGATCCCTGCTGCAATGTGTGCAAACTTGGTCAAGAACTACAGGAAACATCTAACCTCTGTAATTGCAAACAAAGGTTTCTGAACCAAATATTAAGTTCTGTTTTCTATTGTATCAAATACTTATTTCACGCATTAAAATGCAAATTAATTATTTAAAAATCATACAATGGGATTTTCTGGATTGGTTTTTACTAACATTCTGTCTCTCACAGTTGAAGTGTACCTACGAAAAACATTACAGACCTCAAATACTTATTTTCCCCACCGTATATACAGTATATGTATATAAAGATCAAAACAGTCCCTTTTCTCCATTTTGCCAATAAAATAATTCAAAAAGTTGCACATACAGTAATTGGTATCACTGTGTTCATAAAGTTCAAGTGCATGCTGCTAATGTCTTAAACGGGGAACGGGGACCGCAGTAAACTTTGTGGCATAGTTTTTGGGGGCTAAAGAAGTGTGTGTTTCACATGTATAATTAAACAGAACAACACACATACATAACCTCCTCTCCAACTCATCTACTCCTCATCTCTTTTTATGGTATATGTTATGGATCTGCCGTGAGTGTGTCAGAAATAAATATTCATTTGAGGAACAAATCTAGAGATAATATAAAATCTATTTTTACTGCATTGCTCATTTAGGTTGCTCAAAATACCATGTACAGCCCTACAGTGCCAGCCATATAGAACGTCATGTATGAAATTTGGCGCATTAACGCCAAATTTCATGCGCATAATAGCCTAGAATGCACCTGATTTATGAACACGCTCTACAGCGGGTCATAAATCAGGTGCATTCTAGCGCTTGTTACAACATTTCTGGCTCAGGTAAACGACTCTGAAAGTGGTATACCTGTTTCCAGCTGTGATGCGCCTAGAAATGGCGTAGCAAAACTATAAATCTATAGCTTCGTACGGTTCTAGTGTGCCTCGCCTCCCGCACGCCCCCGCGATGGGGGGCAATACAAAGTACCGCAGGAGCTATATAATGTGTCTGTTAATGGCGTGTGGCACATTTAAAAATGTGGTGAACGGGGCTGGACCTGATGTCGGCTGAAAAGACGCCAGATATGTGGCGCAGCCCCGTTCATACATGCTTCCCATAGTGCCCACTATAGCAGTGCCAGCCACACAGTGCCCATCATAACAGTGGCATCAATACAGTGCCCACTATAATAGTGCCCATCTTAGTGCCAGCCATGCAGTGCCCATCATAACAGTGGCAGCAATACAGTTCTAGTCATGCAGTGATCAACATAAAAGTGCCAGCCATCCACTGTCAGTTTTATTTAAAAAAAAAAACATACAAAAAATGGGACATTACCAGTTTATGCTAACTGGGAAAAATTGATAGGTGCAGCTAAATGCAGAGCAAAAGCTCACATACCCCACTGCTAGGGGAACAAATAGATGATAAAAAAACTGCACACCAACTTAACACCTGTTGACATCAGCATTGTAATGGTCGGGTGATGACAAACGTACGCCGAAGCACTGACCGCTGACATCCGGGTGTGGATCCACTGTGATCACCGCAGGCGAGATGGAAGCTGGAGGACCATGCCAGGGAGCGGAGTCTAAGGGGCCCCTGGTCTTCACCAGAGCCCGCCGCAAAGGGGGATGGAGTTTGCTGCGGGGACCCCCAGGTCGCTACCCCTGACGTGGCTACCTGCGGTGACAGCCGAGGTGCAGGACAGGAATACAGGCGGTGCTATACAGGAACAACAGGAAACATGTGCAGCAGGATACAGGAGGAATAAACGTACACATAGCAGGAATCCAACCGGATACAGAAACAGGTGCAACATCAGGACATGGAAGGTACTGGACAAGGACGACACGACAGGATACAGGACAGGTGCAGAGACAGCAGACACGACGGACAGATGGTCAGGAGCTCAGGTGGGAAGCAGGAACTGGACCAGCAACTCAGGGGTTAAAATCCCAACAGCACACCTGAGATGCTGGCAGGAGCTCAAGATGGCCTCAGCATGAGGCTCAAAACTGCAACAATGGACTGACACAGAGTAAAGGCAGGAACTTCCTTTTATAGCCAGAGGTCAGAGCTGAAGAGGAAGGTGCACAGGAGAGGAAACTAATAAAAAGGTAGGAAGCTGCCGCGCGCACGCCCTAGGAGGCACAGTCCACAGACAGGACCCAGGAAGCAACAGGACAGGACAGGCAAATACAGGAAGGCATGACACGCTGACGGTCCATGGCACGGGACCGCGGTGTGAACCGTGACAGTACCCCCCCCCCCTCAAAGCCCTCTTCTCCCCCTCCAAATCACAAACATGGCATTCCACGTAGGTCAGGGACCTGCAACTACTATGGGGGCAACCCCAAAACCAAGGTACGGGCTGTATGATAGCCAGTAATGGGGACACCTAGATAAGGAGGTGCACGGGAGGAAACAAACAGGGCACCAGGCAAGAAAGGGAGGGGACTCAGGGCGGGAAAGCAGAAAAACGGGTACGGACGCTCTGGGCTGGACCATGAGCCAGGCAACAGACGGACGCTCTGGGCTGGACCATGAGCTAGGCAACAGACGGACGCTCTGGGCTGGACCATGAGCTAGGCAACAGACGGACGCTCTGGGCTGGACCATGAGCCCGGCAACAGACGGACGCTCTGGGCTGGACCATGAGCTAGGCAACAGACGGACGCTCTGGGCTGGACCATGAGCTAGGCAACAGACGGACGCTCTGGGCTGGACCATGAGCTAGGCAACAGACGGACGCTCTGGGCGAACCATGATCCTGCGGACATACAGACGCTCTGGGCGAACCATGAGCCAACGGGCAGACAGACACTCTGGGCGAACCATGAGCCAGCAGACAGACCCCAAGTCGCTAACCCTGACGTGGCTACCTTCGGTGTCAGCCGAGGTGCAGGACAGGAATACAGGCGGTGCTATACAGGAACAACAGGAAACATGTGCAGCAGGATACAGGAGGAATAAACGTACACATAGCAGGAATCCAGCAGGATACAGAAACAGATGCAACATCAGGACATGGCAGGTACTGGACAAGGACGACACAACAGGATACAGGACAGGTGCAGAGACAGCAGACACGACGGACGGATGGTCAGGAGCTCAGGTGGGAAGCAGGAACTGGACCAGCAACTCAGGGGTTAAAATCCACAACAGAAGATCTGAGATGCTGGTAGGAGCTCAAGATGGACTCAGCATGAAGCTCAAACTGCAACAATGGACTGACCCAGAGTAAAGGCAGGAACTTCCTCTTATAGCCAGAGGTCAGAGCTGAAGAGGAAGGTGCACAGGACAGGAAACTAATAAAAAGGCAGGAAGCTGCCGCACGCACGCCCTAGGAGGCACAGTGCACAGACAGGACCCAGGAAGCAACAAGACAGGACAGGCAAGTACAGGAAGGCACGACTCGCTGACGGTCCATGGCAAGGAACCGCGGCGTGAACCGTGGCGTGAACCGTGACAATCATGAAGAAAATAAACCGTATATTGCATGGGTAGACTGAAAAAATTAAAAAATAAAAATAGAAAAACCACTCCCATACCCTCAGTGCATGAGGGGGGTGGTTTCTGGTACTAAATTGCATACAAATGAGGCGATACAGAAGGGTGCCATAAATACAGATACGTGTGGTGCACCATGCTTACAACCTATTAGCGACGCCCATACTATTAGATTAGGTGGGCTACCCGGCACTTTCTGGGTGCCCAACACAAAGTACAGGCACCCTCCGCTCCCCAGCACTGTTGGGCAGATAAAAAATATGACATACTGGAAAAATGTTAAATATGAGGTATTAGTTGGTATAGGGGCCCCAATACTCAAGCTCCCAAGCCCCGTCAAGGCTCCTCATGTCTTGCGAGTCCCTACACTAACAATTTACAGAACAAACATACAAAAAATGGGACAATACTTACTCAAAAACACCACAATTTTTTGGGCCATGTTCACAGCTCAATTGCTGGACTAAACTGAACCCAGAAACTGGCAACTCTGGCCTTTATACTAACTGGGAAAAATGTACAGGTGCAGCTAATTGCAGAGCAAAAGCTCACATACCCCACTGCTAGGGGAACAATTAGATGATAAAAAAACTGCACACCAACTAAACACCTGTTCACACCAGCATCCAGAAAAGCCACAGTATAATGCATGGGGAGACTGCACAAATGCAAAAATACCAATAGAAAAACCACTCACATACCCTCAATGCATGAGGGGGTGGTTGCTGATACTAAATTGCATACAAATAAGGCGATACAGAAGGGTGCCATAATTACAGATACGTGTGGTGCACCATGCTGGCTTACAACCTATTAGTGATGCCCATACTATTAGTTTAGGCGGGCTCTCCAGCACTTTCTGGGTGTCCAACACAAAGTACAGGCACCCTCCGCTCCCTAGCACTGTTGGGCAGATAAAAAATATGACATACGGAAAAATTTTAAATTAGGTTTATGATATGGGGCCCCAAAATGCCCCCAAGCCCCTCGGGCCCCTCATGCCCTTGTGATCCCTATGCAAAAATTTACAGAAAAACTAAAAAAAAAGGGACTTTTACTTACTCAAAATACCCCAAAAAAATTTTTGGGGGCCAAGTTCAGGCAATTGCTGGACAAAATAAAACCCCAGAAATGGAACTCTGGCCTTTTTTACCTGGGAAAAATTTAAAGGGTTCAGCAAACTGCAGAGAAAAAGCTCCTACCCCATTGAAAGGAACAATTGATGAAATAAAATCACAGAAAACTTAACACCTTGCACCCCAGCATGCAAAAAACCCAAATTTAAAATGTATGGGGGGCTGAAAAAAATACAAAAATCCAAATATAGAAAAAACACCACATACCTCATACATAGGGGTTGTTTCTGGTACTAAATTGCATACTAAGGCGTTTTCAAAAGGGTGCCATAAATACGATCGTGTGGGCCCCATCGGGCTTCCCCCTTAAAAGATTGTGGGCTGCTAGTTTTCGGGGGGGCCAAAAAAGTCGGCACCCCCCTTTCCCCGCACTGTTGGGAATTAAAAAATATGAAAAAGGGGAAAAATTTAAAATGGGTTTTTGGTTTTTGGGGCCCCAATAGCAACGGGAACAATTTTTTCGCACAGAATTTGCTTCAAATTTTTTCAGCATAGATTAACTCCTTTATTTCACTAAATTACAATCTAGCTTTCCCCCCACTTTTGCACGGGTTATCAAGACGTCTGGGACCCAATTAAAAACATACTTAAAATGCACTTGATACGGGAGGGGGCATTGAATCTCAAAACAACGTCATATACAGACATTGGATGACAAAGGGTCATTTAAAAAGCACACAATGCAATACATACTTACAAAGCCCAATCTGATTATAGTGTCCAAAATAAATATAAAAATTTAGAGCAGGACCACAGGAAAAAAAAGGGCCCCTACAAAAAAAACAATGCTAAAAAGAAGATTTTACCTAATCTACAACTTTAAAGCCTTTTCGTTATAGT
Source organism: Phyllomedusa bahiana (assembly GCA_025379985.1). Classification (NCBI taxonomy): domain Eukaryota; kingdom Metazoa; phylum Chordata; class Amphibia; order Anura; family Hylidae; genus Phyllomedusa; species Phyllomedusa bahiana. The sequence goes on from JAODAL010001632.1 coordinate 215,213, forward strand.
CCTACTTTTTTAGGCTACGACGGGACTCAAAACCCCCCCCCTGGCTAAAATAATGATGAATAGAAGCAGGCTCTATACGTGAGGTGATATACTAAATAAATAGAACTATAAGTCCTGCCCCTTAAATGCCCAACCAATCAGATAGAGAGCAGAAGAAACAAAAAAATAACTATAAGTTGTATTGCTTACATTTTATGTAACCCTGAAGGGCTATCTTGCTCGGCTGAGGGATCTACGGGCTAGCGCTGATCAGGGACCCCACCCTGTACCATGCTGCTGGCAGTCTGTGAGTGACGGGCGCAGCCCTCCGACGGGGGGCAGTTGCCCCAGCAAGGGGAGAACCCGGGGCCTCCAAACCAGGGGCGGTATCCAGGAACCCCTTTTAAAACTTCCTGAAGGCTGAGTGCAGCGCCGTGTTTTTCCGGTCCTTGTTTTCTTGTTCTGTAATTGTTTTTTGTTTATCTGTGTACTGACCTGGGCCCTGTTCCCCTATTTGGGCTTGTCCCTGTTTTTTACCTCGCACCCCGTTTGCTTTTGACCCGGCTTTTTTTGTCTGTTTGTGGCTTTGGCTTTCCCATTTGTATTGACCTGGACTGTCTGACTTTACTTTTCCCCACGTCCCCACACTCAGGCAGGAAAGGGTGTCGCCCAGTTGCCGTCTGCCCCCCTAGGGGAGCACTTAAGCAGGCAGGGCGTGGGCTGGGTTTTCCCGTTTTGGGGGCACTGCCCCCCCTTGAGTGACATATCACAGGCCGAAACCGTTTTTGCCTACCATCACTATGGCCCCTGCACTCTGGAAAGCAGATGCAAGGGCTAACCCCCTATCCAGGGTTGGCGCGAGGGTAGAACAAAAAGGAGGCACTCCCAATCAGAGGGTCCCTGCATTCCTTCCCCTCCTGTGGAACCCCCTATCCAGTTGCCTGACAGGGGCGCGGGAACAGGAGGGCCTTTTTGGATTTAGAGAGGGTTGTCGTCGTATTTAAGCTCCACCCACTTACCTCGGAGGATGGGGAAAAAATTGTTATGTCCTTTCGCAGGGGCCCCCCCAGGAGTGGGCATTTTCGTACCGCAGACTCACCCGAATGTCTCTGTGGGCGGTTCTTTTCCGCCTTAGGGGGACTTTTTTAAAGAAAGCGGGCGAGGCCAGCTACCCCCTTGAAGCGGGTAAGAAACTGTGGGGGATTTTTTCCCGAATTTTCGCTGGGGCTTCCGTCTGGGTGGAACGACGGGGCTCCAATGCCAGTTTAATTAGGGTTAGCTACCATGTGAAGGGTTTATTGGTGGCTTAAACCCCACCCCTGGTACTTTTGATGAGGCTTGGCCAGCCATTTTGTCTGGGGCAGACGTTTTTGGAGGCGGGAGGAAAGTTCCCCCCTTTCCCGGGGTCCCCACTAGGTCACCCCTAAAACCCCTTGTTTCCCCATTTAAACCCAGATGAGCCCATCAAGTGGGGGCTTTTTCGCACGGGCTAGTACCGTAGGCATCGTCGCAACCCGGGGTTTTGTTTTACTGTGGTGAGATGGCACAGAATTGGGGGGCCCAAACGGAAGACCGGTCGGAAAAACTCCAAAGCCCAGGTGGTCGCAGGAAGACACCTAGGGGAGCAGGTATTTCCTTTGTATCTTAAGTTGCTGCTACCAGTTAAGCTTTCTACTTGTCATGCCGGTTTTCGGGGGGTGGGTTTTTGGAATTTGGATCAGCTTAATTTGTTTATGCGCTTTTGCCCAAAAGTCTGGGCCACCTTATAGACCGCTATCGACTCGTGCGGGTTTTGGGTATTGCTCCCCCCACTAGCTCGGGGCCAACTAATATTGTACCCCCCGAGCTGAGATGGGGCCGGATCCATACATATTGAAAAGTTATCTATTTGTCATGGAGGGGCTGCCCCAGTGTGGGTTGGGGCTGCCCCGGCTTCAGAAAATAATCCAGGTTGACGGAATCAGGGAATTGTAGGTGGGGCGCGTTGTTGACAAAGTCTTCTTCATGCTGGGGAATCTTGTCAGGCTATTGGGATCTGGAAGCGGCTGTGCCAGGTTGAGGCTAGCGGGCCCTTTTGAAGTCACGCTCGGGCTAAGGTTCCCAAACTCGTCCTCCGGGGAAAATATTCCTCCACCAGTGCCTGAAAGCCATATGTGGTTCAGGAGGGGGTTAACCATGGTTATCAGCTAAATTACCCTTTTCCCCGTATACTAATGTGTCCCTCGTGCACTTTTTAAGCGGTATATTCGCCTATACCCGCCCTCTAACCTCCTTCTCCAGTTTTCAAGAGGGGGAGTTAGAAAAAAGTCGCCCATATTTTTAGATTCGCGTAAGGCCCCAAAATCACTGCGAAACCCCGGGCCTTGGAAGGGTTATGGTCCTGAGGAGAATCATGGGTCCCCGCGAAATCCCCATGCTGTCGCCGGTGAGGGAATTCCGAGCCACCCCGGGAAACCCCGACCAGGGAAGGTCCAGTTGGGCCCCCCCTAAAAAGGGGGGAAATTTCGGGGGATCTGTGCCAGCTGCAGAAAACTACAGGCCAGAGGATCAGCGACCCCACCCATACACATGCGCTGGCGCTCTGTGAGTGGGCAGACCCCAGCCCCCTGACAGGGGGCATTTTCACCAGCCAATGGGAGAACCCAAGGCCGCTCCAACCTTCAGGGGCGGTATCCAGGAATCCCATTTTAAAACTCCCTAAGGTGGTGCAGAGCCGGATTTCCCGACTACCTTGTTACTTGTTCTTGGGTTTGCTTATCCGTTACCTGACCCCGGGCCGTTTTCCTGCTTCGGCTTGTTCCTGTTTTTTTTTACCTCGCCCCCGTTTTGGGTTTGACCCCGGGGTTGTTTACGTTTATCCCTCTGATTCCCATAGGATGTAAAGCCGGCTGTCGCTCCAGGACAGGGATGCAGGATTAGAGATCCAAGCGGCGCTCCTGGCAGGTGTAGCAGTCTGAGGGATTGAACAATCCCGGAGTTCGCCATCATGGTGAGATGGGGAAGAGAGTGGCCAGGTGGTGGTTACTGGGGTCGATTCTGAGTTAGAAGTTGAAACCTCTGAGCGATGCGGAGTACAGGAGGATGAGGCACAGGACGTGTTTTGAAGAAAGCCACTCAGGGTGTCTTGGGCCTCCTTGTGAGATTGCGGCAGACTTTGGAATCGTTCCCTTCAACATCGGCCAAGGCGGCAAGCCGGCTTTCTGATGTCTAGTTGTCAGAGGTGTTAAAAGGGGATCCCCTCTCAGAGACATTGTTCAGAGGCTGAATGATGGAGCTTCTGGGTCTGTTACCCCATGCAGGGCAAGCGACTGGATGGAATGCATAAGTGGCTGCATGGCCAGGGCCTCATGCTTATTCAAGATGGCACCTGCTGGCACTTGAGGCAGCCTCCATGGTGCTGGGGGGCATGTCGGGCTCCCCGGTGCTGAAGCAGGTAGATGCTGCGGCGCAGGAAGATTTTAACCGCTTCAGCGGCCGTGTAAGAGCGAGGAGCGGGCACTGCGGGCTGTACATGCTGCCAGAGCGACTGCCACGATGCACCTATCGAATTCCAGGGGCACAGGACTTCTTCTCCACCCCCGAGCGCCGGGACGAAGCCAGAATGCATCCCTCACGGTGCAGGGTCATAGCGGGAGTCGGAGCATTAGGGAACTGAGCCAGGCCGCTACAGCGCTGCTGGTCACGAACGTGGCTCTCCTCCTCTTGCAGCAATGGTGTGGTGTAGATGGCGCCGAAGCGTGGGAGATCTCGGCGCCAGTGTCCAGGTCCTTCAGCGGGATGAAGTAATTAGAAATAGTAATATCCCCCAGCGAGGCCGACTTCGGTATCTTAGCTGCCTTTTTTGCTCTTCTGGGGCTCATTCTGAGGTAGCTTTCGTTGATTTAAGCTGAGGCCTGTGCGGAGCTCAAGATCCCTGCGTCCACTCACTCACATAGCTAGCCACGCCCCCCCATCCAAAAATTTTTAATTGATCCAATGAATAAACTGTTCTCTGGGGGGGCGTGTCTGGACGCCGAAGATGGCCGCAGCTTAGAACTGCTCCTCACATCATCCACTAAAAAGAAGAGTTGCAGGATAGAAAATCTGGCAGATTTAGGATAATCCCTACCCTCAAGTATACAGGAGGCTGGCTGGCATCGGGTGAGCGCCCTATTACGCTCGTAGTGAGAGTTTGGAGCATCGGAGGAGCCCGCGGTTATATCACAGTGACGGGCGGTGAAACAGGGGGAGGCCGGTTCACGTGACTCCGGCAGTGGAGAGAGAGCGCGTAGTGAGCGAGAGGACCAGACGAGAGCTGTGCTTGCCACACAGCTTCCGAACATCAGGAGCTGAACCCTCGCTACACCGGAGGGCACTGGACGCTACCGGGTGAGCGCCCTGTTACGCCCGCAGCGAAAGGCTGGAGTATTGATGGAGCCCGCGATTATATCACAGCAGCGGGCGGTGAAGCAGGAGGAGGCCAGACCACGTGACCCCGGCAGTGGAGAAAGAGCGCGCAGTGAGCGAGAGGACCGGACGAGAGTTGCGCCTGCTACACAGCTCCCGAACACCAGGAGCTGAACCCTCACTACACCAGAGGGCACTGGGCACTATCTGGACTCGGGGAAGCACTCTGCTGCACTTGCCGCGGGGACCCGGAACCTCGGCGGGCACCGCTGTTGCAGAGCAGCGGGAGACAAGGCAAGCGGTGGCCAGACTGAGTGAAAACGGCAACGGAGTGACAGAGTGTCTCAGAAGAAAGGCCTGGACAGGAGCTGCAGTCAAAGGACAACTCCAGGAAAACGTGAGTCGGATCCCCGCTACACCTCCCTGCAGGGAACATACTCCAGAGGGAGTGAGGATAGAGACAGGCAGATCCATCGGCCACATAACCTGCAGTTACCCAAACCATGGGAACAGCTTTTAATCCCAAGGGGCTACTATCAAGAGGTCTTATATCCATCATAAAGGACACTCACAGTGTACATATTGGGGAGGGATCTGCCTCCGAGGGAAGATAGACTGATACCACAAGGCTGGCGGCCATTTTATGTTTATAATCTTGAGCATGACCCAATCCTCTCACACTGGCTAAAGCAAACAAGAGAAAATACAGGGAACCCCAGCAGATCTCGGCCACTCAGCAGACTAAACGAAATACTATTTACAGTTTTTTCCCCGTGGCAGAATTAAGGCACATCCAAAGCATCAATAACACATCCTCTGAAGGGACAACCTCTTCTACAGTTGTGGAACTTCCTGGGTCTGCTCTTCCCAGGGGGGACGAGACTCTGGACATTTCTCCAACATCTTTTCCTTCTGAGACAGCGGAAGGGAGTGCTGACCTTAGTGCACTGAGTCCTTTATCAGATTATACATCATCCTTTGACCTGTCAAACCCTGGTTCAGAGCTGAACAGATACGATCTTTCTATACAGACATTGCATCAGGACTGTACAGGGATCATAGTACCTGCCCAAATTGACACAGCTATAAATCCCAAGCAGGCACAATTGGAGGAGGTCGTCATTTCTCACAATCATTTCAGATCCCAGCTCTCCACTGCTATTACCATCATAGAAGGCCTACGTAATAATATGCCAAGAGCCCAGAAAACACCTGGTGCCCAAAATAAATCAGGAGGGACGAGTAGTGCGAGGACCCAAAATTGGTCTGACCCCCCAGTAGACATGCTAAATCCCACTCAAATATCTCAAATTCAAACTTCTCCAGAAAACCTGTGGCGATCTGTTTTTTAGCACATAGAAAATTGAATGTATTCTGGATTGTCCTTAAATCCTTTCAGCTTTAGATTGTGAAACCCCTTCCCCACTTCCAAACAATGGAATTTTTAGCCCCGGGTTGCAAAAGTCTCCCTCCCCAGCCCCCTTTTCCTGGTTAATTACTGGAATTTGGGGTTTTGAAAAACAGGGGGGTTTAAACAAATTTAAAAGGCCCATTTTATAGAGCAGCTTTTCCCGGATACATGAAAAACCCCTTCGACCCCCCACAAAAAATCTTTAATGATCTGCCCCCCCCCAGAAATGCCCGGTTTCCGGGGATTGCCCCTCTCGTGGGTTAGTACGCAACAACCCCCATAAGACAAAACCAGTAAAACACCCCCTCCTAAAAAAAATTTTCCCGCCCGTAAGAAAAGTAGGCCCAAAAAAAATGAGGGGCCGGGGGAACCTAAAAAGGTTTTAAGACATGGGAAAACTCACCCGTGGTTCATAGCCTGGGGTTCAATTTTGATTGAGCTGTGTAAAATTTTCTTTCCCCTCAATTCCCCCCCAGGTCTGAAGGCCCGAAACACCTTGTAATGTGAAATTTTTTTTTTTCTAAGTTTTTAAACCCTTTTTTTTTTCATAACCCGATTGATGTGTTTGTCATTGTTATGTTAAAAATTTTTTTCTGTTTTTGTAACACTGAAAAACATTTTTTAAAAATTAAAAGTTAAACCTTTTAATTTTGTAAATTCCCTTTTTGTTGCACGGAATTTCCCTTTCCTTTAAGGAGTGTTTTTTTATTTTTAAAAAAATTTAAAAGCAGTGAAATTGGGGCATTTTTTAAAGTGTTTGGTTTTTGAATTTCTGTTAGGAATAAATTCCTTCCCGGGATTTCTTTTTTTTTGGGAAAATTTTTGAAGGGAAGGGGGGGTGCAGCGTGTATTTTTGGGGGGCTGGAACTTTTTTTTGGACGATTTTTTCTTGATTCCTACCTGAGGAGGGTGAGGCAAGTGGAGATTTAAACCACCCCATTGCAGTGGGCCCCCCGTCCGTGCTGGGGGAGCACGTACGGGACACGATCCTCATCTGAAAACCCTTTATAAAATTCCCGGAAACAAGGGGAAACTATCCCCACCATTCCCTCCCCGGAGTGGAAGGAAAAATCTGAAATACTTCCCAAAAAAAAACAAATTTAAGGCATTGGTTTCAGAAATTTAAGAAGCATGGGAAAAATGAAATTTGCAACAATCAGAAGAGACTTTAAGGACATACGGGGCCGTGTGGAAAAGGGTTTTGGGAAAAGGGCCCCCATGTTACTAGAAATTTAATATCTGAGTTACACCAAAACACCCCTCCCAAACTTAAAAAGGTTTCCCCGATACGGCCCCCCCCTCTTAGGATCTTAAAAATAGGCCCCAAAAATACCTTACCTACTTAACCCCGAATTTTTTAAAGGGGTTTGGAAACCCCTTTATATCATGAAATGAATTTTGGTATACCAATACAATTTAAAACCAAAACAAATTTTCAGGGATAACCCCTAGAATAAAAAAAACATAAAAAAATAACTTTTAATAAAAAAAAAAATAAGAAATTGAGAAAAGGAAAAAAGAAAAGACACCTCAAAAAATACCCCTAAACAAAAACCTTCTGCCTCAAAAATGGGGAAATCGCCCCCAAAAAAAGGGGGCCCCCACACTGGAAAACCCAAACTAACCCCTTCCCCAGCCAAAATCTAAATGAAAAAAAGAAAAACACATATACCACAAAAAGGCACAAAAAAAAAAAGTGCGTGATAAAAAAACAATTTCAACAGACAATATAAGTTTGATGTTCAAT
>JAODAL010001633.1:0-222603 GCA_025379985.1 Phyllomedusa bahiana
GGACCACAGCCCCTTTAAGATGTAAACCAGTCACTGGAAGGATATGGCCCATCCCGCACCTGTCAGTAATTGCACATTGACCAATAAAGGGTTAAACCAGTGAAGTGCAAGATTGTAACTTGTAGAGATTGTCAGCTCCATTGTCAGCAGGACAGCACATTACAATGTAACAGAATGTTACACCAAAGGTATAAGAACAGGGTAGTGCCAGGGTGGTCCTGCAGCAGGTGCCCCCTCACTAGGCAGGATACAAGTGGCAGAACATAGTGCCCCCTCAGTGATGTACTCTACAGTCAAACCCCAAGTGCCCCCTCAGTGATGTATTATATTATATCAGAGCAGCTCCTGCACCAGGTGCCCCTCAGTGATGTATTATATCAGGGCTGGTCCTGCACCAGGTGCCCCTCAGTGATGTATTATATCAGGGCTGGTCCTGCACCAGGTGCTCCTCAGTGATGTATTATATCAGGGCAGGGTCCTGCACCAGGTGCCCCTCAGTGATGTATTATATCAGGGATGGTCCTGCACCAGGTGCCCCTCAGTGATGTATTATATCAGGGCTGGTCCTGCACCAGGTGCCCCTCAGTGATGTATTATATCAGGGCTGCTCCTGCACCAGGTGCCCCCTTAGTGAGTATTAAAGAGTGCTCCTGCCCCCCAGTCTCCTCATGATGATTATATCAGAGCTGCCCTGCCCCAGGGGCCCCTCATGAGAATAATCAGGCTGGTCCTGCACCAAGTGCCCCCTCAGTGATGTTTTATACGGGGATGGTCCGCCCGGGGTTCCCCCGGGATGTATAAAACAGGCTGCTCCGCACCAGGTGCTCTCAGTATGTTTTAATCAGGGCTGCTCCTGCCCAGTGCCCCCAGTGAGTTTTATAAAAGGGCGCCCCGCACCAGGGCCCTCAGTGATGTATTAATCAGGGCTGCTCCTCACCTGTGCCCTCAGGAGTATTATATCAGGGATGGTCCCACCAGGGCCCTTCATGATGTCTTTATCGGGGCTGGCCCCTGCCCCAAAGTGCCCCCTCAGTGATGTATTATATCAGGGCTGCTCCTGCACCAGGTGCTCCTCAGTGATGTATTATATCAGGGATGGTCCTGCACCTGGTTCCCCTCAGTGATGTTTTATATCAAGGCTGGTCCTGCACCAGGTGCTCCTCAGTGATGTATTATATCAGGGATGGTCCTACCGGTCCCCCTCATATGAATTATATCAGGCAGGTCCTGCACCATTGCCCCCATGATGTTTTAATCAGGCGGGCCCGCACCAGGTGCTCCCATTAGTTTTAAATCAGGGCGGGGCCCTTTTCCCAGGTGCCCCCTCATGAGTATAATAACGGTCCTGCACCAGGTGCCCTCTGATGATTAAAAGGCTGGCCTGCCCAGGTGCCCCCTCAGTAAAGTTTTAAAACAGGGCTGCCTGCACCGGGCCCCATGATTTTTTTTAATCAGGGATGGTCCTGCACCAGGTGCCCCTCAGTGATGTATTATATCAGCTCCTGCACCTGGTTCCCCTCAGTGATGTATTATATCAGAGCAGCTCCTGCACCAGGTTCCCCTCAGTGATGTATTATATCAGAGCAGCTCCTGCACCAGGTGCGACTCAGTGATGTATTATATCAGGGCAGGTCCGCACCGGGGCCCCCCTCATGAGAATATATCGGGGATGGGTCCTCACCAGGTGCTCCCATGATGTATTAATCAGGGCTGGCCTGCACCATTCCCCCTCAGTGATGTTTTATACAGGGCTGGCCGCACCAGTTCCCCCCTCAGGATGTTTTAAATTTCAGGGCGCTCCGGCCCGGGTGCCCCCTCAGGATAAAATTATACAGAGCACCCGCACCATCCCCCATGTGTATTATGTCAGGGCAGGTCCTGCACCAGGTGCCCCCTCAGTGATGAATTATATCAGGGATGGTCCTGCACCAGGTCCCCAGTAAATTATTATATCGGGGGCAGGTCCTGCACCAGGTCCCCTATATGTTTATATCAGGGCGTCCTGACCAGTGCCCCTCATGATGGTATACAGGCGCCCTGCACCAGTCCCCTCAGTGAGTTTAATAGGGCAGCCCTGCACCAGGTCCCCTCATGAAATATATCAGGGCTGGTCCTGCACCAAGTGCCCCCTCAGTGATGTATTATATCAGAGCAGCTCCTGCACCAGGTTCCCCTCAGTGTTGTATTATATCAGGGCTGGTCCTGCACCAGGTGCTCCTCAGTGATGTATTATATCAGGGATGGTCCTGCACCAGGTGCTCCTCAGTGATGTATTATATCAGGGCTGATCCTGCACCATTTTTTTTTTTTCCCCCAGTGATGTATTATATCGGGCGCTCCGGCCCAGGTGCCCCCTCATTGTGTATTTTTTCGGGGCTGCTCCTGCACCAGGTCCCCCACGTGATTTTAAAAAACGGGCCCCTCACCAGGCCCCCAGAGTAAAATACTGGCCTCACCAAGGCCCCCTTATGAGAAAATAAAATCAGGGCTGGTCCGCACCGGGTGCCCTCAGGATGTTTTATATCAGGGCGGGGGCCTGCCCGGGTCCCCCCAGGATGTATTATATCGGGGCCCCTGCCCTGCAAAGGGGTGCCCCCAGTAAATGCTTAACGGGGGCTGGCCCTGCACCAAGCCCCCCTCAGTGATGTTTTAATCGGGGAAGGTCCTGCCCGGGTGCCCTCATAGTATTATTCAGGGATGGTCCTGCACCAGGTGCTCCTCAGTGATGTTTTATATCAGGGATGGTCCTGCACCTGGTTCCCCCTATGTTTAATCAGACGCCTGCACCAGGTTCCCCTCAGTGATGTATTATATCAGAGCAGCTCCTGCACCAGGTTCCCCTCAGTGATGTATTATATCAGGGCTGGTCCTGCACCAGTGTTTCCTCATGATGTATTTAAAAATCAGGCAGGGTCCTGCACCAGTGTCCCCATGATGTATTAATCAGGATGGCCTGGCACCAGTGCCCCCAGTGATTATTATATCGGGGGCTGGTCCTGCACCTGGTTTCCCCCCCTCTTGATTTAAACAGAGCTGCTCCTCACCAGGGCCCCTCTGAGTATTAATCAGGGGCTGGGTCCTGCACCAGGTGCTCCTCAGTGATGTATTATATCAGGGATGGTCCTGCACCAGGTGCCCCTGAGTGATGTATTATATCAGGGATGGCCTTTCCCAGTCCCCTCAATAAATTATTATTCAGACAGCTCCTGCACCGGGTTGCCCCCTAGTGATGTATTATATCGGGCAGGTCCTGCACCGGGGCCCCCTCGTGTGTATTATATCGGGGCTGGTCCTGCACCGGGTCCCCCCTCATAAAGTATTTATATCAGGGCGGCCTGCACCAAAAGGTGCTCCTCAGTATGTATTATACAGGGCGGGTCCTGCCCCCAGGTGCCCCCAGGATTATTATATCAAAGCACTCCTCACCAGGTGCCCCCCCCTCAGTGATGTATTATTCAAGCTGCCCTGCACCAGGTGCCCCTCAGTGATGTTTTATATCAGAGCAGCTCCTGCACCAGGTTCCCCTCAGTGATGTCTTGTATGAGGGCAGGGTCCTGCATCCTGGGCCCCTCAGTGATGTATGACATCGGGGCAGGGTCCAGCACCCGTGGCCCTTTCCTCCCTCTCTTTTGGCAGTGATGCTGTTTCATCGCTGGGTGACAGTGCCATCCCCAGTGTTACTCGCTGCTGCTGATGGAGCCGCCCGCCCTGCAGAGGTGACCCGGGCGGGCGCACGGACTGATCTAGGTGACTGGTGAGCGGCAGCAGTGGGCGTGAGAGTGAGTGCGAGCTCCGCAGACCCCGGTATAAAGCGCAGCCCCCTCCTCCCCGTGTGATCCAGGTGCCAAAACAAACCGCCTGAACTATTTATTACGAGCGGACAGCGCAGAGCGCAACACAGAGAGCGGCGGCGGCGGCGGAGGAGCGCTATACCCGGCGCAGTCCCGGAGCTACAGTCCCGGAGCAGGACCCGACCTGCGGAGCCCGGAGCTGAAGTCCCCGGAGCAGGACCCGACCTGCGGAGCCCGGAGCTGCAGTCCCCGGAGCGCTACCAGCGCAGTCCCGGAGCTGCAGTCCCTGGAGCAACAGTCCCGGAGCAGGAGCCGACCTGCGGAGCGCTGGACTTTGCGCCAGGACGCAGATCCCCACGGGCGATGGAGCCCCTTGCCCAGGGCAAAAACCGGACCCCCATGAGCGCGCCCCCTGACCGTGCTGCTGCTCTGCGGCGCGGCGCTGCTCCTCAGCCCGGAGGTGCGCGGCTGTGGGCCGGGCAGGGTGGTGGGCAGGAGGCGCAGACCCACCAAGCTCAGCCCGCTCTCCTACAAGCAGTTCAGCCCCAATGTCCCAAAGACGGGGGGCCGCGGGGGGTACGAGGGAAAGAGCCCCCAAAACTCGGAGCCTTTAAGGACCACCCCCAACTACAACGCGGACATTATCTTCAAGGACAGGAGAACACGGGGGCGGACCGGCTCATGCACAGGTGGAGGGGGCACAGGGACGGGCGCAGGTGACGGGCACTGCTGAGGGGCGCAGGTGACGGGCACTGCTGAGGGGCACAGGTGACGGGCACTGCTGAGGGGCCAGGTTTTTGGGCACTGCTGAGCGCAAGGGAGGACAGGGGCAAACCCGAAAAGTACCCAATGACGTCACAGAAAGGGGGGACAAGGGAAAAGGGGGACTGGGAGGGGGCCAGCCATGACCAGGTGAGGGGGACAGGGGACGGGCACTGGGGAGGGGCAACAGAGAGACAGGGGCAAAGAGAATGTACCCAAGAAAAGGCACAGATAAAAGGGGAAAAGTACGGGCACGGAGGGCACAGGGGCCCGCACAGGGAGGGCGCAGGTGACGGGCACTGGTGAGGGGCACAGGCTCATGACACAGGTGAGGGGCACAGGTGACGGGCACTGCTGAGGGGCACACAGATGAGGACAGGGGCAGAACAGAATGTACCCAATGACTGTCACAGATAAGGGGCAAAGGTGACGGGCACTGATGAGGACAGGGGCAGAAGAGAATGTACCCAATGACTAGCACAGGTAAGGTAGCACAGGCTCATGACACAGGTGAGGACAGGGGCAGAAGGGAATGTAACCAATGACTGGCACAGGTGAGGGGCACAGGTAACGGGCACTGGTGAGGGGCACAGGTGAGGACAGGGGCAGAAGAGAATGTAACCAATGACTGGCACAGGTGAAGGGGCAGACGTGGTCAGTAGTTGGCATAGGTGAGGAGCTTCAGGCTCCAGGTGTCTGCTGAGGGTGATACATTTGGGTAATAACAAATAAGGTTTGATACTGGCGCTGGGGAAGGGTGCAGAAGTGAATGTAGCACGAATGAAGAGCTGAGATTGGCACAAGTTAGGTCATTAGAGGAAGGGTGGGCTCAGGACAAAGGTGTTTGCTAAGGATGACACAAGTGAGGAGTTGCCAGGGTTGTGATTGGCACAGGTTATGGACACAGGTGAGGGTGGCTTTAGGATACAGGTGTCTGCTAAGGATGAGACAGGTTGAGAAGAACAGAACTGAATGTAGCATGAGTGAAGAGCTGAGATTGGCACAGGTGAAGGAGGACAGAATTCAATGCAGCACAAGTCAGGTGAGGGTGGCTTCAGGATACAGATGTCTGCTGAGGTTGACATACTTGGGGAGTAACAAATAAGGGCTGAGGCTGGCACAGACGAGGGGGGCAGAAATGAATGTAACACGACTGAAGAGCTGAGATTAGCACCGCTGAAGTTGTTAGGGGCACAGGTAAGGGTTGGTTCAGGATAAAGGTGTCTTCTAAGGATGACACAAGTGAGGAGATAGCAGGGTTGAAGCTGGCACAGGTGAGGAGGACAGAAGTGAATGCAGCTGAGACTGGCAGAGGTGAGGAGGACAGAAGTGAATGCAGCTGAGACTGGCACAGGTGAGGAGGACAGAAGTGAATGCAGCTGAGACTGGCACAGGTGAGGAGGACAGAAGTGAATGCAGCTGAGACTGGCACAGGTGAGGAGGACAGAAGTGAATGCAGCTGAGACTGGCACAGGTGAGGAGGACAGAAGTGAATGTAGCTGAGACTGGCACAGGTGGGAGGACAAAAGTGAATGCAGCGAGACTGCGGGGTGAGGGGGCAAATTTTAATGGCTAGACTGGCACGGGTGAGGAGACAGAATGAATGCAGCGAGACTGGCACAGGGAGGAGGACAGAAGTAAATGAGCGAGACTGGCACGGGTGAGGAGGACAAAATGAATGAGCTGAGACTGGCGGGATGGGGGACGAATGAATGCAGCGGGCTGGCACAGGTAGGGGCAGAAGTGAATGAGTGAGACTGGCAAGGGAGGAGAAGAAGTGAATGAGCTGAGAGGGCACAGGTGAGGGGGACAGAAGTGAAGCGTGGACTGGCACAGGTGGGGAGGACGAAGTGAATGCAGTGAAAACGGCACGGGTGGGGGAGGACAGAAGTAAATGACCCTGAGGGGCACAGGTGAGGAGGACAGAAGTAAATGCAGTGAGACGGGCAAGGTGAGGAGGAAGAAGGAATGTACTGAGAGGCACAGGTGAGGGGGGACAGAAGTAAATTAGCTGGGGACGGGCACAGGTGAGGAGGAAGAATAATGCAGCGAGACTGGCACAGGTGAGGGACAGAAGTGAACATTTGAACGGCACAGGTGGGGGAGGCAGAATTGAAATGTAGCTTGAGTGAAGAGCGGAGACTGGCAGAGGTGAGAGGCACCCAGGTAAGGGTGGGTTTAAGGTAAAGTTGTTTTGTAAGGGTGAAACAGGTGAGGAGTAATATATAAGGTTTGAGACTGGCACAGGTAAGGGAAACAGAAGTGAATGTAGCACGAATGAGGAGCTAAGATTGGGCCAGTGAGGGCACGAGGGGACCCAGGTAAGGTGGTGATATCTGTATGAGGTAACATGAACTGAGACGGCCACAGGTGAGTTTTAAAGGGTAGGGTTAAATCATGCAAGTAAAGAAGAAGGGACTTAGTGTATAGGTGACTCTACAGGTGAGTGGGGTCTTTAGGAGGGTGAGACCACATAGGATCAGGTGGACCCACCCCAAAAAAGGGGGCAACAGTCAAGTGGGGGGTAATATTGAACAGGTGGGTGCCATGGAAGATGTACAGGTAGGACCGGAGATGGGAGAGCACAGGGAGGAGGATCATATCTGACATTATGGGCACAGCCATTGGAGAGGGGTGCAGCTCAGGGCTATAGGAAGGAGGGCAGGGAGAGGGCTTGCAGGGGATAGTGCATGGCACAGAGGCTGTGGGAGTGGGGGATCACCCCAGACATTGGATTAATGCAGTGTCAGAATTTACAATTGTTTCATTGGAGGAAAAGTTGGGGTTCCAGGTTCTTAGACAGCCCCTAAGGGGCCCCGCTCCGAGTTCTAGGGGAGCATCCCTGAAGGAGCCGCTCCTGATGGTTCTAGGTGCAGACAGTCCCTGAAGGAGCCGCTCCTGATGGTTCTAGGTGCAGACAGTCCCTGAAGGAGCCGCTCCTGATGGTTCTAGGCAGCAGTCCCTGAGGAGCGTCCTGTGGTTCTAGGGCGACAGTCCCCGAAGGAGCCCTCCATGGTTCAGGGCAAAATCCCCCGAAGGAGCCGTCCTATGGTTCTAGGGCAGAAAGTCCCCGAAGGAGCCGTCCTGTGGTTCTAGGAGCAGCAGTCCCTGAAGGACCGCTCCCGATGGTTTTTAGGGCAGAAGTCCCTGAAGGGGGCCGCCCGATGGTTTTAGGTGCAGACACCCTGAAGGAGCCGCTCCTGTTGGTTCTAGGCAGCAGTCCCCAAGGGCCGCTCCTGATGGTTTAGGGCAGACAGTCCCCAAGGCCGCTCCTGAGGTTTAGGTGCAGACAGTCCCCGAAGGAGCCTTTCCCGAGGGGTTTAGGGGCAACAGTCCCGAAGGAGCCCTTGAGGGTTTTAGGAGCAGGAGGTCCCAAAAAAGGACCGTCCTGATGGTTCGGTGCAGGGGGTCCCTGAAAGGGGCGTCCTGTGGTTCTAGGCAGACTCCCTGAAGGAGCCGTCCGTTGGTTTTGGAGCAGACAGTCCTGAAAGGGGCCTCCTGTTTTTGGGTTTTAGGTGCAGAGTCCCTAAGGGGCCGTCCCGATGGTTCTAGGTGCAGACAGTCCCTGAAGGAGCCGCTCCTGATGGTTCTAGGAGCAGACAGTCCCTGAAGGAGCCGCTCCTGTTGGTTCTAGGTGCAGACAGTCCCGTAAGGAGCCGCTCGGGAGGGATCTAGGAGCAGGAGGTCCCTGAAGGAGCCACCTGATGGGTTTTAGGGCAGAGGGCCCTGAAGGAGCCGTCCTGATGGGGTTCTAGGGGCAGACAGTCCCCCGAAGGGGCATCCTGTTTGGGTTTTAGGAGCAGCAGTCCCCGAAGGAGCCGTCCTGTTTGGCTAGGGGCAGACATCCCTAAGGGGCCACCTGATGGTTTAGGGCAGACAGTCCCCCAAGGAGCCGTCCTGATGGTTCAGGGCAGCAGTCCCTGAAGGAACCCGTCCTGTGGGTTTTAGGGCAACAGTCCCTGAAGGAGCCGTCCCGATGGTTCTAGGGCAGACAGTCCCTGAAACCATCTGATGGTTCTAGGAGCAGACAGTCCCTGAAGGAGCCGCTCCTGATGGTTCTAGGTGCAGACAGTCCCTGAAGGAGCCGCTCCTGATGGTTCTAGGTGCAGACAGTCCCTGAAGGAGCCGCTCCTGATGGTTCTAGGTGCAGACAGTCCCTGAAGGAGCCAGTCCTGATGGTTCTAGGAGCAGACAGTCCCTGAAGGAGCCCGTCCCCTTTGGTTCTAGGGGCGACAGTCCCCGAGGGGCCTCCTGAGGTTTTTAGGGCGGAGGTCCCTGAGGAGCCGTCCATGGTTCTAGGCAGGGGGTCCCTGAAGGAGCCAGTCCTGTGGTTTTAGGGCAGGCAGCCCCGAAGGACCCTCCTGTGGTCTAGGGGCAGACAGTCCCTGAAAGGAGCCATCCTGGGTTCTAGGAGCAACATCCCCCGAAGGAGCCACCTGATGGTTTAGGAGCAACAGTCCGAAGGAGCCCCCCTGATGGTTCTAGGGCAGACGTCCCTGAAGGAGCCGTCCTGTAGTTCTAGGGGCAACGTCCCTTAAAAACCGTCCTGATGTTCTAGGAGCAACAGTCCCTGAAGGAGCCAGTCCGATGTTCTAGGCAGACAGTCCCCGAAAGGGGCCATTGAAAAGTTCTAGGAGCAGCAGCCAAAAGGGGACCCGATGGTTCTAGAAGCAACATCCTGAAGGACCACACCCCCATGGTTCTAGAAGCAGACAGTCCCTGAAGGAGCCAGTCCTGATGGTTCTAGGGCGACAGTCCCCGAAGGGGCCGCCCCGATGGTTTTAGGGCAGAAATCCCTGAAGGAGCCAGTCCCGTTGGGTTTTAGGGCAGACAGTCCCTGAGGAGCCATCCTGTGGTTCAGGGCAGACAGTCCCCCGAAGGGGCCGTCCCGAAAGGTTCTAGAGCAGAGGTCCCCAAGGACCCCCTATGGTTCTAGAGCAGACAGTCCCCGAAGGGGCCAGCCATGGTTCTAGGAGGGAGACAGTCCCTGAAGGGGCCGTCCCGATGGTTCTAGGGGGCAGACAGTCCTAAGGAGCCCCTCCTGATGGGTTTTAAAGCGGCAGTCCCGAAGGAGCCACCGTTTCTAAAGGAGGCGTTCCCCGAAGGAGCCCCCTGATGGTTCTAGGAGCAGACAGTCTCTGAAGGAGCCACACCTGATGGTTCTAGGTGCAGACAGTCCCTGAAGGAGCCAGTCCTGATGGTTCTAGGTGCAGACAGTCCCTGAAGGAGCCAGTCCTGATGGTTCTAGGAGCAGACAGTCCCTGAAGGAGCCAGTCCTATTTTTCTAGGGGCAGACATCCCGAAGGAGCCCTCCCGTGGTTCTAGAGCAGACAGTCCCTAAGGAGCCTCCTGATGGTTCTAAGACAGCATCCCGAAGGAGCCAGTCCTGATGGTTCAAAAACACAGTCCCTGAAGGGCCCCCTGATGTTTAGGACAGACAGGAAACCCAACCATTTTTTCAAATCCTGAAAGGGGCCATTTTGAGGGTTTTAGAGAGGCATCCTGAAGGGGCCCCCTGATGGGTTTTAGGGCGCAGTCCCTGAAGGAGCCATCCGGGTGTTCTAGGTCAGACAGTCCCCGAAGGAGCCATTGATGGTTCTAGGGAAAAAGTCCGAAGGAGCCATCCTGATGTTCCAGGAGACAGTCCCCAAGGGGCCAGTCCTGAAATTTTTTTAGGGCAGAAAAAGTCCCCTGAAGGAGCCCAGTCCGATAGTTCTTTTTTTTGGGCCCCTTTTTTTTCTAGGCAGGATCCCTGAAGGAGCCATTTCCCTTTTCTAGGGCAGACAGTCCCTTAAGGGGCCACTTTTATGGTTCAGGAGCAGGAGTCCCTGAAGGGGGCCCTCCTATTTTTTCTAGGGGCAGGCAGTCCCGAAAGAGCCACCCTTTTAAAGGGGGAAGGGCCAGGTGCCCCGGGGCAGTCCCCAAGGAGCCCGTCCGATATTTTCTAGGGGCAGAACCCAAAACCCTCCTTGGAAGGACGTTTGGGGTCCCGTTATTCTGGGGGCCCTCCAAAATTTTTTTTTTTTCCCCTTTAATTGTAGGTCTCGGTCTTTCTATATGATGATAGTTCTTAAGATGCTAACTGGTTATTTTGGGATTTAATTGCCCTTAAATAAAAAGTTTGGAATGCTGTGAGCTACGTAAAGCAAGTATATAATATCACCAGAGGGTAGACAGGCTACTGGTGGCTTTCCTTGTTTTGTGGTACTACAAATATAAGCAAGTCCCGTGTTCTTAAAAAAAAAATCCCTTAGGAATTGATCTGAAAACCTGGGGTTCTTCGGGGTTTTTGGAAAACCAAAAACTTCCAGCTTCCTGACACCCACATGTGTTTCTAATGCTGGAATCCTCAATTCCCAATCACGTGTGCGTTGTTCTTTGCATTGTTTTCGTGCTGTCCTGATGGGAGTTGCAGTTTCCTAACAGCTAGAAAGCCACAGATTGACGACTGCTGTAGTGTTTCTCCATCTTTAGTTTGATTGCCAGTTACGTATCATTGTTCAAGAAGATTTTTGAATCGAAATTTTCCAATAAAAAAAGGGAAATTTAAAATTTTTGTTCATGGGACTGGTTTTTCCCTTTAAAGGAAAAGAAAAAGGTTTTGGTGTCAGACTTGTTTCTATATATTGTAAGAAGGGTAATGGGCCAATCCCCATGTTGTATGTTTTTGATCACATAGTAACTAAATCCAGATACAAATCTACCTGCAGATCCAAAAGCTTGGAAAATAGTCACAAAACCTCACTTGTGAGATCTACTTGTCACATGGACTTTGCACTGGTTGTAAATCGCCAACAGGTTGACCAGAGAGCAACAGCCAACAGCAGGTTCACTTCAGGGACATGAACTCTCTAGAAAGAGGGTAAAATCATACTTATATGGAGATCTGTATGGTGGGGTCCTCACCTTGGACAGTGCAGTCACCATGTGTATGGGGGGTCCCCACCTTGAAAAGTGCAGTCACCCTGTGTTGGGGGTCCTCACCTTGGGCGTGCGTAACATGTGTTGGTGGGGTCCTCACCTTGGCTTTCAGCCCCCTGTTTTGGGGTGGGCCTCACCTTGGACAGGCGGGTCACATGGTTGGTGGGGTCCTCATCTTGGACAGTGCAGTCACCATGTGAGGGGGGTCCTCACCCCTTTGGCAGTGCGGGTCACATTGTTGGGGGGGTCCCACCTTGGGAAATGCAGTACCAAATTTATGGTGGGGCCTCACTTGGACGTGAGTCACCATGTGTATGGGGGGTCCTCCTTGGACATGAGTCCATGTGTTGGTGGGCCCCCACCCTTTGGGAAATGCGTCACCATGGGTATGGGGGGTCCACCTTGGAAGTGCGGGGCCCCCCATGGGTTGGGGGTCCCATTTTTGGGCAGTGAGTCCCTGTGTATGGGGGGTCCTACCTTGGACGTGAGTCACCATGGTATGGTGGGGCCCACCTTGGAAGTGAGGGGATTGTGTATGGAGGGGTCCTCACCTTGGACAGTGCAGTCACCATGTGTATGGTGGGGTCCTCACTTTGGACAGTGCAGGGTCACCATCTGTATGGTGGGGTCCTCACCTTGGACAGTGCAGGGTCACCATGTGTATGGTGGGGTCCTCACCTTGGACAGTGCAGTCACCATGTGTATGGTGGGGTCCTCACCTTGGACAGTGCAGTCACCATGTGTATGGTGGGGTCCTCACCTTGGACAGTGCAGTCACCATGTGTATGGAGGGGTCCTCACCTTGGACAGTGCAGTCACCATGTGTATGGTGGGGTCCTCACCTTGGACAGTGCAGGGTCACCATGTGTATGGAGGGGTCCTCACCTTGGACAGTGCAGGGTCACTATGTGTATGGAGGGGTCCTCACCTTGGACAGTGCAGGGTCACCATGTGTATAGTGGGGTCCTCACCTTGGACAGAGCAGGGTCACTCACTGAATGATGTGGTCCTCACTGTGAACAGTATAGGGTCACCCTCAGTATGGTGGAGTCCTCACCTTGGACAGATTAGGGTCACCCTCTTTATGGTATGGTGCTCTGAACAGTTTAGGGTCACCAGCTGCATGGTGTTGTCTTTACTGTGATCAGCTTAGGGTCACAAGTTGTATGGTGGGGTCCAAATTTTGGACAGTTTAGGGCCACCCTCTGTATGGTGGAGTCCTCACCTTGGATAGTTTAGCGTCACCCTCTGCATGGTGTTGTCTTCACTGTGAACAGTTTAGAGTCACCCAAAAATGCTTCCAGACAGCACTTCAACTTTTCAACGGTCTTTATTCCCCAATAGTGCAACGTTTCAGCCCATTGCTGAGCCTTTCTCAAGTAATGGGCTGAGACGTTGCACTATTGGGGAACAAAGACCGTTGAAAAGTTGAAGTGCTGTCTGGAAGCATTTTTGGATTTTGTGTGGCCGTGGACAGGGTTTGGACTTGCATTCTTTATTGTGGATTACTGCCGGTGCTGCTGAATACTTATTTATTGCTCAGTTTAGCGTCACGACCAGTATGGTGGTGTCCTCCTCACGGTGAACAGTTTAGGGTCACCTGCTGTACGGTTGGATCCTCATCTTGGACAGTACAGGGGCACCCACTGCATGGTGTTGTCCTCATGGTGAACAGTTTAGGGTCACCTGCTGTATGGTGGGGTCCTCATCTTGGACAGTTTAGGGCCACCCTCCGTATTGTGGGGTCCTCACTCTGCACAGCTTAGGGTCACCTGCTGTACAGTTGGGTCCTCACCTCGGACAGTACAGGGGCACCCGCTGGATGGTGTTGTCCTCACGGTGAACAGTTTAGGGTCACCTGTTGTATGGTGGGGTCCTCATCTTGGACAGTTTAGGGCCACCCTCCGTATTGTGGGGTCCTCACTCTGCACAGTTTAGGGTCACCTGCTGTACAGTTGGGTCCTCACCTCGGACAGTACAGGGGCACCCGTTGGATGGTGTGGTCCTCACTGTGAACCGTTTAGGGTAACCTGCAGCATTCACTCCATGGCTAATACTGTCTTTGTTATTAGTAGTGAACATCCCTGCATGGAACCTGACATAAGCTCCCTATAGCTCAGCTTCTTAAACCCCTGAAAGGGTCATTTTTCACTTAGGGTTTTTTCCAGGAAAAACACAGGATTTTTTTTTACAGCAAAAAACCCCAAAAAACTGCAGTCACATGTTTTCTGTGGATCAATACTGATTTATGAAACACACTACAGACATTTTTTTGTTTTTTAACCTCACCTTTGGTTTGTTTTGGATTCATGGCTTTCTTTCTCTTTAGACTTTTCTAGGGCAAAAAAAACTCATGTTGAAAATATATGTATAAAAAACTCCCTTGCAAAGAACGCATAAAGACCATGGTGTCCAATCTAGCACCTCTATAGAAACCCATGATTGGCAGTAGGATTCACAGTACTTCAGGGGCTCTATGTAATACAGATGATACCTGGTGGCTGTGGGTAATGTGGGTGACAGCAGCCGCTCCTGAATGCAGAGGTTTGAGTGTGAGGGGTGAAGCTTTTGAACAAGTAACAAAATGTTTTGCAAACAAATCATTTTACAATTAGAAAATCTAAAAAAAAAAGTTGACTGTATGATGAGTAGATTATACACAGCAGAGCTGCTATGTCACCGGTGACTTCTGCCAGGCTAGGACTGCACCAGACGGGTGCAGGGGAAACTCCCTGTGGGCCCCTGGACATGGCAGACTTTATGCTGCTTTTCACAAAGAAAGACAGAAAGCAAGAGTTTAATGTGCAGTCAGTCATGTACAGTAGCAATAGGGTGGGCCCCAAGAATCATCTCCACTGGTGGACCCCAAGAATCATCTCCACTGGTGGCCCCAAGAATCATCTCCACTGGTGACCCCAAGTTTCATCTCATGGGGGCCCCCAAAAACCCTTTCCCCAGGGGTGGCCCCAAATAATCATTCCACTGGTGGCCCCCAAGAATCATCTCCACTGGTGGCCCCAAGAATCATCTCCACGGGTGGGCCCCAAGAATCATCTCCACTGGTGGCCCCAAGAATCAACTCCATCTATGGTCAGCGCATGGCATGGTGGTATGTGATAATAGCAGAGTGACCATCTGGTGCTCAGTGTCCCTTGTCTCAAGTCGCCTTTATTAATCCTTTACTTTGCCTCATAGAACCCCAATGGAAATAATCCCTTTACTGCCTGTGGCGCCATATAACAATATCATGTATTTTTTATGTAATTTCTTTCAATCACTGAGCTAATGAATGACTCCGTTCATGACTATGGGAGGAGACGGCTCGGGGGGACAAGGTCATCTTGTGGCCTTAATCCTGGTCTGTCTCACCAGTGCAGGAATCTTAGAAGGATAAGATGGATCTTTGACAAATCCTAGAGGTTCTTGGCTACTTTGATTTCTACATCATCCCAGATTTATAACAATGATGGTCAGGTCACCACAGTTCCCATTATCAGGTCTCATCCCCTCAGTGTATTTGCAAAACTTTCATGATCATTTTCTTTTTAATTACTTGGTTTAGGTATTTTAGTTCTTAATCATTTTGTCCTTACAGTAATGGAGATGAGGAAATCCTGCTCAGCTTGTAATGACATACAGCAATCAGGCTCCAACTTCCTGTTCAGGCTGTGGGCGCTTCTACAGCTTCAGGCTCCCACTTCCTGTTCAGGCTTTGGGCGCTCCTACAGCTTCAGGCTCCCACTTCCTGTTCAGGCTAAAAAGGCCCGTTCTTCAGCTTCAGGCCCCCCACTTCCGTTCGGCTATTTTGGAATTTTTACAGCCCCTTTAGGCTCCCCCCGCCTGTTCGGGTTTTTGGGGGGTTCTACAAACTTCCCGGGCACCCACTTCATGGGTTTAGGTGGGGGGTGGGGTTTTACAGCAATTTTGGCTCCAAATTCCTGTTTTAGGGGGGTTTTTGGGCGGGTTTTACCCGCTTCAGGGATCCCCTTCCCGTTCAGGTGTGGGCCGCCACAGGGTTCGGCTCCCATTCCGTTCAGGGTGTGGGCCTCCTTTCAGCTTTCAGGCTCCCCCTTCCTGTTCAGGTGTGGCCGGGTTTTACAGCTTTAGGCCCCAAATTCCTGTTCAGGCGGGGGCGCTCCTACACTTCAGGCTCCAACTTTCCCGTTCAGGGGGTGTGGCGGTTCTACAGGTTTAGGGGCCCCCCTTCCTGTTTAGGCTGTGGGGTTTCCCACAGCTTCAAAAGGGTCCCCTTCCCTTTCCCGTTTTAGGGTGGGGGCCGGTTTTTCCCGCATTTTGGCTTCACTTTCCCATTCAGGCTGTGGGCGCTTTTCCCATAGCTTCGGGTCCCCCTTCCTGTGCGGTTGTGGGGGATTCTATAGCTTCAGGGGACCCCCCCTTCCTGATTGGGAAACGGTGGTTTACAGCCCTTCCCGCCACCCCCTTCCTGTTTTAGGTGTTGGGGGTTCTACAATGTCAGGTTCCCCCCCCAAAAATTTCCCTTTTTTTGGGGGGGTTCTACTGCTTTAGGTTTCCCCCCCCCCTGTTAGGCTGTTTTGGCCGTTTAAAAGCTTCAAAGGGTTTACCCCTTCCGTTCGGCAGTGGGCGGTTTTTTTTTTGCTTTAGACTTTCCCCCTTTTCCCCTTCTGGCTGAAATGGTTCTACAGCTTCATGCTCCCAAATTTGTTCCCGGCTGTGGGCTTCTCCAGCTTTTTTTTTACCCTTTGTCTACTTGTTTAAAGCTAATCAATGAATGTGATGAGAATACCCCTTTAAGCTGGGCATATGCTGGGAATTTTGGATGTCTGATTTTTCAGTCATTATTGAATGTTGTAGTTGAAAAGTCAGTTCATGCCGAATGATCTGCAGATCTGGGGCAGTCTAAAAATCCTCCCTCTGCTTCACCAGAAGCTAAAATTAGCCATAGATTTGGGACTCTAGATGGCCATTTTCTAAAAAACAAAAAACAAAATTGTTGTTCCTTATTGGTCTGTGAAGGTCGTCTTGATACTCATCGGAGGTCCATACAGTCAAATGATCTGTTGAGAACAGTTCCAAATTCCAAGGAACGCACCAGTCGCTCCAAAGGCGCCAATCCCCACTTGCGGATTTCAGACCGTATACAAAGTTGTTTAATCGACAGATTATCAGCGATTCTTCATTGTATTCAAGTACATTCAATACAACACAAAAAAAATCTGCAACGTTTTGGCTATAAAATACCCTCTCTCAAGCACAGGACGTCCAGACAGATCAGCGGGTTGTTTGTTACCGAATTTTCATTCTAACCTATTGCATCGTCACCCAAGATGTCACCCTGCACAGATCATGCTGAGAAAATGGATATCAAGAATCCCTAATGTACGAACAGCTCTAGCCTGTGATGAAATGAGGGACGGATTTCAGACTCGCTCAGGCTCCAATAGACAATGCAGCTAAACTGGAGCCGTTCATTGTAGATGTGTCCTAATGGAGTAGAGCGAGACTGAAGAGTATACGTCGCCGCACTGAACAGTATACGTCGCCGCACTGAAGAGTATACGTCGCCACACGGAAGAGTATACGTCGCCGCACTGAAGAGTATACGTCGCCGCACTGAAGAGTATACGTCGCCGCACTGAAGAGTATACGTCACCACACTGAACAGTATACGTCGCCGCACTGAACAGTATACGTCGCCGCACTGAAGAGTATACGTCGCCACACTGAAGAGCATACGTCGCCGCACTGAAGAGTTTACGTCGCCTCACTGAAGAGTATACGTCGCCTCATTGAATAGTATACGTCTCCTCACTGAAGAGTATACGTCGCCACACGGAAGAGTATACATCGCCGCACTGAAGAGTATACGTCGCCACACGGAAGAGTATACGTCGCCGCACTGAAGAGTATACGTCGCCACACGGAAGAGTATACGTCGCCGCACTGAAGAGTATACGTCGCCACACGGAAGAGTATACGTCGCCTCACTGAAGAGTATACGTCGCCTCATTGAAGAGTATACGTCGCCTCATTGAAGAGTATACGTCGCCTCATTGAAGCGTATACGTCGCCTCATTGAAGAGTATACGTCGCCTCATTGAAGAGTATACGTCGCCTCACTGAAGAGTATACGTCGCCTCACTGAAGAGTATACGTCGCCACACTGAAGAGTATACATCGCCACACTGAAGAGTATACGTCGCCTCATTGAAGAGTATACGTCGCCACACTGAAGAGTATACGTCGCTACACTGAAGAGTATATGTCGCCACACTGAAGAGTATACGTCACCGCACTGAAGAGTATACGTCGCCGCACTGAAGAGTATACGTCACCTCACTGAAGAGTATACGTCGCTACACTGAAGAGTATACGTTGCCTCGCTGAAGAGTATACGTCGCCTCATTGAAGAGTATACGTCGCTACACTGAAGAGTATACGTCGCTGCACTGAAGAGTATACGTCGCCGCACTGAAGAGTATACGTCGCCTCACTGAAGAGTTTACATCGCCACACATTAGCCATATGGAGTATTATAGAGGACATTTTTTACAATGTAACTATTTCCCATATTATTTTGAAATTCCCATGTCAGGGTGTCACCTCCTTTGGAAAAAGAGCAGTTCGATGAAATAAAGGAAAAAAGTAAAACGCTATCACCAGCATTGTCCATGTGAAGCAAGGTTTAGTCTGTACACCTGCCCCCATGTACTAAGAGCCATCAAACCGGTTCTGGCGACCAGAAACCCCCCCTCTCCCCAGAATGTCCCGACTGTTTTTTGGATTCTAAGGCTATGTCTACACAGCGCTGGTTTAGGGCTTGTCCCCACTGCACTGTTTTTTAGCCGGTTTTACAGACGGTTTTCGGTTTTGAAAGCGGTGTGTAAACCGGCTGTCAAACTTTAGAATGGACCTCTATGGAAAAGCTGTGCATCGGTCCCCACTGCACGGATTTCCCGTCGGACGGTTTTTTAGACCGCCGGCGGTCCAAAAAACATTGAACATGCTCATTCTAAGGCCATGTTCACACGGTGTATTTGCAGGGCGTAATTACGCCCCGCAATTATGCCGTGTGACCGGGGGCGGGAGCGGGGGACTGAGCAGGGGGCCGGCACTTTGCCGGCCCATTGACTTGAATTGCCAGCGGCGCGTATTTGCGGCTAGAAATTCACATGTCAATTATCTCCCCGAATGGCGGCTTCGCCGGGCGGGGAGAGGAGACGTAATCCATAGTTCTCTATGAAAACTGTGAATTACCGTAATGAATGGGCCGTTTTCGGCCCGTAATTGGCGCACTTCGGCGCGTAATTACGGACCGAAATACGGCCCATTATAAGCCGGGTGAACATGCCGTTAAGCCCGGTTTTCGGGCGGAATATGAACATGTCAATGCGAAGGGGGAGGGCTTGATCTGCAAATAAAAGCCGCCCCTTTGCGGCCGTGTGCATGGCCACAAAAACAGAGAAATTACTGATCGGATGGTGCCGTGGGGACAAGCCCCTAGGGCGCATCCCCATGGCATAGGACAAATCAAACCGGCCGGTTTGATTTGTCCTGTTTTGCGCCCGTCCCCACGGCCGCGGGGGGGGGGGGGGCGTCTTTTCTCCGCGATGAGCGGAGAACAGCCCTCCCCCCTCCCATTGAGATACACAGATTCCGTCCAAAAAATGGACGGAAGATGGTGCTTGCTCAATGTTTTACCGCCGGTGGCAAAACCGACGGACAGAAAACCCTGCAGTGGGGACTGCTGCACAGGTTTTGCATAGAGAACAATTGTGCTCATTTTCGGTCGGTTTTTCAGGCGGTCTGCAAAACTGCAAACCGGCTGAAAAACCGTCCGAAAACCCGAGCAGTGGGGACATGCCCTTACAGTCTCATTTTAAAGCAGATTCAGTATTATACTCTTCCAGAAGCACATCTAATCCCTGTATCCCTGTATAATGATTTCACCACCACAGCCTTTGCTGCCCCCCCACTCCATAGTGTCACTGCTCTTACAGTAAAGAATCCTTATCTGTGATGATGGTTAAACCTTCTCTCCTCTAGAAAAGGCCAAGGTGCAAAAATATCACGGGAGAGATCCTGATGCCCATTTACATATTTGTAGTTGGTAATCAAATTTGCCCAAATTGTCTTTTTTTCAAGCTGAATAATTCCAAATTTGATAACCTGTCTTGGTTCTGCAAACCCCTCATTCCCCTAATTGACTTGGTCGCCTCCTGTGCACCTGCTGTAGCTCAGTGATGTCCTTCCTATACACAGCGTCCAGTACTGCCCCTAATAGCCTGATCCCTGAGGGTCTGACTTGATGCTCCCTACGTACCCCAAGATTAATGGGGAATTTCTGGGTTTTCCATTCACTGTAGTAGAGAATGACTCCCCTTCTCAGCAGATCAGAGGGGACTACACAAGGCTATCCCCTTCATGAAGAACATGAACAGCAAAGGAGGCATACGTGGATCCCTGCCCAAATCTAGTGGAAATCCTCCACAAAACACTAAGGTGACAATTAGTTTAGTATGAATCACTTTGACCCCCAATCTCAAGCTTGGGGATGCCTGACCTACTGACTGAAGATGTCACCGCTCATACATGGCCATGAAAACCAACAGGCTGTCCATGGCATCCACAAAGATGTCATGTCCTACTGAGACCTAAGGGTCCTGAAGGTGGGACCTCTCTCTATCAACCCCCTAAAATTTTGAATGAGGTTTCTACACCCATGGGGAATAATTTTAACTTGCATATAATAGCTATGGGACTATTATATATTCCATTGCAGCAGCAAAGTGACAGCTCAATCTTCCGCCCTGTATACATTGTTCATAAACAGTCTGCGGTCACTGCCAGGGCGCCCCGCAGTGGTGACTGCAGGAAGACAGAATGTTAGAAATTTAAAGGGGTTTTGCCAGCTCTGTGTGCTCAGAAGGGGGAGGTGTGATTTGTTTGAATTTCCTACCATGTGACCCTGCAGGATGACATCACCAGGCCTTTCCTCTCTTTAGTCAAAGAAAGGTCTGTTTATGTAAAGAGCTGTGAGTAGTTACAATGTAGCTCAGAGGTAAAACTTTTGCCTCCAGGCACAAGGGTCCTAAGTTCAAATCTCTGCTGGAACCAAACCTGTGGATTTTATTTCTCTTTATCAATGCAAAGACCTCATTGAGGCTTCCTTTTTTAATTTATCTGCACTGTTTGACTAATTAGTAAGGAGCACAGAGGACAGGAGTTAATGACAGCACCTGGGGTTTGAACACTCAGTAGCTGCCTGAGAGGAGAGGTGATGTCTGAGCATGTGCGACCAGGACTGAGGAGCTCTCATCCCTGGTCATCTCCCCTGGAGATGAGCTGTAAACAATGGATCACTAAAGGAGCAGCTAAGACAAAAACGGTGCAGAATTTTTAATAATGATGAATGGAGAAAATGTTTATTATTTAATTTACAAACTTCCCACGTCAATTTTACTTTGTGGCAAAACCCCTTTAAGCTTGGCATTGAATTTGGATCCATTAGAAAAGGGACGCCCTGACCATTCTACAGATCTGTCATGAAATGAATCCCCGCAGAATTATATTACCTCAGAGAATATGGAGAGGTCAGGGCCAGGAAACAGTTAACGATGGAGAACTGACTACTGTACGGCCCCAGCGTCCTTCTGATCTTCAAGTTACTTTTTTAACTATATGGCTTCTTATCTCCAGTTATAAATCTGTACCTGAGGAATGTCCACGTCCTCCAACCCAAGTGCTCATAAAGTGTCCTCAAGCTAAAAGTCCACAAGTCACAGGGATTTCCTTGGATTGGCTACTTATTTAAACACATATTTTACGACATTTTTTAAGCGGCAAGAATATAATATCACTGAAAATATAGCGCACACATTGCTTTATCCCTACCCTCTCCATGTCAGATGCCATCACCTCCCCCACATGCAGAAGGGCTCCCAGACGTGATCATTCCTGTTTATTGGTCCGTGCTGCAGTTTTTGTATATTTATAATTGTTTAACATACAAAATGGAGTTTCTTTGTAAAAATATCACATTACTTATCCTGTACTGATCCTGAGTTACATCCTGTATTATCCTCCAGAGCTGCGCTCACTATTCTGCTGCTGCAGTCACTGTACATACATTACTTATCCTGTACTGATCCTGAGTTACATCCTGTATTATCCTCCAGAGCTGCGCTCACTATTCTGCTGGTGCAGTCACTGTACATACATTACTTATCCTGTCCTGATCCTGAGTTACATCCTGTATTATACTCCAGAGCTGCGCTCACTATTCTGCTGGTGCAGTCACTATGTACATACATTACTTATCCTGTACAGATCCTGAGTTACATCCTGTATTATCCTCCAGAGCTGCACTCACTATTCTGCTGGTGCAGTCACTGCACATACATTACTTATCCTGTACAGATCCTGAGTTACATCCTGTATTATACTCCAGAGCTGCGCTCACTATTCTGCTGGTGCAGTCACTTTGTACATACATTACTTATCCTGTACTGATCCTGTGTTACATCCTGTATTATACTCCAGAGCTGCACTCACTATTCTGCTGGTGCAGTCACTGTGTACATACATTACTTATCCTGCACTGATCCTGAGTTACATCCTGTATTATCCTCCAGAGCTGCACTCACTATTCTGCTGGTGCAGTCACTGTACATACATTACTTATCCTGTACTGATCCTGAGTTAAATCCTGTATTATCCTCCAGAGCTGCACTCACTATTCTGCTGGTGCAGTCACTGTGTACATACATTACTTATCCTACACTGATCCTGAGTTGTTATACTCTAGAGCTAGTTATATATTTGCTGACTGTTTCCAGCAGGGCTGTGGAGTCGGAGTCGGTGCCTATTTTGCAGGAGTTGGAGTCGTCATAAAATGGACCGACTCCGACTCCCAAAATATATAATAAGTTGGTCCAGTTAGTTCGATGCAGTGCAAAGAGCAAGAGGAGTTGGGTCCGGCCAGTGCTACTGCTCCCATATCTTCAGCCTCATCACATTAGAAGTGTAATTGATGACATGGGGCAGGCAAAGCGCTGCCCCAAGGGAAAAGATTCCGCTCCTAGGGCAAACAGATTTCAGCAAAATTTTTCACCTGTTTTTAAAGAAGTAGAAGAGTTCAACCATTCATCAAAACTGACTGTGGCTGAGGCAATTCCTTTATACCCGGACATTGTTAGAGATGTTGCCCCTGTGGTCAACGTTTTGCCACCAACCCAAGTTAGTGTAGAGAGGCCGTTCTCTAGCCTGGAAATAATGAGATCAGGTGTGAGGTCATGTATGCAGGATCTGATGGAGGCGATACTATGTCTCAGAACAAATTCAGAGACTCCACCAATGTTCCTGCAGTGTTTTGCAATTTTTTTGTGTTCTAAAGTCATATCCAATAAATATATTTTACACTGACAAGCAAAAGGGTAACAATGGTTTGAACTTGTGACTTTCAGGCTCCATATCTCACCATCCACTTCAGCTTTGTACATGAGGCTACTGTAATTTTATATACAGTCATCTTATCTATCTTATACATAAATTTGACTTGCAAGTATTTAGCATCTGCTTAGTTCTGTAGATTCTTTCCTGTAACTGCATTGTTAATGTTTTGCTCCTAAAAATCAAAATGTTAATTTTATTATTTTGTTAGTATTTGGGAAATCCACCTTTGGTTTTCAATACTGCCTGAATCCTTCTGGGCTCTGGATCAGATTCAAGCAGGTCTTGACTAAAATCTGATCCCAGGTCTCTTCTACACATTCTCAATGTTGGTGCAGACTGGACTTGACTGGATACAAATAAAGCTTTTTCTTCATCTCCACCCAGAAGTGTTCAAAAGATCAAAACATTGTTACCCTTTTGCTTGTCAGTGTCTGTTCTACCTAAATAGCTTGATTATTGTATCATAAGGTGATAAACAGCCAGATGTTACCAATTTACTACAGGAAAGTTATCACTTAAACATGCACCGTGTATGAGGGAGTCAGAGTCGGAGTCGGGAGTCGGAGGTTTGGGAAATTGAGGAGTCGGAGTCGGGGCTTTGGCTTGCCGACTCCACAGCCCTGGTTTCCAGGCGTTCAAAGCTGAACAGAGAATTTTTCCCCAATTTTATAATAATTCCTGAATACATGTCGCTCCAGGTGTCGTCCTCGTTATGAATTCCATTAATCCCTACTTTTATCTGATAACCAGTATGGTCCTGGATTTCTCCACCATCTCCTATCTCAGCTGTGGATCACTTGCTGTTGTGGAATTTAGAAATGTTGGTGGCGGCTGTAGTGCACATGTTGGTTGTGGCCAAGTGCAGTGACCACCTTTATTGGAGAGTGACTAGTGGCTGTGACTCTGCTTTCCGAGAACAGGATTATTACTAAGAAAGAGTAATTACATAATCAATATTACTACACAGTGTCCATAATAAAGGTGCGACACAGTAGGTCAATAATGCCCCCGTGCCGTGCAATAATAATACTGCGATCCTCAAAACTGCCACCAGCCCAAGTCAAAATAATGTAAAACATTGCCCAAATAATGTACCATACAGTGCCCAAATAATGTACCATACAGTGCCCAAATAATGTACCATACAGTGCCCAAATAATGCCACCTGCCATGTCCTAGTAATAACTGCAGATAAAAAAAGTACCATAAATGCAAAAAAAAAAAAGCTACAATACCATGTCCTAATAATAAGCGCTCACCTTGTCCAAATAATGTGCACTTGCACCAAAGTCCGCCACAGAAATACAGTAAAATCATAGCCTTCATTTAGTGCTATGTAAGTGTATTTCCTGGCAAGTACTGTGCGCCAATAAGAAGAAGTGACATGTCACCACCGTGCGCCGGGGAATACTAAGCTGAATAGGAGGCAGGGCCTTTGCATATTGTGTGAACATACTCTAAGAATGCCAAACAGTTTATATGTAATGTCACTATATTGTGCCTAAAGTGCAGAGTAATACAGCTCCTGAATGGTATTTGCTGCCCAAATAATACTGCTACCAAAATAACAGTGCCGTGCAGTGCCCAACTAATAAAGTATCACAATAACACTGCTGTGCACAACTAATACCACCATAAAGTTTCAAAATAACAGTGCTGTGCACAACTAATAGCATCATATACTACCAACATAACAGTGCTATACAGTAGCCAACGAATACCGCCATAAAGTACCTAAATATCAGTGCTGCACAGTACCCAACTTATGCCATTATATAGTACCAAAATAGCATTGCTTTACCCATTTAAGTGATAATACCAAGATATCAGTGCTATACGGAGCCCAACTAATACCATCAAATTGTACCAATGTAACAGTGCTATACAGTACCCAATTGATACCACCATATAGTACTTTCATAACAGTATTGTACAATGTCCAACTAATACCACCAAATAGTACCAAAATAATTGTGCAATACCGTGTCCAACTAATTTCATCATATAGTGCCAGAATAAAAGTACTATACAGTGCCAAACTAATACTACCATACAATTCTAAAATAACAGTACTATACAGTGCCCAACTAATACCACCATATAGTACGAACATAACAGTGCTATACAGTGCCCAATAATACCACCATCTAGTACCAACTAACAGTGCTATCATGCCCAACTAATTCCACCATATAGTACGAACATAACATGCTATACAGTGCCCAACTAATACCACCATGTAGTACCAACATAACAGTGCTATACAGTGCCCAACTAATACCACCATCTAGTACCAACATAACAGTGCTATACAGTGCCAACTAATATCACCATATAGTACCAACATAACAGTGCTATACAGTGCCCAACTAATATCACCATATTGTACCAACATAACAGTGCTATACAGTGCCCAACTAATACAACCATATAGTACTAACATAACAGTGCTATACAGTGCCGAACGAATACCACCATATAGTACAACCCATAACATTTTATACGTGTCCCAACTAATACCACCAATTTAGTACCAACATAAACAGTGCTATACAGTGCCCAACTAATTCAAACCATATAGTACAAACAACAGTGCTATACAGTGCCGAAAAAATATCCACCATTATAGTACGAACATAACAGTGCTATACAGTGCCCAACTAATTCAACCATATAGTACTAACATAACAGTGCTATACAGTGCCGAACTAATCTCACCATATAGTACCATGATCACAGTGCTATACAGTGCCCAACTAATACCACCATATAGTACCAACATAACAGTGCTATACAGTGCCCAACTAATACCACCATATAGTACCAACATAACAGTGCTATACAGTGCCCAACTAATACCACCATATAGTACCAACATAACAGTGCTATACAGTGCCCAACTTATACCACCATATAGTACCAACATAACAGTGCTATGGACATATAGATTTTGACCAAGCTCTTTGGCCGCCTTTACTGGAGCTGTAGTGGTGACTGGTGGCTGTCACTCTGCTTTTCCGGAGACGGATGATTGCTAAGAAGGAATAATGGCACAATCTTTCAGGCTGCGCAGGGTGACTGATAGGAAGGGAGTCTATCGGGACGCTATTCCTGGACGTATAGGAGAACACTGGATCTCTGTGCAGATGGCTTCACAAAGGAAATGTTGCTGGGTTAGGAATTCCCCTAATTAGAGGAGCGAGTGGCTGGAGCCTGAACAATCGCTCCCATTGGAAGGGATATTAGTGATACATTTTTTTTAATGTTTTGTTGCTGCAGAAAAATCCAGGGAGCGGCAGCGCTCTGCGTGTCCCGCTCTCGTCGTGAGGTGTGTGTATATTGGAGGGGGCTTATACTTACAGAGGTATGTGAAATATTTATTTGACTCTGTAAAATTCACAAGTGCAGCGAACCTCTGCTCACATCATTTAGAGATCATTAAAGGGGTTGTCTCACTACATTGATTCAGCTCACCTCAGTCCTGTTTTCTTGGTTTCATTTTGAATTCAGGGGCGTGTTTACTGCTTCCCTAGGCTGCAGTAGAAGCCAGGTCTGTAGCTATACACCATGCTGGCAGCCTACGGGGAGATGAACATCTGTAGCTTAGAACCTGCGACAGCCTAAACAGGGGAGATTGAAAAAGGGCTGTAGCTATAGCAACCAGTGCTGACAGCCTATCAGGAGAGATAGAACAGGTCTGTAGCTATAGCAAAACCCGTGCTGGCAGCTATCAGAAGATCAAACAGCTGTACTATACAACCTGTGGCAGCCTATATGAAAATGAACAGGTCTGTAAGCTATAGCAACCAGTGCTAGAAACCTATCAGGAGGATCAAACCCGGGCTGTAGCTATAGAAACCTGAGGAGCTGATGCATCCTATACAAGAGGGGATTTCTAGGAATAGGTAGGACACTGTTAATGGACATATATTGCTAAGTGACTTGTTTTTGCAAGATCTTTAACATAAAAAACAGCAATCCCTGTAGTGAGACAACCCCTTTAAGCACAGAAAGCCCTGAGTCGTCGTCTCCTGACGAGTCACTGAAAATTCTCTTCCTCCGTATGGTAACTGTATCTCTGAAAAGCTGGGTGACAGCCAAAATAGCCAGTCCTCCTCTCACAGGGCCTGTCACCCAACTTCCATAGTGTCCTCAATGACACCGCTGCCAAATTCTAGAGACATACAGGTCCTGTTTGCAGATAACTGTATAACTAGATAGATCGGCCACTCAGGAGCTTGGGAAAGATGGATGAGCCGCGCATTAGAGGGTCGTGCTCTAGAGAAGAGCTCAGTTTCCAATAACTGCAGTCTGAATAAATAACTGTACCATGCAGTCGCCAAAATAAAAATGCTGCCACCATACAGTGCAATGATAAGAACTCCATACAGTCCTCAAGTGCCTCCATACAGGTCATAGTGACCCAAGACAGTATCCAAATAATGTACCACATAGTGCCCTAATAATAACTGCAGAGCCCCCCAAAAAGTCATATAAATGCGTAAATATTGCTAACAACTCTTCTCCGTTTCCAAATGAAATGCAACACACAAAGTCCACCATACAGTGCCCTAATAAAATCCCCACACAGGATCGAAGTATTGTTGCTGTGCCAAAATATTTCTACCTGTTCCAATTAATAATACCATGACTACACATTGTGCTATACAGTATCCGCACACCACCATACAGTGCTCAGATAAGACTGCCAAACCGTTTTCATTTAATATCACTATGCAGCGTCCAAATTGCAGTGTTGTACATCTCCTGAAAACTAATGCTACGTGCTGCCCAAATAATCCTGCCATATAGTACCATAGTAAGGATGCTATACAGTGCCCAACTAATACCACCATATAATTCCAAATTAACAGTGTTCTACAGAGCACAACTAATACCTTTATATACCACTAAAATAACAGTGCTGTACAGTGCCCAACTAATACAGCCATATAGTACCACAATAACAGTGTTATACAGTGCCCAAGTAATACCACCTTATAGCACACACATAACAGTGCCACACAGTCCCCAACTAATACCACCATATAGTACCAACATAACAGTGCTACACAGTGCCCAACTAATACAACCATATAGTACCACAATAACAGCGCTATACAGTGCCCAACTAATACAACTATATAGTACCACAATAACAGTGCTATACAGTGCCCAACTAATACAACCATATAGTAACACAATAACAGCGCCATACAGTGCCCAACTAATACAACCATATAGTACCACAATAACAGCGCTATACAGTGCCCAACTAATACAACCATATAGTACCACAATAACAGTGCTATACAGTGTCCAACTAATACCACTATATAGTACCAAAATGACAGTGTTATATAGTGCCCAACTAATTCTACCACATAGTATCAACATAAAATTGCTCTACAGTGCCTAACTAATGCTACCATATAGTACTAACATACAGTGCTATAGTGTTCAACTAGTACCACCATATAGTACCAACATAACAGTGCTGCACAGTCCCCAACTAATACCAACATATAGTACCAACATAACAGTGCTGCACAGTCCCCAACTAATACCACCATGTAGTACCAACATAACAGTGCTGCACAGTGCCCAAATAGCTGCAGATGCCAGGCTGCACTCCCATAACTGTATTCTGTTTTGCGGTCTTGAACTTGTGACTTTCAGGCTCCATATCTCACCATCCACTACAGCTTTGTACATGAGGCTACTGTAATTTTATATACAGTCATCTTACATCTTATACATACATTTGACTTGCAAGTATTTAGCATCTGCTTAGTTCTGCAGATTCCTTCCTGTAACTGCATTGTTACTGTTTTGCTCCTAAAAATCAAAATGTTAATTGTTATTATTTTGTTAGTATTTGGGAAATCCCCCTTTGGTTTTCAATACTGCCTGAATCCTTCTGGGCTCTGGATCAGATTCAAGCATATCTTGACCAAAATCTGCTCCCAGGTCTCTTCTACACATTCCCAATGTTGGTGCAGACTGGACCTGGACACAAATACAGCTTTTTCTTCAACTCTACCCACAAGTGTTCAAAAGATCAAAACATTGTTACCCTTTTGCTTGTTGGTGTCTGTTCTACCTAAATAGCTTGATTATTGTATCATAAGGTGATAAAGAGCCTGATGTGACCATTTTACTACAGGAAAGTTATCACTTAAACATGTGCCATGTATGAGGGAGTCGGAGATTTGGGAAATTGAGGAGTCGGAGTCGGGG
Organism: Phyllomedusa bahiana; assembly: GCA_025379985.1. Lineage (NCBI taxonomy): Eukaryota > Metazoa > Chordata > Amphibia > Anura > Hylidae > Phyllomedusa > Phyllomedusa bahiana. The sequence continues at coordinate 29,148 of JAODAL010001633.1, forward strand.
CTTTGGCTTGCCGACTCCCCAGTCCTGCTCCAGTCACATCCCAAGCGGAGCGCAACCATATACGTCTCAGAGCAGCTTGGAAGTTGTCTGCAGTTGATCTCCGCTTTGGGGTCAGTCATGTGGCCTAACATGAATGCTATGACTGTGCTCCTACAATGTATTGCTCTCCGATCCATCAGAGGTTTGGACTTTGCTTTGGCTGTGACTGGAGCATATGATGTGACTGGAGCTTATGATGTGACTGGAGCTTATGATGTGACTGGAGCTTATGATGTGACTGGAGCTTATGATGTGACTGGAGCATATGATGTGACTGGAGCTTATGATGTGACTGGAGCTTATGATGTGACTGGAGCATATGATGTGACTGGAGTGAAGCTGCTGTTTGCAGAGTTGCTCCTTACACTTTGCTCAGTGTAAGGTAATTTGATGGCCCAGTTATAATGAAGCGATACTGAATAGTATTTTAGGTGGAAGCGAAGTCAATAAAGGGGGCGGCTGCTAATTGCTCTCAGCCCGGACTTTGACACGCTGTTTATTGTTCTGCCCTATGCGCTATCCCAGGCGCATCAGATAGGAGGCCTGAACCTTGTGCGCGGTTGGCAGGGAGATCAGCGCGCGCCTGCAATGTGAAAACAAGTAGCGATGTGCATAATATGCACTTAATACATGACTTATTGTATAGGCAGCGGCCGCAGCACAGCACCTCGCTCCAACTGTGCACCTTAAAGGGGTTTTCCACCTTCATTTACATAAAGCTTAATCATTGCAAAATGTAACATTCTACGGCATAAACTTACTTTGTGTTTCAGCTCTTTTCAGTTTTTATTGACTTATTTTCTATATCTCTGCTTGATGTCCGAGAACAGAAAATTTCCCATTTACGTATATAGACCAGCAACCTGTACAGACTGAATACTTTACTGTTGTTCATTTCCTACAATTGTCACTAGCGTTGTGCTTCAAATTCACCTAGAATTCAAGGTATTCCGTGTGCAACGGCCACAACAATTTCTGGCAAATATTGCCAAAGAATCGATGGTTACCATAGGCTATGTTCACACGGCTTATTTCGGGGCATATTTACGGACGTATTTACGTCCGCAAATACGTCCGGAAATACGTGTCAAATACGTGTCAGAAAGTGTGGCGCGGTATTTCGCGTTTGTAAATCAATCCCCATTCTTTACTAGGGGATTTACATTGCGAAATACGCCTCAATAAGTGACAGGGGACTTAATTTTTTAAAGATCGTATTTACGGACGTATTTACACCTGCAAATACGTCGCGAAAATACACATCGTGTGAATGAGTAGACGTATTTTACATTGGAATCAATGCTAATCTAATTGTTCATTATTTGAAACGTATTTCGGGACGAATTTGCGGACGTAAATACGTCCGTAAATGCGCCCCGAAATAAGCCGTGTGAACATAGCCTAACCCTAAGTAGGGGTTAGGTTTAGGGATCTTTAATTGGTCTGCAGGCCTTTACTTACCTGCGGTCCCTGTCGCCTATGGTCCTGCGGTGCTTGTGCTCTGATGTCACTCCCCAACTAATGTCAGGATAATATCAGGATATCCCAATGTGAATTGGACCAGTGATGTCGGGAAACAAGTGCTGCAGGACCATAGGGGGTGGGAAAAGGGAAAATTAAGCCCCGCAGACCAGTTATAAAACCAATTTAGGGTTCCTGTTCTGGTCAAGAGGAGGGCTAGGTGTAGGGTTAGAGTGAAAAAATTTGGATTCAAGATGATTATTTACAAGTCCAATGGCTCCGAACAAGGGCAGATTTAAACAACAGTGATTAACCACAGCCCACTATCCCAGCTCGGCTGATACATTGGAACAGACTCTTGCCCTATTAGCTTTAATTTGGGCTGGGTCTGCGTTGTCCATTTAGCGCCTCTGTTGGGTGAGGAGGTAGTTGTTCCTGCCCAAGACAAGTCATTATTCACATTGCGCCCTGTTGGGACTCACAGTCTAAATTCCAGATTAACCTACCTGTATATTTTGGGGGTTGTAGGAAACCCAGAAAAACATACAGTCTCCTTGCAGATGTTATCATGATGGGATTTGAACCCAGGATCCCAGCACAGTCCTGACCACTGAGCCACCGTGGGTAATTAGTCATTACTGACAGTAGCCAGTGAGTCGTCTGTATTATATCTGATCTAAACAGATCTGTCTTTCTGCTGTCAGAAGAGGGTAGTGACATCCCCATACAGATTGGGTAGATGACCAAGGCCACCACATAATAATAATCTTTATTTAATTTCGCCAAATTTTTCCGCAGAAACTTAAATTTGGGGGGTTTTAAGAACAGACAAACAATATTACACAGAAAAAAGCAATTTCAGATAAGACAAAAATTTTGGGAGGCCCTGCCCCCAAGAGCTTACAATTATTAAAGGATTAGGGTGAACAAAGGGTGAGAAGTGTTGGGTTTTACATATGGTCCGGCCATGAAACTAAAAAAAGGAGTTTAATAAAAAGTGGATGAACTTCCCCCAACCATATTTTAATACGGGTATCCCCAAAATGAAAGGAGGACAAAAAAATTTTGGGGGGGGTTAGCAATTGGGGATCATGATAGGCTCCCAAAAGATGTTTTCAGGGCCTTAAAACTTTTGGGGGTTTTGAGTTTTGTTGTACGGGGTAGCAGGTTCCAGAAAAGTGCAAAATGTTGAAAATTTTGGGGGACGGGGATTGGGGGGGGTTCGGTGAAAGAGGCATTTAATTCCCAAACATCAAGATGGAGAAAAATATTGTGGGGTAAACAGAGATAGGGGGAGAGAAGGGAGGTGCACGCTGTGGAGAGACCAAAGGGGAAAGGGGGGTAGAAAGGGGGAGGAGAGTAGGGGGGTCAGCAAAGTGGGGGAGCGGGGGAGGGTGGTAGACAAGTGAGGGAGGAGTGTGGGGGTCAGCATGTGGGGGAGACCGGGGAAAGGGGGTATACACAGAGGAGGGGGGAGATGTAGGGGGGGCAGCGCGTGGAGAGACCAGAAGGGGGGTAGACAGAGATGAGTGAGGAGATGAAGGGAGGGGGCAGCGCTGGGAGAGATCAGGTAGGGTGGAGACAGAGATGAGGGAAAGGGATGTAGGGGGTGCAGCACTGTGGAGAACCAGGGAGGGTGGTAGACAAGATAGGGGGAGGGGTGTGGGGTTGCAGCCTGTGGAAGACCCGGGGAGGGTGGTAACAGAGGAGGGGGAAGCTGTAGGGGGTGCAGGCTGTGGAGAACCAAGGGAGGGGGGTAGACGAGATGAGGGGGGGGAGGGGTTGAGGGCAGTGCTGTGGGGAGACCCGGGGGGTGGGAGACAAGATGAGGGGGGAGCTGAGGGGGGGGAGTCTGTGGAGGGGCCGGGGGAGGGTGGGAGAAGAGATAAGGGGGGAGGGGGTAGAGAGTGCAGTGCTGGAAAGGGAGAGAGAGATGAGGGAGGAGATTAGGGGGTGCATGCGTGGGGAGACCGGGGGGGTGGGAACAGGATGGGGAGGGTTTTATGGGGTGCAGCATGTGGGAAAAACCCGGGCAGGTGGTAACAGAGGGAGGGAGAACTTTACGGGGTTTTAGGGCCTTTGGGGAACCGGGGAGGGGGGTAGACAGAGAGGAGGGAAGGGGATGTAGGGGTGCAGCCTTTGGGGAAACTGGGTAGGGTGGGGAGACAGGATGAGGGGGGAATTTAGGTGGTGCGCACTGTGGAGACTTTATGATGAGAGTGATTAGTTTATGTGTTTTTTGTTGACTGGGAACCAGTCAGTGACTGACACGGGGTGAGGATCAGAAAGCAGCGGGGAAAGAAAATAGCCGTGCTGCTTTCGACAGTTTGGGAAAAGGGGGAGATTTACAGGGGAAGGGAACCGAAAAAGGGGGTTTACAATATCAAGGCGAAAAGAATTATACAAAATGAGAGTTTCAAAAAATACAACATCACAGCACTCAAAAGGGCACTAAAACGTTGAAAAACATAAACATTTTTTTGGAAAACAATTTTTTTAAATGAAATTATGAAAAAACTTTGAGGGTTTCAGGGACATTTTCCCACCAAAACTTTAAATGCCCATACCCCGGGGAAGGTGACCCAATTCATGGGGGCTACCTATATACCCTCTAGGTGTCTGTTTTAGACCCCCACATTTCAGGGCCAACAGGGTCGACTGCCAGAAACTTTGCATATAGTTTATTTTTAAAATGATTGGGGGACCAATTTTTTTTTTTTGACATAAGAAGTTGTTTTGACAGCAAGAGAAGGATGATTTCTGGAGATTGCGCCCACCACATATGGTGGCTTCAGTCAAGTTATATGTAATGTGTATTGGTAAGCTAATATTTGAGTCCCCATTTGGGACTGTCCACTGTTCATTTTTGTCTCTATACACGGTATCCATCGGGATACATGAACAACAGTCCCTTAACACATACAGCGGCAGAGCCATAGAGCACAACAATGCAAAACCAGCCCAGAAAGGATTTGGGGGGACTAACATTTCGGGACCGGCAAATAAGCCCAAATGTACAAATAATTGGGAAAATTTGTGCTTTTGTTCTTAAGGGTCCGCCAAAGGATTTGTCATAACCCCATTGTAGTTTCAAACAAAAACCAAATGAAAAACCCGGTTTTAATGGTCCCCAATATGGGAAATCAAATATTGGGACCCCTCACAAAAGATATTCCAAAAATGGGGAAAAAAAGTAAAGGGGTAACACCCCCCTTACCAAATTGGGAACCTTCATTGCAAATCAAATACCCCCGGAAAAACAAGATTTTGGAAACAAGGGCCCTTTTGGTGCTGTGCTAGCTCCCACTAGGTGGTCACTCCGGTTTCTTCCGGGGCCCAAAGGGGGTCAAAAAAAATCCATTTTTTCGGGATTTAAAACCCCTTCCTTTCCCCCTTTCTTTACGCTGTAATTGAAAATTTGTTTTTTCAAAAAATTGGGTTTCAAATGGGGATTGCGAGGGAAGGGGGTTGCACCCCAAAGGTGAAGGGCCGCTACCCTCTTCCCCTCAAAACCCTTTTGGAAAAGGTTTTAAAAGGGGGAATATTTGGCCTTTTTTATACTGGGGGTATTGGGGTTTGTTAGTGATGGTCCCTGGGTGGGGGCCCGGGAGTGATGATTTTCCCGGGAGGAAAGGGCCCCCTTAGTGCTTTTTCGGAACAATGTCCTAGGAAAAAGACAGGGTTGATGGGGTATTTTTGTTTCCGGACATTAATTCCCGTTTTTTCCCCCATTCCCGTCACGCCCCCACCATATGCGTTCTGGCGATACTTAAAAAAGGACCCACCCTTTTAATTTGTTTTCCCCCCGTAAACATTCCCCATATTCGAAAGCTAAGGGAAACTGGGCGACCCAGCTAAATTTACCCGGGGCAAAAGGGGGGGATTTGGGGAAAGGGTTTGGAAAATTTGTGGGGTTTGGGAATTTCAATTTCCCCTTGTGAATTAAAGGTTTTTGTACATCAATAAAAGCCCGGGGGAGACTTGGGGGGGGTGGTTGGGGCACTCCACCAATAATGATGTTGTTAACTCCTGTGTCCATAGGAACAAAACATTGGATCTTGGAGTGGGGGGTGGTGGTGGGGGGGGGGGGGGGGGGGGAAAAACGGTGCAAGTTTCCATGCAAGGGGTGGAAACCCTGACGCCAGGGTCTTGGAAGGGCCTAAACTGGCACCAAAATGGGGACCAACTTTATTTTATGCCAATCACTGGCCAGTTTCATTTTATTGAAATTCTCAAGACCGGGCTGAGGTCACTTTTCCTTTTTTTAAATTTTTCTGCCCATAAAAAAAAAACCGGGAAACTTTTTGGTGGGCCCCTGAAGCAACACTTCATCCTTCTTCCAACAGTTTCCAAGTGCTGGTAGAGCTTCTCGACTCCCCTTTACTCTGCTTTACTCTCATTTGGATATCCAATTGGCATTTATGCATTGATTGCTAATTTGGGGACCAGTTCGGAGGGGGCCATCAGTGGGTTTATTCCGGGGCCCCAGTGGATTGAGGGTCCGGGGGGGGGGCCCACCCCAGGGGAGAGATTTTGGGGGGCCCCATAGGGGGTTAGTCCGGGGCCCACCTGGGTTGACTTGGGGCCCCCAGGGGAGTTGGTCCGGGCCCCCCCATGGAGTGTTTTCTTGGGGCCACCATGGAGTTGATCCGGGGGCCCCAAAACCAGTGATTGATCTTGGGGCCCCCAGGGGAGTTGAGTCCTGGGGCCCCATGGATTGCTTTGGGCACCAGTGGAGTTGATTCTGGGGCCCCCACCCCCTTCCCTAAGGCACATGATTCAGATACGAAAATTTCCTCTTGAACTTTGGGCTTTGCTTTCTGCCTTCTTTTCTTTTCCCATAATGACAAGGCCACCAAGGTTTCCCCTTTTCCCCTGGGGCCACCCCGGTCTGTTTGGGACCCGTTCCCCCCAAAATCACGTTTTATTGCATAGGGAAAACTTTACAAGGAAATACAAAATGGGGCCCGAATGCATGGGGCATTACGCATGGTCCCAACCTGGTTTCTCCAGCTGTAAAAAAACTACAAACCCCCAGCTACCTGACACCCTGTAGTATTGCAACAGCTGGTTGAAGACCACTGCATAGACTACAACCACACCTGTCTATTGTCCATGCCCAATGTAACCAAATTATGCACTTGTTGTGAGCGCTGGGAAAACCGACAAACGCCCTAGGACCTTTCCCGGATCTTGTATTTTTTTGGGTTTCTTGGGGTGGGGTTTTTTGGGGGAGGGGGTTCTCCTTTAAACTGACATCTAAGACCGGCTGCATTATCTGTGATATTTTTGTAAGCATCAATTAATTCTGATTTTAGAACAAGCTGAAAAAACCCATTTACTTTCCTGGCGGGCGTATGAGCGCTATAAAATGTGCAATTGAGGTCCTTTGGGTCACCGCCTGGAGTATGTCCCTGACTCTGATAATGCAGCTCTATTAAAAAAATGTACAGCAAAACAATGTAATGTGGCCCTCCGGGGCACAAGCCCGGGCCCTCACCTACATGACATCACAGGCTGCCATGGTGACATCATATACATTGTGCATCATACAGCTGCCATCCCAGATATTCCAAGAGGCTGCTGAAATGAGGGGAGACCTCCTGGGGAGGGTGCTAGTCCTGAATCTGTTATAGGGGCACTGTTCATGAATTGTGAGGATGTGGTCAGAGAACCTGAGGGGTATACCCTCTCAGTCTTCATCATACGGGTGCAGGAAGCATTGTACGGCTCTGACATTTGGGCCCTGTATGTCTGTAGCACAATGCATCGTGTTTAGCACTATATGACACTGTCACGTTGGCACAGTGTAGTAGTAGTGCAGTGCATGGTGTATAGCACTGTATGGCACTATTATTTGGGAGCTACATAGGGCTAGCAAAGTACATGTGTATAGCATTATATGGCTCTTTTATCTGGGTTCTGTATGTATGTAACACAGTGTATCATGTTTGGCACTGTAGGACACTCACCTTTGCACTGTGTGGCGGTTGTGTAGTAAATGGTGTATATCACTGCATGGGACTATTGGGCACTACAAAGGGGAAGCACAGTTATAAGATTGTATGGCACTGGTATTAGGGCCCTGTATAGATGTAGCACAGTGCATCGTGTTTAGCACTATATGACACTGTCACGTTTGCACAGTGTAGCAGTAGTGCAGTGCATGGTGTATAGCACTGTATGACACTATTATTTGGGAACTAAATAGGGATAGCAAAGTACATGTGTATAGCATTATATGGCTCTTTTATTTGGGTTCTGTATGGATGTAGCACAATGTACCATGTTTGGCAATGTATGACACTCACGTTTGCACTGTGTAGCAGTGGTGTAGTACACAGTTATAGCATTGTATGGCTCTGGTATTTGAGCCCTGTATAGATCATACTGAGCAACTCTCCCTGATTGTCAGGGAGAGTCTCTGAAAAGGAGGAGTCCTCCCGATCTCCCTGAAGAGTTGGTAAATTACTTGCTATTATAGGTTTGCCACCAATTTGGTAAACCACTGGCAGGGACGGTTTTACTGCCAGAGGGCAGTGCCAGTATTTTCTTTGTAGCAGCCATATCAAGTACTGGTAACTTATAGAATACACTCTTGGGCAGCCTATTCGGGTATGTTCACACGGCTTATTTGGACAATGTTTGGACGCTGATTTCTCAGTGCTCAAAACAGCCTCAAAACCTCGCCTGAAACGTGCTTCTTCAGAAAAGGTTTTTGACGAGGTTTCCACCCATACAAATTAATAGCCAGGGCAAAAACCGTGCTGAGAAACACTCCAAAAACGCGCGGTGCACTATATATACTAGTGCAACATATGTGGCTGAAAAGGGGCCAAGTTGACAAATGTTTGGTTGGTTTTAGCCCAAGCCTATATGGCAGCTAAACCACTTTATACCATAGTTGCCAACTTTTGAAAATGGAAAAGCAGGAGACGGAAGAGGGCGGAGCGTGTAACGCGCCATGGCAAAAAATTTGCATGGACACGCCCATCTTTTAATGAGCCATGCCCCTTCAAAAACCCCACCCACTCCGCCTAACTGCATAATGGATTAGGAAGAAAGCCAGGTAGATGCCCTTATAGCCAGGTAGTAGCCCCCCATACCCTGGTAGTGCACCTTACAGGCAGGTAGTTGCCCCCTTGTAGCCTAGTAGGTGCCCCCCTTGTTAGCCATGTAGTCTCCCCCTCTGTTAGCCAGGTAGTTGCCCCCTTTTTTAGCCAGGTAGTTGCCCCCTTTAGAAGCCAGGTAGTTGCCCCCTTTAGAAGCCAGGTAGTTGCCCCATTTGATAGCCAGGTAGATGCCCCCATTGATAGCCAGGTAGATGCCCCCCTCTGTAAGCCAGGTAGTTGCCCCCCTCTGTAAGCCAGGTAGAGCCCACCTCTCTGTAAGCCAGGAAAGTTGCCCCCCTCTGTAAGCCAGGTAGGTGCCCCCCTCTGAAGCCAGGTAGACCCCTCCTCGTAAGCCAGGTAGAGGCCCCCCTATAACAAATTAAAAATAAAATAAAAAAAGTCACTCACCTCACCAGGCTCCTGCAGCTCCGACCGATCTCCTCCGCGACGCAGGGGAAGTGAGTGCAGCCGCGCGTCACTCCCCCTCGCCTCTGACCTGTATGACGGGGCGCACACCGGCCGCTGTGCATACAGGGGGAGGAGGGAGGTAGGGAAACGATCCCTCCTCCTCCTTCCCTGCACAGCGAGACTCCGGGCGGGTGAAGCGGGCGCAGCGGCCGCTTCACCCGCCTGTAGGAGCGGCCCGGCGGCGCCCGAGTAGCGCACTAGGCTACTCTGTCGCCGCGGCCATTTTAAAGAACCCCCGCTGCCTGCTGGCGGCGGGAGGAATGCCAACTCTGCCGTGAGGGCGAGGGGGGGACCCCAAATAGCGGGACCCCCCTGCCAAAAACGGGAGAGTTGGCATGTATGCTTTATACATCTGAGGACTTTCTTACTGACTGTGGGTTGTTCTGTATCTAGCGGTGGTGCCATGGTAAAGCATCATGAGCTGCTGCCCTGACATCACCTGGTGCAGAGGGACCACATTGTAGCTGGGCTCTGAAGGAAAGCTGATTGATGTGCTGTTCCCCAGCTTGGATGCAGATTAGGAGATCTAACGTCCAGTAAAGCTGAAGGATACCACATCCAAGATCAACTTTCCTCCAAAACTGTTACATAAATGTGACAAGGGGGTGTGGCTTTGTGCAAAAGAGGGCGTGTCATGTAAAACATGGGGTGTGGCCCACTCAAACCATCAAGGTGGCAAGCTGCAATTTAAAATCTCCCTGAAGGCCACTTCCAAAGATGTAGCACAGTGCATCACCCTTTAGCACGGTGTGACACTTAAAAGCCTTGCACTGTATGGCAACAGTTTACTATATAGTGTATAGCATTGTATTACACTGTTATTTGGGTAGAGTATAGAGCTAGCACAGCACATAATCATGTATACCATACCTCACTGTATGACACTGTAGCTTGGCCTTGAATGGACATAGCACAGTATATGATGCGTAGCACTGCATGGCGCTATTATTTTGACCCTGTATAGCGGCAGCGCAGTACATGCTATGTGGTACGGTTATTTTGTTCCTGTATAGGGAATAGCATAGTACATGGTATATAGCATTGCTTGTCACTATTGTTAAGTACGAATGGTGCCGTTACCTGTATTTCAACAGGTTATTCCTCAATGAGGGGCTGCAAGCAATGGGCAGTATGACATTCCTTGTTGCCCATAGCAACCAATCAGAGCTGATAGGAATCAATCAGAGCTCATAGCAACCGATCAGAGCCCATAGCAACCAATCAGAGGCTATAACAGGCATCCTCAAACTGCGGCCCTTCAGCTGTTGGGAAACTACAACTCCCATCATGCATTTATATAATCTATAACAGTGGGAATGATGAAAGTTGTAGTTTCACAACAGCTGGAGAGCCACAGTTTGAGGATGCCTGGCATATAACAAACAATCAGAGCCCATAGCAACCAGGGGCCATAACAACCAGAGCCCATAGCAACCAATCAGAGCCCATAGCAACCAATCACAGCTCATAGCAACCAATCAGAGCTCAGCTTTCATTTCTTACACTGCTCTGGAAAAATGAAAGCTGCACTCTGATTGGTTGCTATGAGCTCCCACTGGTTGCTATGGGCAACAGACAGTCTCACTGCTTGGCTCTGTCCACGATGAGGATTTCTAGTCGGATTCTGACCCGAATTCCTCGTTTAGCACTAAAAGAAAACGATTTCCATTGACATCAATAGAAAACATGCATTGTAGTTCATACGGCGCGTATTTTTGTTGTGTATGGTGCAAAAACTTTGAAGATGCAGATTCTTTGGCTGTATTCCTCCCATAGACATGAATGGGAGTCTGCTCTGACTGTACACCGCGTGTAAAACCGATTCGGAAAAACAGCTCTGTACCCCTATGCGGAATCCGGCGAGTAAATGTTACTCATCATGCGAATGTCCCCTTAGACGCTTTTCATAAATGAGGCCCATTTGTTGCCCCTCTCCTCACTGTGCAAATAATGGGCCCAGTTCAATAGCTTGTATGTTCACACAAAGTATTTTCACGCTTATTTTGGTACGAAATAGGCCCTAAAATAAGCCCCAAACCATGCACAAGGACACCTCACATTGATTCCAATGTAAGATTTGTGCCGTCTTTCACACGACGCGGATTTGCGACGCGGATTTTGGGAAAATTTTTTTCTCCCCGTAAATCAACGGGCCCCTTTCCCCCGTTCCCCGGACTTTTACCCCCCGGGGAAAATCCCCCCCTTTTAAAAAACAAGGTATTATATTTTTTTTAACCAAGCCCCCCCAAAAACCGCCCACCTTTCCAAAACTCTTTGAAATTTGCCCAATCAGCTTTTGTAAGCCCCCATTTTGACATTAAATTTATCTTTAAAAAATCCATCCACCCAACACTTTTCTTGGGGGCAAAGGGGGGCTTATTTTTACAGTGGACGCCATCCAAAATGGCGGCCTCGCTTTTTGGCCCTCACAGCAGACCTGTCGATTCCCCCCTTTTTCTACAATAAGAGCTTTCCTTCCAACCCAATCGATTCCAAAAACCAAAAAAAAAAATACATGGGACCAAAACCCAAAAAATAATTTCCATTCGCCCCCCGGTGACGCTTCCCCGAACGTTTTTATCGAAATTTTTTTAAATGTGAAATTTTTCTTCTGAGCAAAACCGGTTTTAAAAGAAATTCATCAAAAAGTGATTAAGTTGCAGCGGCGAGCCCTTTTTTGTGGCGCCTCATTCAGGTTCAGGGGGAATTAACCCTAAAAATATGCAGAGGGGAAGCCTTCCTGTTTTTAAGTCATGTGATACAACAACTCGTGTCGCTGGGTCACCCGAGTCCGTCAGCCGCGCCGCCGCGCCCCTCGCAGGCAGCGCCCAACCCCGCAGTTTCCACAAATTCAACCACGGAACTACAAAACCCCCACCCTTTCCGTTTTGTTATTAAAAAAAAATTCCTAAAACCATCTCCCAGGAGACAGCGCTCACTTTTCTCAACCAAATTTACAGAATGGTAGGAATGGTCCGCCAGGATGGTCTTACAGTAGGCCCTGGGCATGGTGGGCCAGGGGCTGCTTTTGAGGGAGAAAAGCAGAATAAGGGAGGTGGGGTGGAAGTTTGGTGGCATAGCTAATCTTGGGGAAATTTAAAATTCATAGTGGGCCCCCAAAAAAGGGGTCAACTCCACTGGTGGGATCCAGGAATCAGCTCCACTGGTGGGATTCAGGATTCAGATTCACTGGTGGGCCCCAAAAACAACTCCCCCTTTTTGGGGCCCAAAGAACAACCCATGGGGGGGCCCCCAAAAAATCAACCCACTGTTTGGGCCCCAAAAGAATCAACTCCACTGTGGGCCCCAAAGAACAATCCACTGGGGGCCCCAAAAGCAACTCCCCGGGTGGGCCCCAAGAAGGAACTCCACTGGTGGGCTCCAAGAATCAGCTCCACTGGTGGGCCCCCAAGAATCAGCTCCACTGGTGGGCCCCAAAGAATCAGCTCCACTGGTGGTAGTCCCCGGAGTCGATTGCTAAGGTCTTAACAATCGACTTGGGGCCTTAACAACTGGCTTAACAACCCTGGAGTCCGCGGAGTCGATTGCTAATCTTATCAACGACTTGGGGTGAGGGCCTAACAACCGGCTTTAACGACGGGGTTTGCGCTTTTACCGCAGTAAATTATGTTCCCCCCAGTGAAAAGGTAAAAAGGGTCCCCCCCTAAGTTATCGCCCCCCCTAGGTGGTTATTACTTTATATATCCCCAGTAGGTAGGTTTAGTTTATTGGGCCCCAGCAGGTTTAAAAGGGGGTTAGGTCCCCCATAGGTATTAGGCAAGTTTTGGATCCCCCAGTAGGTTTATAGGCAGGTTTAGGTCCCCCACAGGTAATAGGCAAGTTATGGACCCCCAGTAGGTAATAGGAGGTTTAGGTCCCCCAGCAGTTTATTAGGGAGGGTTTTGGCCCCCCCAGGATATAGCCAGGTTTTTGGTCCCCCACAGGTAAAAAGGCATTTAGGGCCCCCAGCAGGGTTTTAAAAGGTTTTTGGGGCCCCCACAGGTATAGTAGCTTATAGGCCCCAAGCACGTTAAAATTAGGTAGCTTATAGGCTCACAGCAATATGTAGGGTTGCTTTTTAGGCCTCAAACCCCAATATGTGGTAGCTTATAGGCCTCAAAGCAAATGGTTGTATTTAGCTCCTCCCCACGTATAAAAGTAATAATAGCCCCCCCCCCTGCCATTGACAGTAGATAATAGCCCCCCCCTGCACATATGACGTAATAATATCCCCCCCCCTGAAAATAAAACGTAGTAATTCCCCCCTCCCTGCCATATGACAGTGAAAATAGCCCCCCCTGCACATTAACAAAAAATAATAGCCCCCCCCCTGCCCTATAACATAGATAAACCCCCCTCCCTGCACATTTAACAGTGGGATTTTGATCCCCCCCTGCCATATAACTTAGATAAAAACTTTCCCCCCCTGCACAAAAACAGTAATAATACATCCCCCCCTGCACATATAACAATAGATAACGCCCCCCTCCCGCCTTAACAAAGATAACGCCCCCCCCCCTGCACATTAAAAAATAATAGCATCCCCCCCGACAATAAAAATAATTTTAAAAAGCCCCCCCCCCCACAATAAATAATTCCCCCCCCCTCCTGCACAAAAAATAAAAAAAATAATAAAAGTTTGAATTTTAAAATTAAAAATTTGAAATTTTTTAAAAAAAATAAAAAAGTTTGGTAAAAATAAAAAAGATTTTTTGAAATAACAAAAAAGTAATGATTTTGAAATAAAATTATAAAGTTTTAAAAATTAAAAAAGATAAAATTTTAAAAAATAACAATAGTAATAATCCCTCCTGCAATATAAAATAGAAAAACCCCCTTTTAAATAAAAAAATAAATGAATTAAATAGAAAAACTCCTGCACAAAACAATGGAACACCCCCCTCCCTGCCATTAACTGATAATAGCATCTCTCCCGCACATTAAAATAGATAATAGACCCTCCCTGCCTAAACAATAGCTAACACCCCCCTCCCTGCCCCATATAAAATAGAAACAGCCCCCCCCTGACTTTAAAAAAATAGATAAAGCATCCCCCCTGCACATATAAAACTAGATAATACCCCCCCCCCCCGCATATATAACAAAATTTAATAGTCCCCCCTCCCTGCACATATAAAATGATAATGCCCCCCCCCCCTGCACATAACAATAGATAAAGCCCCCCTCCCTGACATAAACAAAGATAATAGCCCCCTCCCTGCACATTAACAGTAGTAAAGGCCCCAGCATGAATCCCTAATTTTAAAAGTAATACCCGACGCACTTACCTGACCTCCTCCCTGCCGCTGTCGCTTCCCAGTCTTTTCTTCAGCGGCATGACGTCACCAACCGCGCCGGGCCGATGACCCCACGCCCGCCTGGGTGTGACCCGGGCGCACAGAGCCCTTTTACTGCGGCCCCAGATTAATCCGCGGACTCTCTGCCCCCGGGAAGCATCTAACTGTATGTGCGTTTCCCCGGGCCCCCACCGCTTTCCGTCGCCAAGGCCTAAGCCGCAAGGGGCCCATAGCTTAGCGACTGGTAGCGGGGGACCCTAACGATCGGCGGCGGATACGGGCGGGCCAGGGACTAACTGGGGGCCCCCAAAAATCAACTCCATGGTGGGCCCCCAAAAATAACTCCACTGGGGGCCCCAAGAATAACTCCCCTTTGGGCCCCCAAGAATCAACTCCACCCCGGTGGGGAAGAATCATCTCACGGTGGCCCCAGCAATAACCCATGGTGGGCCCCCCAAAGGGGTCACCCACGGTGGGGTCCAAAATCGCTCCACTGGTGGTCCCAAGAATCAACTGCACTGGTGGACCCCAAGAATCAACTCCACTGGTGGCCCCAAAAAACAGCTCAACTGGTGGATCCCAAGAATCATCTCCACTGGTGGCCCCAGGCACCCTAGCCCTACGCTGCTGAAAGGAGATAGAAGTTGTAAAGTTTAGAGCTAATTTATCATTATTTGCAACTTTCTTTCGACAATTTGTGCCATAAACTGGTGTAGGCCTGTGTGTTTTTCAAAGGCCAATTTCTAGATCTCTGCTTGCTGTCAAGGAAGAGAAACATTTAGAATCTGTCAAAATTGAACAATGAATTGAAGATTAATAAAGCACATAGATATTTTGGACAACCCCTGTGCAGTTGGGGGGTCCTTAACAGAGGGGGGATTACAGGGATAGCTGTCAAGGGGTTCATTACTGAAACTCCCAGTAAAGTCCGTGGACGACCCTTGAACTCTGTAGACTACAGAACAGCTAAATATCCTCATAAAGTATCTCAGAGACCTGGTCCGTAATAGGTCACCACAAAACCTATTCCGGTATATCCTTGTATTACTGTATAACTGATTTTGTCATCATGTAGCCTCCTGTGTTATAGTGTGCACTCCAGTGTCATCATGTAGCCTTGCTTGTCACCATTTAGCCTCTTTTGTTACCATCTTCCCCTTTATACCCTCATTCCCCCCTTGCATTTACCCTTTTTCCCCTTTTCTCATCCTGTGCCCCTCGTCATCATGAAATTTGTTATTTTTGCAGCCTCTTATGACATCACATATCCCCCATTGCATCATGTAGCCCTGTTATATGATAAACCTTAGAATCTAAAAGCCCCCCCAGGCATCCTGGCCGGGATGCTATATATCCCCTAGTCATCCTATAACCGTTGTTATCTTTGTTTTTTTTGTCCCTTTTTGCCTTTATGCTATATATCTGCCTGTATCATCTTGTAGCCACTCATGTTACCAATGTCACTTTTAAATTATTGGCCGCATCATATATCCTCCTCTGTGATCATATTGCATGTGATGTCATCATGCATTCTCTTTGTAATCCTCTAGCCACAGATGTAACCAAACATCTGTTTCATCCTATAGCCTGTAATGTCATGACATATCCTACTATGTCATTCTGTAGCCACTGAAGTCATCATATTTCCTCCTATGTCATCCTATAGCCTCTGATGTCATCATATATCCTCCTATGTCATCCTATAGCCTCTGATTTCATTAAAAACCCTCCACTCACCCTATAGCCTTTTATTTCATCAATCCCCTCCTCGTCACCCTAACCCCCTTGATTCTCAATCCCCTCTTTTTTTCATCATATATCCTCCAATGTCATCCTATAGCCTCTGATGTCATCATATATCCTCCAATGTCATCCTATAGCCTCTGATGTCATCATATAGCCTCCTATTCACCTTGCCTCTAGTGCATCCAAAAGCCTCGTGCAATCATAACCCCTTTTGTGTCATCCTGTAGCCTTGAGTCTCAATTCCTCCACGTCCTCATATATCCCCTAGGGGCTCTAAATTTTTAATAGCCTCCTATGTCATCCTATAGCCTCTGATGTCATCATATGTCCTCCTTTGTCATCCCATAGACTCTGATGTCATCATATACCCCTATGTCACCCCAAATTAGCCCCGGATCTCACATATACCCCAAATTGGTCATCCCATAGCCTCTGATGTCATCCTGTACTCTCCTTAGTCATTTTGTAACCTCCAACGTTATCCAGTTATAGCAGATTGTGATCAACTGGCTTTCTTTTCAACTAGTATTTTTCAATGCTTGACCTGCAACAAGTAGCAACTTACTCTTCTGCTTGGAGATTTATTTTTATTTTGGATAACATTTATGGCTTAGTTCCCCTTGGGTCAATGTATAGTTCTGTTGTCTCTTCCATTTGCACCAAGAGCTGCATTCAGAATTCTGCTAGCTTCCAGCTATCAGACAACACTGTGGGAGCTCAGATCACATGGGTCCTATGAACGACAGAGGGGGTGGAGGTAAGCTGCTGCCAGCTTCCAATGGTGCAGCTTTAGAGGTAACTAGAGCATAAGAAATGGCATTTTAAAATGTTAAAAGTAGTGATGCCCTTTTAGAAAGAATACATTTCCTGGAGGAAGGATTCAGTTTGTCATTGCAAAAATAACACCTACAGTGTTTGCACAGGGAAGTCGTAAAAATATAATTGTGTCTTTGAGTGGACATTTTGACAGCGGGGGGCCCCTTTTATAAAATAATCACTTTTATTTTAAGACGTCACCTGCGGAAATAGCAAAAGTGCAGAAACTGCCAAGTTCTTCTCGCATCTGGTAATACGGGTCAGAAACCCGCCCGTCCCCGTCCTGTGGTTGCTATTCACTGACTAGCAGTAATGATGCAGTTATTTTAAGTTTTGTCAATTTTTTTTTTCATTTTTTTCCCTTTCATAAAAGGGCGAATCAGGGCGAGATTTGCCCCCCAAAAATAAAAAAATTAAATTATAGGGAAATATAGGTCCTGAGTCGCCTCTTCTGTCACAGGCTCTTTAGAAAGATCTTCTGTTTAAGAAAGAAAGTTGGGTGACAGTATGGTCTCTATTATAGCTCCCTTAGGCCATGTCCCCACGGCACAGGTTTTCGGCCGGTTTGCGGGTTTTCAGACCACCTGAAAAACCGGCTGAAAATAAGCACAATGGGTCTCTATGGAAAACCCGTCCCAGCAGTGTCCCCAAACCAGCACGGGTTTTCCGTCCGGCGGTTTTTCCGCCTGCAGTCCGGCCGCAAAACATTGTGCAAGCACAATCTTCCGTCCGGTTTCCAGACGGAATCTGTGCAAGCCTATGTGAAGGGGGAGGGCTTTTCTCCGTTCAGCGCGGAGAAAAGCCGTCCCCCCCGCAGCCGTGGGGACGGCTGCAAAACAGGACAAACACCGGCCGGTATTTGTCCTGTGCCGTGGGAATGCACCCTTTTGTGTCACTCTGCTTTCCCATATTCCAGAATGGCCACTTGTTATGGAGGGGATGCAGGGCCGGCACAAGGCATTTTGGTGCTCTAGGCAAATAGGAGCAATGGCGCCCCTTCTCCCCTCCCCCCATGGAAAAATTCCTATTCCTTTGACCTGATGCACAGCACTGTCCGCTGCGCCCGACCCATCTAGGTGAAATAAAAAACACAATTGTGCCTTTTTTTTTACGTCTCTGCACACGTGTGAGGGCTCGTTTTTTGCGGACTGAAGTGTGGTTTTCATTGGCGCCTATTTTTGGATATCTCTGAATTTCTGAACACTTTTTATTTAAACTTTTGGGGAGGCAGAGAGAACATAAAAAACCCCCCACAATTTTGGCACTGGGTATTTGTTTTTATGGCGCTCACCATGCGAGTTAGATAAGATTATATATTACTAAATCGGACTTTTACAGAAGGAGCAATACCAGTAAGGTTTAAATTTTTTTTCATTGTTTTAAACCTTTAACAAATTTTTTTTTTTATTATTTAAATTTTTTATTAGCATTTTCTTTTAAACAATACAGATCACATATTAAAGTAGGCAAGTAATAAAGTAATACAAACACTGATGAACAGCAACCAGCGACTTTTAACTTTTTTTTTTTTACTTTGTAAATTACCTGTAATTTTACGGTACCTTACCCATAGAATGGAACACATACAAAAATCCAGCTCACCAATGCCAATGGATGCACGGACTTGATGAAGCAGTGCAAATAGTGAAGAAAACGGAAAGTTGTCCAGCTGACGATAAAGATGATGTCTTTATTGTGTACCGTAGACACATGGAACACAGATCAATGAAACAAGCTACCTTTTCAGTCCTGTGGGGGCCCTTTGTCATAGCAATACCCATAGAGGGGGTTGAAAAATTGACACATTCTGCAATATAATGTCTGCAAAATTGTCATTACAGCCTCCTATTACACACCTTGGCAGGGAAATAGGGGAGTAAGGTTTGCAGGTCTGGGGTCCCTTTATTAGGCCATAATCCCGACGGCCGGTCGGCAACCTGAAATTGAGCCACGTAGGAACCAGTCGGGATGTGGGATGGGCCACCCCCCTGTGTATAACTGCTAAGATGCCACAATTACATTTACCATGACAATCAAAGGGAATGTGTCATCAAAAATCAGTTATTGTTTAACTAAAAATTTTATTTCAAAACATTTTTTAAAATTTTTTTGGTTTTATTTTTATTTTTTATTTCACTTTCAATATTTTTTTTTAATAAATTTTTTAAGTCCCCGCATTTTTTATTTGGCCCTAAACCTAATAATAGTCTGACACTCCTGTTTGAAAAAAAAAAGATTCAGTTGTCTGCTCATTATCAGCACAAAGGGGTCAAACTGAAAGGAGACACCCGTGTGAATAGATAACACAGGATCCCCCACACAAGAGGAGATGGTCACAGTTTCACCCTTTCACCTCCCTGCACATGACTCCTTTTCCCGGTTTTACGAGATGAAAGAAAACTCTCCTATAGAAGTGAATGGGACTAGTCAGTCTTAAGTCCCTATGTGCATGAAGTTACTGAAAAAAAAACATCTCTCTGCTGCTGTTAAAGCGTCAAAAAAGGGCCTTTGGCCAAAGTAAAACGCAAGAAAAAGGATTAAAAAAATATTGAAAATGATACGAAAAAAAAAAACAAAAAAATTTTTAAAAAAATGTGTTTAAACATAAAAATGGGACTTAAACAATGACTCTAATTTTTTGATGACACATTCCCTTTAAGTAGTAAAATGTCCGGGATTGGAGTTCTCTCTGTTCTCGGCACCAAGTGCTAGTGGCGGCTGTTAGCTCCTAAGCCCGTTTAAACCCCTTTGCACCCAAGGTTAGCAATAGGGGTGTGCGAGGTTTGCAGTCGCTACAGGCCTTGCAGCTAAGGGGGGGTCAAAACCCCTTTTGCCACAAAAGGGGACACCAGCAATTTTAAAGGACATGGCAGTGGGGGGGGGCCCATTTAACTTTTTGCACTGGGGCTCAAGAGCTTCAAGTTACACCTCTGTTGTGACCCCTTATGGATAGGCAGAGGTAGGTGCACCTAACTCTGCCAAACCCCTTCCCGGCCCTAGGGCATAGTACTTTACGAATGGAGAGAGAATTTTTTCCCGAGGTCCTTGGCCCATAAACAGAAAATGTAGGTGCTCCCTTGCCGAAAGGGTATATATATTCACCAGGGATTTCCCCCGAAATAATTTTAGCAAGTAATACAATATCCAAAGAAACCTGGCACCAGGGGTGTAGCTATAGGGGGTGCAGAGGCAGCAATCAATATCTGACCCAAAAGCCTAAGGGGGCCCTAAATCCCTTCTGTCACATCAAGACACCAGTATTTTAAATGGTGCATGGTAGCTGGGGAGTCCTGTTTCACTTTTTGCATTAGGGCCTATGCGCATACATGTGTAAAGCAAGGGCCCACAGACATTATAGTATAGGAGGGCGCCTATAGACCAAACATTATCATCATCATCAAGGGTCTGGGGACCCTGGGTGGTAGTAAATGTAATAGAAGCCATACTGGGCCATATTGGTTGTCACCCAGCTTTCCCGGGAACCAATATAATCTAGAGAGGCTTTATAACAAAATGACTATAATGACCGATTATAGGAGGACAGGGGCCTATAGAGGCGCAACCGCGTCCCCTGACAACCCGTGGTCAGATGATCAGATGGCCAATGTGGTCACTAGTTTCACTGCTTCTTGCTTTACTGTAGTTTAGTTTATAGCTATGGGGGGAGGGGTACTCTGAACTGTCCCATGGGACCCTTTACTGTAAATTCTGGGCACGCCCCTGAGGGGGACAGCTATATTTTTGATCGATTTCATAGCATATAACTTGTGCTGCGCCCACAGATGATTGTTCATTTCGTGACGTCTGTGTCATTGTGTCCGTGAATGAGCAGCCGTTACTCATTTCCTTCCATCGAACACTATCATAGTATTTTCTCTTATCTGTGTGGACATTGCTGAGCACAGGAGGATCTGCAGCTCTCCTAGATTCAAGACCCATAGACATATTTGCATAGGTCAAGTTTCCGGACTTATTATCACTGTCCCTGTATTTAGACAGTTGCTAATTATATCCATTTCTGGTAAAGCTGGGGGACAACCAATATGGCTGCCGTCAAAGCTCCTGCCAGAGGCTAACCCCCTTCTGCTAGAACTTGCCCAATTTTCTTGTCGCTTTTATAAAGTGATGAAAGAAGCAAATAAAGCAAACAGCAAAAAGATGTAAACTTTTCCGCAAATGTGACTTGCATCAATATTTCTATACCAGAAAATGCAAGTTGAGCTAAACAGCCTGGAATTCAGAATTATACATTGTACTTAGCTAGTCCAGCTCTCAGCTGACAATCTAGACAATGCTCTGTGAGCCCAACAGCCTGGACTTCAGACTAATACAATTGACCCCCTTAGGGTTTAGTCCTTGGGTCCCCTTTCAGCTTTTTTAAAAATTTTCCCGGGGGGACAACTCTTGAGCTCAACCTTGGTCTCCAGAATGATACATTGCACAATAAAAAAGGGGGGAAAAGCCGTCACCATGTAACGAAAGAAGTGAGGGCTTACCTCTGGGGGGTGTATTGAATGATAAAAAGACTGGACTTAGCTGTACATGTACTAGCTATTTGCTCTCACTGAGAATTAGACAAGCCTGTGAGCTCAACCCCTAAAATCCAGATGATAAATTGTACAAGCGTTTGCTCCATGAAATCTAGACAAGCTCTTGGTTAACACCGGGGCTCCAGTGAACTTGTAATGCAGTTCTGTTCTCAGGGGAAAATTAGACAATGCTTGTGAGTCAACACCGGGGACCCGACTGATACATTGTAATGCTAGTCCTCTCTAGCGAGAATCTGGGGGAAATGCTTGTGAGCTCAACACCCGGGGACTCCAGATGTTTCATTGTACATACTAGCTGCTCTCAGCTGAGAACGACAATGCTCTGTGAGTCAAACCTTGGATCAGACTGAAAAAATTGTATATAGCTGAGAAGTGAATGCAGTTATATGTAGCCTGGACAATGCTCTGTCAGCTAAACAGCCTGAACTATCAAATAATTCATTTTACAATTGTCTGTTCAACCCAAAAAGTGGGTTTAACTGTTCCATTTAAATAAAGTTTGGGGGACTTCAGATTGTACATTGAATAGTTGGTACGCTTTTGGGTGAGAAAGGGGTTCAATTTATCTAAACAAAGCTTGTGAGCCCGGACGTAGAAAAATTCATGGCACTTAACCAAGGGATGTGTTCGCGCTGCCCCCTGTGTTTTTGTAAAGATATTGTTAATGGATACAGTTTATCATCTAACTGTGGGAGGACTACTTTGTTATTTTCGTCGGATCCAGGGTATTTGCTCAAGAATTGGTAACTGGATAGAATTGTACTACTTGTTAGGGGGCTTCACACAGCGCAGTTTTTTGGGGAGTTTTTAATGCACTTAATTAAATGCCTTTATTCGCAAGCTTCTTTCAGTTGCCAAATTGTTCAGGAAGTTGTTTAAGTAAGTAAAAAATTAAAATTTTGTAAAGTTTTTGGGTACACACACACTAATTGATTTCTCACTTTCCAAAAAAGTTGTTTGTGAAAAAAAGGTTTTTCTGGTTAAAAGGGATTTTAAATTTGGAGCGAGTTAAAACTGCACCAAAACTGCGCTGTGTAAAAGCACCCTTAGTTGAGAGCACGACCAGCTGTGTTCAATGTATCAGTCTGAATTCTAGGGTGTTTAGCTCACAGAGCATGGTCTAAACTGGATACATTTGTATTCACTTCCCAGCTGAGAGCAGGTTTGCAGTTAATGTACAGTTGGAATCCCGGCGTTTTTCTCAAGGATTGCTAGAGGGGGAGAAAATTTTTTCTACTTGTTGTTGAGAGCAGGCCCCCTGTAATCAATGTACATTGGGTGTTTAGCTCCCGAGCAGTCTAAACCCGGGGACTTTTATCCAT
Organism: Phyllomedusa bahiana; assembly: GCA_025379985.1. Lineage (NCBI taxonomy): Eukaryota > Metazoa > Chordata > Amphibia > Anura > Hylidae > Phyllomedusa > Phyllomedusa bahiana. The sequence goes on from JAODAL010001633.1 coordinate 51,959, forward strand.
TCCACTGACAGCAGGACTTGTTATATATAAGGTATCAGTCTGGAATCCAGGCTGTTTAGCTCACAGAGCATTGTCTAGACTGGGTAGAATTGTATCTACTTGTTAGTTGAGAGCAGGACCAGCTGTAATCAATGTATCAGTCTGGAGTGTTTAGCTCACAGAGCACTGTCTAAACTGGATACAGTTGTATCCACTTCCCAGCTGACAGCAGGACTTGTTATGTATAAGGTATCAGTCTGGAATCCAGGCTGTTTAGCTCACAGAGCATTGTCTAAACTGGATACAGTTGTATCCACTTCCCAGCTGACAGCAGGACTTGTTATTTATACAATGTATCAGTCTGGAGTCCAGGTTGTTTAGCTCACAGAGCATTGTCTAGACTGGATACAGTTGTATCCACTTCTCAGCTGAGAGCAGGACTAATTATTTGCAGGACTTGCTACTTCTTAGTGTAAATATAATGTAAATAATAGTGTTCCCATTCACTGACCACAAACAATTATCTTGGAAATGGTGATGAATTGAAGTACATTAGAAAGTTGTAACCGTTTTCTTTATACACAAATTAAACTTTATGCAAAATCTATAAGACTTTATATAAGCTTCCTGATGACTGGGAAAATACCAGTGGGTAAGGTAACTGGGAGAGCATACACTGTGGGGCAGGGGTGAAACATTATTAGAATGATTTTCCTGTGAACCGGACCTATTGCGGCAATGAGATTGTATTGTAGGATATGTGCGGACGGCTCCTTCCAAGCTGTATGCAGAATCTTTTGTGCCTTCTGGGGTCTGTAGCTCGTGGGGACAATCATTGTGTTGAAGGGTGTTGAATGAGTTGCACCTTGGGGAGACAAATATTATTTTTAGTCAGCAAACAGTCTGATGGGCCCTTTTTCCATTCAGATGCATTGAGAAAGGTGAACATTTTTCTCTTCGTGTTTACTTTGTTTCAGCTCAGCCTGAAAAACACCAATTCTAAGTGAAAAGTGTCCGTCGTCAATGTGTTTGCTCAGTGGGTCCGGTTCCAGGTCAGTAGAAGAGTAACCACCCTGCCTGGGTCTTACTGTTCCACTTGACGGTGCAGCTGGGCGCTGGCTGGGGCCTTAGCTGCTTCACATTGCGGATGCTTGTAGACGACGGCCCTTAAAGGGACACTACAGCTACAGTCTCTGTTTTCTGTGCAGGGGATTGAAGGCTGTGGTTCCCTGTTATCTGACATTTCAGGTCGGAATAGAGTTCTTCAATGGGATAAGGATCAGATAAATCCCCGACTCCGTAATCACTACTTTCTAAGAAATTAGAACAAAAGCTTCATAGCAAAGATAAAAAATGAGGCGCCGTCAGGAGCTGCTTGACACTAGCACACTCCGAACCATCCACAACTCAAAGTCCACATGTCCCCATCCCATTTTCCTGACTCAGCCTCTGGGCAGGACACTTTTTTTTTCCCCTCCATGTGCAACAGTGGAAATTTTTATTGGTTTCTATGAGATACAGATATTATATGACTGTTGCAGAATGGTACGGCATGACTTAAAAGCTACCCTAGCGTCAACTCGGTGGCACCTTGGCATCGGAGGTCACACAGCAGAGGCGAAACTTGAAGCTCCGGGGCCCTAGTGCAAAAAGTGAAATGGGCCCCCCAGCTACCATGTGCCACATACTGGTATCTCCTTATGTAGCAGGACGGCTTTTGGGCCCCCTTAGGCTATGTTCACACGGCTTAACTGCGGGACGTAATTACGCTCCACAATTACGGCGTGTAGCCGGGGGCGGGGGGGAGAGGGCGGCACCTCGCCGGCCCATAGACTTGCATTACCAGAGGGGCGTATACGCCGCTGGTAATTCACATGTCACTTATCTCGCCCCGCGGCGTATTCGCCGAGCAGGGAGAGGAGATGTAATCAATAGTTCTCTATGAGAACTGTGGATTACCGTATTGACTGGGCCGTTTTCAGCCCGTAATTTGCGCACTCCGGCGCGTAATTACGGACCGAATTATGGCCCATTTTAAGCTGTGTGAACATGGCCTTAGGCTGCAGGGCCCGGTAGCGACTGCCACCTCTGCACCCCCTATAGCAGGCATCCCTAAATGCGGCCCTCCAGCTGTTGGGAAACTACAACTCCAATCATGCCCACTGTTATAGATTATATAAATTCATGATTGGAGTTGTAGTTTCCCAGCAGCTGGAGGGCCGCAGTTTGAGGGTGCCTGCCCTATAGCTACGCCCCTGTCACGCATGTTCTGCATGATGTTGGGTGTGTGAGCCACCATGTAACCTTGGCTGTATAGCATGCAACTTTTTAGCGTATATTCACCCGACGCTATACGACGCTCAACCTGCCTCAGAATCAGTGTCTTATCCGACGGTATGCCAACTTCCATTATATTCTATGGAAAATCGGATCAGATCTGGTTTTCCTCGCCTCTGAATTCCTTTTGGTGCTGAAAATAATTGGCACCTCTGTGCTGTCTGTTCTAGAGTAAGGGCTTGTGCCCACTGCAAGGGTTATTGTTCGGTTTTTCAGATGGTTTGCAGTTTTAGAAACTGTCTGGAAACCAACATGCAGCGCTCCCCCATAGACTATAATGGAAAATCCATGCAGCAGTCCACACTGAACGGATTTTATGGTGGGCGGTGAACATGTTCATTCTTCTGCCCGGTTTTCAGGTAGAACATGTGGGTGCGAAGGGGGAGGGCTTGAATCCGCACCCTAAGGCTACATTCACACGGCTTATTCACGCCGTAATTGTGGGACGTATTTCGCCCGCAATTACACTGTGTGCACACGGGCGGGGCGGGGGGGGAGGGGGGGTAGCAGCCTGCCGGCCCCATAGACTATCATTACTAGCGGCGTGTATAATTGACATGTCACTTCTCTCCCCGCTCGCCGTATTGTGTGAGCAGGGAGAGGAGGCGTAACCCATAGTTCTCTATGAGAACTGTGGATTACCGTGATGACTGGGACGCATCTCGCCCCGTATTTAGCGCAGTACGGCACGAAATACGGGGCAAGATACGTCCTGTTTTAAGCCGTGTGAACATAGCCGAAGAGGCAGGAAATCTGTATTAGAAATTCAGCATCATATTTACAAGCGTGGAATTTCTGATGAAGATACGACGCTTCATGTGGCTACACTATAAGGGTATGTTCACACGGCGTGTCGGATCAGTTTTTCAATGCGTTTTCTTTCAAATCACAGACAATTTTAATCCACTGCGCATCCAAAACGTACCCAACACGTACCCAAAGGTGTGTTGCGTTTCTGGATCCGTTTTTCAGGCTCCAAAACCGCACTCCATTCTTTCCTATGGGGATTTCACTTGCGTAAGATGCCAGTAGAATTGACATGACAATTCTTTAAACGGATCCGATAACGCATCGAAAAGACGCAGGTAAACACGCATCGGCGATCACTCGTCTGAACACGATGAAACCAATGTAAATCACACTGCACATTGTTAGATGCGTATTTTGGGTCCAGAAAGCGGATCCAAAACGCCGTGTGAACACACCCTAAGGCTATTTCTACACTGCTAATGTTAAAATATCCCTTGGAGATCCGTCGGTATTTTAACATCGCCGTCCGCCATTTTTGCAGCTGGTTTTCGGATTTTGACAGGCCTAATGCATAGAGGTGTAACGGAATACGGTGGAAGATACAACATGTTCTATATTCCGGCAGAATTCCGTGGTTTAGAAATCCGACAATAAGAAATCTGAGCTGTGCAGACTACAGCTCGGATTTTCTATTGCGGTCTATGGGGCACTGGGTCACCGTAGGATTTTTGCGGATTCTAAATACTGAATCCGCTTAATAATCTGACGGTAAGTCTGTGCTGTGGAGACATGGCCTAAGTTGCTGCACGTTTTTTGGACCTAAGCCAATAGTTACCTGTTGACTGCAGCTTGAGTCATGGTTGGTACAATCCAGATGAGCAGCTCTTTTCTCCCGGCCATAATTTGCCTCTGAGCTTCGGGGTAGGAATACACGGAGCAGTCTCGGGGCGGTCATGGTGCGGCCGTGACGTGGCGGAGAACCACTGCGGCAGCACACTCAGGAGATTTTTAATTAGTTTGGTGGCTGCACAGATTTGCATGTAAAAAAATCGTTTGGCAACGAATGATCAGTGTTCATCAGTGTTCAATGCTTGTTAATGGCCGCATACTTTTGCGGGTTAAAGGGGTTGTCTCACTACATTGATTCATCTCACCTCAGTCCTGTTTTCTTGTTTTCATTTTGGAATTCAGGGAGGTGTTTATTGGTTTCTACTAGGCTGTAGTAGAAGCCAGGTCTGTAGCTATAGCAACAGTGCAGACAGCCTATCAGGAGAGATCAAACAGGTCTGTAGCTATAGCAACCAGTGCTGGCAGCCTCAGGAGAAATTGAACAGGTCTGTATCTATAGCAACCTGAGGAGCTGATGAACCCCAAACAGGAGGGGATATCTAGGAATAGGTAGGACACTGTTAATGGACACATTGCAAAGTGACTTGTTTTTGCAAGATCTTTAACAAAAAAAGCAGCGATCCTCGTAGTGAGACGACCGCTTTAAGTTAATTAAAAATCCCCGGCACGGAGTTCGGCAGAAGTTCTCGGCCGCTGATCAGCGCATGCTTCCAAAACACACGGCGTACTTCGGCGCGTACAGTACGCTATGTAAACATACCCGAAGGGGTTTTCCCACGAAGGCATTTTATGTCTGGTTTATCCAGCTTCAGCTTTCAGTGTGCTCATTCAAGTCAAACAAAGGTCTGTTTATGTAAAGAGCTGTGAGTAGCTACAATGTAGCTGAGCGGTTAGCACTTCTGCCTTTCAACATAAGGGTTCTTTCTTCAAATCCTTGCAGGAGCCTAACATGAATTTTTTTTTCTCTATGCACATATCTAATTGCGGTTTCTTTTTTCTCTTTATTTAGCCCCGTTCCTGACGGAGCCTTTTTTTGTCACACTCATTTTTCCTTCCTCGCTTTCCAGAGCCATAACTTTTATTTTTCCACAGACATAGATGTATGAGGGCTTTTATTTTGCAGGACAAGATTTACTTTCTAATGATGTTATTCATTTTACCATATAATATCCTGGGAAATTGCACCAAAAATTCTAAGTGGGGCAAAATGTGAAAAAAATGTACTTGCGCCATGCTTGTAGGAGTTTTGTTTTTACGCCGTTCAATCTTTGTAAAAAGTAAGTGCTATCTGTATTCTACAGATTGAAATGCACCCGCCAATACCAAACATGTACGATTTTCATTTTCTTTAGGTACCGTAAAAAAAATTCCAAACAATTTCTATTTTTGAAATTTGCAGAGCGGCGCCATTTTCAGCGACCAATAACTATTTTGTACTAACACCTACAGACCTGAGTGATGCGGCATTTTTTTGTGGGCTAAAGTGCACCTATTTTTGCTACCAGTTTGGAAAACATATGACTTTTACTTAAATTTTAATTTTTATGGGACATGCAATGACCAAAAAAACGCAATTTTGGCGTTTGGAATTTTTGTTCTACGGTGTTCAGCGTACGGATAAATGATGTTATATTTTAATAGATCTAACTTTTTCCTACACAGCAATAGCAAATATGTGTAACTTTTTTATTATTTTATGATTTTTTATTTGCAAAATGGCAAAAGGGGGCTGATTTGAACTTTTAATATTTTTATTTACATTTTTTTACACTTAAAAACTTTTTTTTTTACTTCGAGTTCTCCTAGGGTGCTTCATCACTATGGGGACGTGATTATTTATACAGCCTAATTCATTGTAATACAATGCTTTAGGGTGTACAAAGATGGCTTCCATCTGCCATGTTAAGCGATCTGGGCCCCACTATTTCGCAGTGAGGGCCCCGAACGAAATGAGGAATGGTGCGCGGCATTGATTTAGACGTCACGGACATCTTTGCTGCAGCGTCTTAGCGGTTTAACCGTGCAGGATGGAACCAGTACCATCCCGCACTGTATGTCAGTAAGGGGTTAAGTTTGACTAATTACTACACTCGCTCAGCATTGAGTGTGTGTGATTACTAAGGTGTCCAGAGGATGGGAGTAGAATGACAGCACCTGGGGTTGAACACTCACTCAGCAGTGAGTGTGTGTGATTACTAAGGAGTACAGAGGACGAGAGTAGAATGACAGCACCTGGGGTTGGACCCTAGATCAGCAGAGAGTGTGTGTGATTACTAAGGAGCACAGAGGATGGGAGTAGAATGACAGCACCTGGGGTTGAACACTCACTCAGCAGTGAGTGTGTGTTGATTACAAAGGAGTACAGAGGATTGGGAGTAGAATGACAGCACCTGGGGTTGAACACTCGACTCAGCAGTGAGTGTGTGTGATTACTAAGGAATACAGAGGACGGGAGTAGAATGACAGCACCTGGGGTTGAACACTCACTCAGCAGTGAGTGTGTGTGTTTACTAAGGACTACAGAGCACAGGAGTAAGATGACAGCACCTGGGGTTGAACACTCGCTCAGCAGTGAGCGTGTGTGATTACTAATGAGTACAGAGGACAGGAGCAGAATGATAGTACTTGGGGTTGAACACTCGCTCTGCAGTGAGTGTGTGTGATTACTAAAGAGTACAGAGGACGGGAGTAGAATGACAGCACCCGGGGTTGGACACTCGATCAGCAGTGAGTGTGTGTGATTAATAAGGTGGATAGAGGACAGGAGTAGAATGACAGCACCTGGGGTTGAACACTCGCTCAGCAGTGAGTGTGTGTGATTACTGAGGAGTACAGAGGACGGGAGTAGAATGACAGCACCTGGGGTTGAACACTCACTCAGCAGTGAGTGTGTGTGATTACTAAGCAGGAAGAGACTGACAGTAGCTGCCTGGTAGGAGAGGTGATATTTGAGCATGTACAGCCAGGACTGAGGAGCTCTCAGCCCTGGTCGTATCCCCTGGAGACGAGCTGTAAACAATGGATCACTAAGGGAGCAGCTAAAACAAAAACGGTGCAGAATTTATAATTATGATGAATGGTGAAAATGTTTATTATTTCATTTGCAAGCTTCCACGTCAGTTTTACTAAGTGGCAAAACCCCTTTAAGCTGTGTACAAGTGTAAAGAGAAAGCAGAGCATCCATTGAAAACATCCAGCATTTATTACGGGACAGATACCCCCACATGAGAAAATCTGACACAAGGAGCTGCTGTAAACTGCTGAATATCAGCAGGGCCAAGTAGGAATGAATGAAGACTGCAGACTTAAACTTACTGCAGCTTTGTAACTCCGTGTAACCGCTAACATAGATATAAAAGTTTTTCATGTCAGAGATCCCCATTGCTTATAACATTTGCTTGTAAAGATGGAATCTGGGTGTTGCACAACTAAAACAAACTACTCAAAAGAAATCACTTAGCAGCTAAATATACTCCATTAAAACATAGCCTTTAATACAAATATTTAAAAATACTTAGTACTATCCCTATCATACCCTAGAAACAAATATGGTAGTTACCCTAACCTATCCAACAAAATGTAGGGTTATCGCCCCAACAAGGGCGTCCCCACCTGGAACCTATCAAATAGTGTCCAAAAAAAAAGGAATCTCAAAAGAGAACAGAGAGTGACTATATTTACTACCACCGGACCTCTAACCCCTGATGAAGCCAGTTTAGCTGGTGAAACATGTCGGGGAGGTCAGGCATGAAGTTTTAAATTGTGATTTCTCACTCTGTCTTCAAGTCCACCCATTGCAAGGGTGTCAAAAAGGGGCCTTATTTGTCCTGTGTCCATTAGATTAGGGACGATTGCCCAAGTAGGAGGCTTGGGATCCCTTACTGGAGTCAATAATTTGTTGTATATTTAAGGCTTTCCTGTTGGTAGGTGGTGTTCCACCAGGCTTGATAGTGGAAAAGGAGCTATTCCTTCCTTCAGAAGTAGAAAGGGTTAAATGGTGAGGTTAGAAATCAGGTTTTTAAATGGAGTGTATAGAGGTTAAGAGTTATACATAATAAAAGTTAGGTTTTAGTGTTTTATAGATAGAGAACTGATAGAGTTTAAGTTTGCTTATGGCTAAATAGTAAATATACACCTGGAACCTAGTCTCTTACTAATAAACCCTATTAGTCCCTACTCTCTTCAGATGATATTTTTATCAAAAAGAGTGATTATACAGGGCTTTAAATACTCTATATGTATGCAAGAGACTATATGAATCACCAATATGCAAGTGCACCGATATATACCCCTAGTGCACCCCACAGTGTTCCAAAAAAGGATAAATCACTTAAATATATCAATAAGTACAGATATTTTCAAGTAATGATATAGTCCACCTATAACACAATGGCGGATACTGTACCATATATAAAGCCAAGCCTATGCTTGCACGACTCTATGATATACCCCCCGAAAATGTCAGAGAGAATCCAGCAGCAGAGCAGAAGCCATACCTATAAATCATGCAAATTTTTATTCCATCAATATCTTAAAAATTCAGGAATACGAAAACGGCTCAGACAGCAACAAACATGACTGATGGGTCCAATGAACAACTGCATCACTCCTGCCAAGAGCAAAGCAGAGATTTTCAGCGCACCGATCCGCAGGTATTGTGGCGCAACAAAGATCTTCTCTAGCAGCGGCCGATACTGGAGGAATGTGGTTGTGCATGGGACCCTTCGATGCTGGAGACACCCTTTGCACCAGCTCTCTGCTCTGACTAAGAGCAGTGGGTCCTGAATAATAATAGCCGTATATCACATGACAGCAGCCGATAACGCAGAGAAGCCTTACCTCCTGGTGTTCTTTTCTTATACCAGTTCACCTGATACCAGAGGAGGAACCCTGTCCTCACCTCGCACGCTAGATGTATTCATAGATATGAATTAGAACATTTTATCATTAATAAACTTATTAGATACCATGTGCGGTCATCCCGGGTCATGTACACAGCTGTCTTATCAGGTCAGACTGAGGTCTTTAGTAATACAGAGCAACTTCTGCTCATTAGGTTTTTATAGGTAAATGGTCACAGACAACCCCTCTACATTATATTACTTATCCTGTACTGATCCTGAGTTACATCCTGTATTATACTCCAGAGCTGCACTCACTATTCTGCTGGTGCAGTCACTGTGTACATACATTACTTATCCTGTACTGATCCTGAGTTACATCCTGTATTATACTCCAGAGCTGCACTCACTATTCTGCTGCTGCAGTCACTGTACATACATTACTTATCCTGTATTATTCTCCAGAGCTGCACTCACTATTCGCTGGTAAAGTCACTGTGTACATACATTACTTATCCTGTACTGATCCTGATTATATCCTGTAAATTTTAAATCCAGACTGCACTCACTATTCTGCTGGGCAGTCACTGTGGTACATACATTACTTATCCTGTACTGGGTCCTGAGTTACATCCCTGTATTATCCCAGAGCTGCACTCACTATTCTTTTGCTGCTGGGTCACTGTGTACATACATTACTTATCCTGTACTGATCCCAGTTACATCCTGTATTAAAACCTCCAAGCTGCACTCACTATTCTGCTGGTGCAGTCCACTGTGTACATACATTACTTATCCTGGACTGACCCTGAATTACATCCTGTATTATCCTCCAGAGCTGAACTCACTATTCTGCTGGTGCAGTGACTGTGTACATAGATTACTTATCCTGTACTGACCGGGGAAATTTCATCCTGTATTTTCCTCCAGAGCTGCGCTCCAATTCTGCTGGTGCAGTCACTGTGTACATACATTACTTATCCTGCACTGATCCGGAGTTACATCCTGTATTATACTCCAGAGCTGCACTCACTATTCTGCTGGTGCAGTCACTGTGAAAATACATAAGTTATCCTGAACTGATCCTGAGTTCCATCCTGTATGATCCTCCAGAGCTGCACTCACTATTCTGCTGGTGCAGTCACTGTGTACATACATTACTTATCCTGTACTGATCCTGAGTTACATCCTGTATTATCCTCCAGAGCTGCGCTCACTATTCTGCTGGTGCAGTCACTGTGTACATACATTACTTCTCCTGTACTGATCCGGAGTTACATCCTGTATTATACTCCAGAGCTGCACTCACTATTCTGCTGGTGCAGTCACTGTACATTCAATACATTACTTATCCTGTACTGATCCTGAGTTACATCCTGTATTATACTCCAGAGCTGCACTCACTATTCTGCTGGTGCAGTCACTGTACATTCATTACATTACTTATCCTGTACTTGCCGGTGGGACACACTTTCTACCATGCTGATGTGTCCCAAAAGGGACAATATGTACTTCCAGCAAATGGAGCAAGCGTAGTCTTCAAAGTACTATGTATATTTTATTAAAGTCTATGGGAAGGTCAAAGCATCCGTGGAGGTATCTTTTTTCACAGTACCTCAGAAATACACCATAAGGGTGTGAACCTATACTTATCTGATACTGATGCTGAATTATGATTTATTTTACTCCAGAGCTGCACTCACTATGCTACACAGAATTCGTACAGGATAAGTAATGTACAGATGTAGTAAGCTCCATCTCATCCACAATGGTGATAGCGTAGTAAGCCTACATTATTTGGCTAGAATGTGATCTATAGGCTTTACATGCGCTCAGTCAATACCATAGGATGTCACACAAACATTAGTCATTTTAAGTAAATTTAAGTGGGTCAAATATTAGTTTGGCGCCTGCTACATCTATATATACACAGTGACTCAACTTTTACTGGGGATTACATGTACATATAAACTGTAATATGGTGTTCCCCAGCCCATGGGGAAATCTAAGGCTGCCTAAATTTTTTAATTTACTGCAAATTTCCCAATCCGTCCCTCACTCTGTATGCCATTTGGTTATACAGAAGAGAAGGGGGTTGTACAGGCTGGGATGGATGACCCCTCATGGGGTTGAGTATGGTGCCTTGAAAAACATAGATCCAAGAAATTCTAAAAGAAGGGAGATGTACAGTTTTTCAAAAAATGTCTATGTTAGTAATTCTGTATGTGCATCATAGATGTACAGTCATTGTTGGTGGAACTGTCACATTTTTGTTTTGTTTCCTTATATGGATAGTATGTTACTTTCTATGGACAATATATAATCTTCTATGGATAGTATGTAACCTTTTATGGATAATATGTAGTTTTCTAAGGAAAGTATGTAACCTTCTTTCAATAGTATGTAACTGCTAAGGACAATATATAAAGCCTTTTATGGATAATATGTAGCCTTCTATGGATAGCATGTAACCTATGGATAGTTTGTAACCTTCTATAGACAGTATGTAACCTTTTATAGATAGTATGTAACTTTCTATCGATAATATGTAACCTTCTACAGACAGTATGTAACCTTTAATGGATAATATGTAGCCCTTTATGGACAATACGTAACCTTTTAAGGAAAGTATGTAAGCTTCTATTGATATTATGTAAGCTTCTATTAATAATATGTAGCCTTCAAAGGATAGTATGTAACCCTCTATGGACAGTATGTAACCTTCAATGGATACTATATAACCTTTTATGAATAATATGTAAGCTTCTATGGACAGCATGTAACGTTCTCTAGACAGTATGTAACTTTCTATGCATGGTATGTAACATTTAATGGATAGTATGTAACCTTCTATGGATATTATGTAAGCTTCTATGGACAGCATGTAACCTTCTCTAGACAGAATGTAAATTTCTATGCATGTTATGTAACCTTCAATGGATAGTATATAACCTTTTATGAATAATATGTATCCTTCAATGGATAATATGTAACCTTCTATGGACAGTTTGTAACCTTCTATGCATGGTAAGTAACCTTTTATGGATAATATGTAAGGTTCTATGGACAGTATATAACCTTCCACATCTATTTGGCCCAAGTAGAGTGTTACCGGGCCCACATCCTGCTGGGTTATCATATTGCCATAAGACATGGCTGTCAACAGGTGGACTTAACTTGGACGTGTTGTAGGTATCGATCAGCCGCTCAGATTCCTCAACCTAATCTCCGAGCTCAACCAGTTGGACTTTTGAACCTCAATCAGGAGTTGACATGGAGAAGGCTGTTATTATGTGAGGCCTTGGGGTTTCTAGGTGGATCTCCACCTTTTTAAATAAAGAGCAAACATTGGGCTGCATTCCAGCAGAATCACTCAGCAGTGGGGTGGGGAGGTCCAAGGAGCTGACCTGTTAACCCCTTCACTCACAAGGGGCAGAAACAAGCAGCAAGTGTCTTACCAATGAGTTAACCCATTACAGTCCCTATGGTTTTTACAATTTTTTTTCATTTGACCAGGCTATGGAATATGCTGGTATAACCTGGGTATCTGTGGCATATATAAATACAGCTGGTATAAGTTATACATCTCCTGTATATAGTGATATGTACATAGCGTATAAGCCTGGGGATCCTTCCTGTATATAATGTGATATGGATCATACTGATATAACCTGGGGATCTCCTGTATGATAGTGATAAGGACATACTTATAAAACCTGGGGATCTCCTGTATATAGTGAATATGAGGCTTTGCTTGGTAAAACCTTGGGATCTCCTGTAATATAGTGATACGGAGCCATGCTGGTAAACGAAAACCTGGGGATCTCCAGTATATAGTGATATGGAGCATAGTCTGGAATACACCTGGAGATCTCCTGAAAATAGTGATATGGAGCATGCTGGAATACATAACCAGGGGATCTCTCCTGTATAAAGTGTGATATGGATGCATTCTGGTATAACCTGGGATCTCTGTATATAGTGATATGGAGCATAGCAGGAATAACCTGGGGACTCCTGTATATAGTGAAATGGGAAGCATGCTGGTATAACCCTGGGGATTCTCCAGTATATAGTGATAGGAGCTTGCTGTTATAAACCTGGGCCTCTCCTGTATAAAGTGATAAGGAGCATGCTGGTAAAACAAGGGGATCACCAGTATATAGTGAAATGGAGCATGTGATATAACCTGGTGGATCTCCTGTATAAGTGGATATAGAGCATCTGGTATAACCTGGGGATCTCCTGTATATAGTGATATGGAGCCTGCTGGTATAACCTGGGGATCTCCTGTATATATGTATATGGAACATGCTGCTATATCCTGGGGAGATTCTCTTGATTAGTAAATGGAGCATGCTGGTATAACCTGGGATCCTCAGTAATATAGTGATATGGAGCATCTGGTATAACCTGGGCCTCTCCTGTATACTAGATGATAGGAGCATGCCTGGTATAAACTGGGCCTCTCCTGTAATAAAGTGATATGGAGCATGCTTGGTATAACCTGGAGATCTCCTGACCTATAGTGATATGGAGCTTTGCAGGTATAACCTGGGAGATCTCCGCTGTATTATTGTTAATATAGGAGTCATGCAGACAATAACCTGGGAAACTTCCTGTATATAGTGAAATGGATGCATGCTGGTAGACCTGGAGATCCCTGTATATAGTGGATATGGAGCATGCTGGTATAAAACCTGGGGACCTCCACTATAATAGTGAAGGAGCATGCAGGTATAACCCTGGGGATCTCCTGTATATAAATAGACTAAAAGAGGAGCAAACACCTGTGCTGGCCGACGTCAAATATATATATACTGGCCTCTCCTATGTATAGTGATATGGAGCAGCTGGTATAACCTGGGCCACCCTCCTGTATATAATGATTGAGCAGGCTGGTATATCCTGGAGATCTCCTGTATATAATGATATGGGAGCTTGCTGTATAACCTAGGGCCTTCTCCTGTAATAGTGATATGGGGACATTGCTGGTATAACCGGTCCTCTCCTGAGTCTAGTGATATGGGAGCATGCTGGTAAAACCTGGTATCTCCTGTATATAGTGATAAGGAGCATGCTGGAATAGACCTGGGCCCTCATCCTTATATAGTGGATATGGAGGCATGCTTGTATAACACCTGGGGATCATCTGTATATAGTGAATTAGGGAGCATGCTGGTATAACCTGGGGCATCTCCTGAAAATAATGAAATGGAGCAACGCTGGAATAACCTGGGATCTCCTTGTATATAGTTGATATGGAGCATGCTGGTAATAACCTGGGCCTCACCTGAATATAGTTGATATGGAGCAATGCAGGTAAAACCTGAGGGATCACCTGTATATAAGTGATATGGAGCAGCTGTATAACCAGGAGATCTCCTGTATAAGTGTTAAGGAGCATGCTGGTATCACCTTGGAGATCTCCTGTATAAAGTTGATAAGGGAGCATGCAGTTAAAACCTGGAGATCTCCAGTAAATAGAGATATGGAGCTGCCCTGTGTATACACCAGGGATCATGTCTATAGTGATATGGAGCTGCTGGTATATACCTGGGCCTCCACCGATATAAAGTGATAATGGAGCATGCTGTATGAACCTGGGGATCTACAGTATATATGTTTGATATGGAGCATGCTGTATAACCAGGGAATCTCCTGTATATAATGATATGGAGCACAGCTGGTATAACCTGGGATCTCCCTGTATATAGTGATATGGTAGCATGCTGGTATAACCAGGTGGGCCTCTCCAGTAATATAGTGATATGGAGCATGCTGCTATAACCTGGGGTTTTCGGGATTAAATTAAACTATTTATTTGCCTAGTTCATGATTAAAGCAACATATTAGTAGAATGTATAGTCCTTATTACTAGACTGGTTGTACATACCGTAGTGTATCTGCAGTGTGGACTGCTACCGGTAGTAGCAGTTAATAAGCTGCTGAGTCAGATGTACATTGTGTTGCATTAAGTCAGATACATTTGAATTAAGAAACACAAACATAAATTTGAAAGTGCACAATAACGCTCCGCATGTTACCCGTAACAAGTTATTCCCAGGAAATCAGACGAGTTACTGGCAGAGCAGATGAACATTTCTGCTTATCTGCTGCATCAATTGTGTATTTTTGTGCTTCGTAGCAGCTGGGAAAAATAGCAAATTAGAATTTAAAATATTTTCTCTCTTTATATTTATATTCTAGAACATTGGGGGCAGTATTATTGTGGTTATATTCTTGTACATAGGTGCAGTATTATAGTAATTCTATCATGGTACATAGGGTCATGTATTAATAGTCAGTATGATATCATGGTACATTAGGGGCAGTATTATAGTAGATATAATCTTGTACAGTGGGGGCAGTATAAATAGTTATAAGATCTAGTACATAGAGGTTAAAAGAGTTCCCTATATTATTTGTTCAAGCAATAAATGAATACTTTAAAGATGGGCTATAAACAGCGCTTATGAAAAAAGAACTGACAAGACACTATGCAGTAGCCACATTAAATGTGTCTTTTTTATTAGTCCAAAATAAAATCAGAATAAGAAATTCAAAACGCGTTCCAACGAGTATCTCCCCCGCTCCTCAGTTGCACATTAGTGGAGCAGTATTATGTAGGTTATATTCTTGTATCATGGAGCAGTATTATAATTAGTTTATATTCTTAGTACATGGGGATCAGTCTTAAAGTAGTTTATATTCTGGTACATGGGGAAGCAGTATTATAGTAGATTATAATTCTTATACAAGAGGCAGTATTATAGTAGTTATATACTTGTACATAGGGTGCAGTATTAAATCAGTTATATTCTTGTACATAGGTGCAGTATTATCGATAGATATATTACTTGTTACATATATAGCATAATTATAGAGTTATATTCTGTAACATAGGAGGCAGTATTATAGTAAGCTTATAGTTCTTTGTACATAGGAGGCAGTATTATATAGTTATATTCTTGGTAACATAAGGGGCAGAATTATAGGTAAAAATGTTAAATACTTGAACATAGAGCAGTATTATTATAGTAGTTATATCATGTACATAGGGGCAGCAATTTAGTTAGATTAAATATCTGTACATAGTAGCAGTATTATATTAGTAATAAATCTTGTACATAGGGGCAGCAATAAATAGTAGGTTATATACTTGTACAAAGGAGCAGAATATAGTAGATATATTCTTAACATAAGGACAGTATTATAGCAGTTTATATTCTTTTACATAGGGAGCAGTATTATAGTATAAATATACTTGACATAGGTTGAGCACTATTATAGTAGTAATATTCTTGTACATGGGGACAGTATTATAGAAGTTCTATTCTTTGTACATAGTGACAGTATTATAATAGGTTATATTCTTGTACATAGGGGGCAGTATTATAGAAGATATATTCTTGTACATAGGGACAGTATTATAGTAATATATATTCTTGTACATAGGGGGAAAGGTAATATAGTAGTATATATTCTTGTACAAATGGGCAGTATTATAGTGGTTATATTCTTCTACATAGGACAGTATTATAGTATGTTATATTCTTG
The DNA here is from genome assembly GCA_025379985.1 of Phyllomedusa bahiana. Classification (NCBI taxonomy): domain Eukaryota; kingdom Metazoa; phylum Chordata; class Amphibia; order Anura; family Hylidae; genus Phyllomedusa; species Phyllomedusa bahiana. The sequence goes on from JAODAL010001633.1 coordinate 68,275, forward strand.
TATCATAGGGGGGAAGATTATAGTTAGTTATAATCTTGTACATAGGGAGCATGTATTAGAGTAGTTTCTAATTCTAGAACATAGGAGCATATTATAGTAGTATTATGAGATATCTTGTACATAGGGGGCAGTATTAATGAAGATATATTCTTGTACATAGGAGCAATATTAAAGTAGGTTATATACTAGTACATAGGTAGTAAGTATTATAGTAGTTATATTCTTGTACATAAGGAGCAAGTAATTAGATTAGTTAAATTCTTGTACAAAGGGGGCAGTATTATAGTAGTTATATTCTTGTACATAGGAATGCAGTATATAGATAGTAATAAATCTTGTACAATAGGGAACAGTATTAGTAGTAGTATATATATCCCTTTACATAGGGTGCAGTAAATAGTAGTTATATTCTTGGACATAGGGGCATATTATAGTAGTTTATATCCTTGTAACATAGGGCAGAAATTATAGTCGTTAATAATTCCTGTACATAGGAGGCAGTATATAAAGTAGTTTATAATTCTTGTACATAGGGTCAGTAAATGTATAATAATCGTTGTACATAGGGGACAGTATTTAGCAAGTTATATATTTTACATAGGGAGGCACTATATAGTAGTAATATTCTTGTACATAGGGGGCAAGTATTATAGTAGTAATATTCTTGATACATAGGGAGCACTATTATATAGTATATCTGTTACATAGGGCATATAAACGTATAATAATTCTTGTACATATGGAGCAGTATAATAGTACGTTAAATTCATGTACATAGAAGCCAGTATTATAGTAGTTAATATTCTTGTACATAAGGGCATTATTATATAGTAGTTATTTTCTTGTACATAGGAGCATAGTTATAGTAGTTATAATTCTTGTACATAGGAGGCAAGAATATATAGTGCAGATTATATTCTGTCAAAGGGACGACTATTATAGTTAGAAATATTCGTGTACATAGTGGCAGTATTATAGAAGATAATATTCTTTGTACATAGGGACAGTATTAAAGTAGTTCTATTCTTGATACAAAGGGGACAGTAATAAAATAGTTATATTCTAGTCCATAGGGACCGTATTTAAAGGTAGTTCTATTCTTGTACATTAGGGGACAGTATTATAATATGTATTTTCCCTTGTACATAGGGGGCAATATTATAGTAGATATTTCTTGTAACATAGGTAGCAGGTATTATAGTAGTTATGAATTCTTTACAAAGGGGGAAGTTATTATAGAAGTTATAATTCATGTACATAGAAGCAGTAATTAGAGTAGTTTATATTCATGTAACATAGGGGCAGTATTATAGTAGATATATTCTTGTACATATAGGAGGCAGTATTATTCAAGCTAAATTCTTGTACAAGAGGGCAGTATTATAGTAGTTTATATTCTTGTACCATGGTGGGCAGTATTATAGTATATATAATCTTGTACATAGGGCAGTATTATAGTAGATTTATATTCTTGTACATAGGTGCAGTATTATTAGTAGTTAAATACCTTGTACATAGAGGCAGTATTTATAGTAAGTATAATCTTGGACATAAGGGGTATATTATAGTAGTTTATAATTCTTGTACATAGAGCAGTATTATATGTAGTTATAATTCTTGTACATAGGACAGCATTAAAGAGATTATAATTCTTGTACATAGGAAGCAGTAATTATAGTAGTTTATATACTTGTTCATAGGGCAGCAAATAGATCATAGGGTTGCATTAAAAGGGGCATAGATGCACATGATTAGAACATTATTCCTCACCATTATACAAGTCACCTGTAAGACCACACAATGGAATATTGTGTACAGTTTTTGTGGCACCAGGCACAGAAAAGACATTGGGTATAGCTTGAACAGGTACAAAGGCGGGCAACAAAAATAATAAAAAGGAACTGTGGACTAACAGTACACAGAAAGATTGGCAAGATTAGGTTTATTTAGTTTAGATAAAAGTAAGGCTTCGGGTGGGACATAATAAATATGATTAAATACATCAAGGTCAATATAGAGATTTCCCCTAGATTTATTTTATACTCCCAGGTGCTGTATCTAGAACAAGGGGGCATCCTTATACAATCTTGAGTGAACGAAAGTTACTACATAACATATAAAGGGATATCTTTATTTACTGTAAGAGCAGTGAGACTATGGGACTTCACTGCCAGAGGACTGGTCCATGGTGAATTCATAATCGAGTTCATAAAGGGTTTGGATGCATTTCTGGAGCGTAATAATAATAACAAGTTATAAGTGACTAGGATACAAGGAGAGGGGATCATTGATCCAGGGATTTTTCTGATTTGCCAGATTGGAGTCAGTAAGTGAATTTTCCCTAAAATGAGGGACAATTGGCTTCTACCTCATTGGGTTTTTTGCCTTCCTCTGGATCAACACCTTAGCACAACAGACTGAAACTAGATGGAACGACGTTGTCTTTTTTTTTAGCCTTACAAACTATGAAACTAAGAAACTAGTAAATCAGTTGATATTTCTTGTACAATAGTAGCACTAATATAGTAGTAATATTTCTTGTGCATAGTGTGACAAGTATTATAGCAGTTATATACTTGTACATAGGGCAGTATTATGTAGTTATATTCCCTTGAACATAGGGGACGACATTATTATAGTAGTTATATTCATGAACATGATGGGACAGTATTATAGTAGTTTTAATTTTTGTACATAGGGACATATTAACAATAGTAGTTCTATTCTTGACATAGGAGCAGTATTATAGTAGTTCTAATTCTGTACAAATAGGGGCAGTATTAGAGTAGATATAATTTTCTTGACATAGGAGCCTATTATAGTAATTATAAACTTGTACATAGGGGAAGTATTTATAGTAGTTATATTCTAGTACATAGGGAGCATTATTATAGAAGTTTATATTCTTGTACAGAGGGAGCAGTATTAGAGTAGTTTATATTCTTGTACATAGGGAAGCGTATTAGAGTAGTTAGAAGTATTCTTGTACATAGGTGGCAGTATTATAGTAGTTTTATATCTTGTACATAGGGGGCAGTATTAAATAGGAGATAGTATAGTTCTTGTACATAGGGTGCAGAATTATCTAGTTATATTATTGTAACAAAGGGGGCAGTATTATATAGATAGTTATATACCTTGTAAACATAGGAGCATTATATCAAGTAGTTTATATTCATGTACATAGGAAAGCATATTATAGTAAGTATATTTCTTGTAACATAGGAGGCAGTATTATAGTAGTTATATTCTTGTACATAGGGGACAGTATTATAGTAGTTTATATTCTATGTACATAGGAGCAGTATTATAGTAAGTTATATTCTTTTGGGGTACATAGTGGGCGTATTATACGTAAGTTATATTCTTGTACATAGGACGAGTATTAAATGTAGTTTATATTCTTGTACATAGGACGCAGTATTATAGTAGTTTATATTCTTGTACAAAGAGGGACAGTATAATAGTAGTATATATTCTTGAACATATGGGGCAGTAATTATCGTAGTTATAATTTCTTGATACAAAGAGGGCAGTATTATAAGTAGTTATATTCTTGTACATAGGGAGCAGTATTATAGTAGTTATATTCCTGTAGAATGGAGAATTGCTTTATTACTTATATGGTTTTACATAGGGGGCGATGAGATCATTTGAATTGGAAACCTGCCGTCCTGAGTTGAACCTATCTAGTGACTGTAATTTCACAGTATTTGTTGAATGAAAGTGCCGGACTGGGCCTCTCTACTCCTCTCAGTTTCCTTGCTCTGTAGATTTAGTTCCCCCTACCTCCCCCCCCCCCCCCCCCCCCCCCACCCCCCCCCCTTTAAATGAGGCATTTTTCATATATATGAAGCTTTTGGACACAAAAGTGTGAAAAAAACACATAAAAAAAACCTCTCAAGTCCAAGGGTTTTGTCTTGGGGTTGTCACTTCCTGGAGATTTGGTTGGGAAGGACACTGTTTCATATCTTATCGGATAAGGAACTCATTTTCCTTGCAGCTGTGTTTGAATTGTGAGCTCCTGATAACGCTGTGTGCCGAGGATTCTTTACCTTTGGCTGGGACTGCAGAGCAACCGCAACCTTGTAGCAAACCTGATGCATCACATAGGATCGAACTACACTGTAGCCCAAAGTGCAACATCCTGTCGCCACAATGGCAACAGGTGTATATATTGCACTGTGTATATATTTGTATGTTTCCTACCTGTCTGCTTGACATCCAGCACCACAAGTAGTCAGTGATTAGACCCTCATATTGATCTACTTAGCTCTACATAGGGGGCAGATAAAACTCTGGCAAACTACACAACTATACTTTGCTTGGTATTATATTTATTTGTGCATTGTGCAGTACTACACTTCCTGCAAAGCTCGGCCATGGCTGACCACTGGGGAGCTGGACCAGCTCTGACTACATCCACCAGTGCAACCAGTTTTATTATTGTAATGCTTCTTAAATATAAAATGAATTTTGTGAGAATTCTATTAAAATTTCCCACTATTTTGTGTCTGAAACTTCTATGATAAGAGACATCACGCCCTGTGTTGTCTGATCCTGCAGTCATGTTCTTTGCTTTCTGTTGCGTCATCCCCCCCCGCGCGTACAATACGATCTATATTGTACGCCGGGGGAGAAAAGTGACATGTCATTTGTTAGCAGCGAATACGCGCTGCTGACAGTGAATGTCTATGGGGCCGGCACCCGGCTGCCCACCTCCCCCATACTTTGGAATTACGCGCTGATCAGAGTGTCCCATACACAGTAGGATTAGAAGAGGTGCAGTGACATCCGTCTGCTCCGGGGCCCCATACACAGTAGGGTTAGTAGAGGTGCAGGGATCTCCGTCTGCTCTAGGGCCCCATACACAGTAGAGTTAGTCAGAGGTGCAGTGACATCCGACAGCTCCGGGGCCCCATACACAGTAGTGGTTTAGCAGAGGTGCAGTGACATCCGTCTGCTCCGGCCCCATACACAGTAGGGATAGCAGAGTGCAGTAACATCCGTCTGCTCCCAGGGGCCCCATACACAGTAGGGTTAGCAGAGGTGCAGTGGCATCATCTGCTCCGGCCCCATACACAGTAGGGTTTACATGAGGTGCAGTGGCATCAGACTGCTCCGGGGGGCACCCATACACAGTAGGGATTAGCAGAGGTTGCATGTGACATCCTTCTGCTCCAGGGCCCCATACCCCAGTAGGGTTAGCAGAGGTCAGTAACATCCGTCTGCTACCAGGGGCCCCATACACAGTAAGGGTTAGCAGAGGGCATGGCATCCAGTCCAGCTCCGTGGCCACATACACAGTAGGGTTAAGCAGAATATGCAGTGTGCATCGCTCTGCTCAGGGTTACCTATTATTCTTACGTCCCTTATTCTCATTGTAGCCATTTTTCCACTCATGATACTTTCACCACAGCAGCCGCCACTCAGGTCAAAAACTGCGCAGTGTCAGAAATAGAACCACCCTGGACCCAAAAGCCAATAATCATCCCTGTTTGTGACTCAGCAATGATGGATATGTCTGCAGACGGGACTTTCTTTATTAACTGCCAACATCGAAAGTAGGAAGTGGTTTTAATAATGTGAATGGACCTTGTAGTAGGTTAATTTTTGTAATTGTGGCTTATACTAGGGTTCCCCAACTCCAGTCCTCAGCGCCCACCAACAGGTCATCTTTTCAGGATCTCCCACAGAATGCACTGACCATAATTAAATCACCTGTGCAGCATAATGATATCACCTGTGCAATGCTGAGGAAATCCTGAAAACCAGGGACTTGAGGACTTTTACACATGTGCATTGAAGAGATACAATTAACAATTGAATGTTTAATATTTGCATTGGGTATTAGGTTAGGAATACAAGGCACAGCTATGGTGCAGAGAAGATCCCCATATTTGGCCGCCGATGGCAGCACGAGGTGCTGGCAACTTGGTGCGTCCCTTCCTGTCTTAAGTAAGGGGAGGCATATTCTGCTGGGTATCTCGGATGGATTCCACCGGAACAAGGCTCGGATGCCCTCAGACATTGGGTGCCATTTACAATACTGGTGTCTTGTTATGTGACAGAGGGGCCTTTGAGGCATAGTTGGCAACTTTTGAAAATGAAAAAGCAGGAGAATTAGTAGTATGGCGCACGCCCATCCTCGCGGTAATGCCACGCCCCAGCAAAAAGCCACACCCACTCCACCTAAACTGCATAACGTGCTTGGAAGAAAGCCAGGTAGATGCCCTTATATAGCCAGGTAGTAACCCCGCCATAAGCAGTAGTGCCCGTTACCAGGCAGTAGATGCCCCCTTGTAGCCAAGTAAGATGCCCCCTCTGTAGCCAGGTATGTGCCCCCATTGTTTAGCCAGGTAGGTGCCCCCATTGTTAGCCAGGTAGTGTAGCCCCATTGTATTGCCAGCTAGTAACCCCCCCTCTTATTGCCAGCTAGTGCCCCCTCTGTTGCCAGTAGTGCCCCCCTCTGTTGTCCCAGGGTAATGTGCCCGCCCCCATTGATGCCAGTAGTTGCCACCCATTGTTGCCAGTAGTGCCCCCCAAATTGTTGCCCATGAAGGTGCCCAGCGCACATATGTTGCCAGGTAGTGCCCCCATTTTTTTGCCTATGTAGTGCCCCTTACCCTCTGTTGCCAGGTAATTGCCCCCAATGTTGCCAGGTAGATGTCCCCGATTGTTGCCCACGAGGTAGTGCCCCCTACTGTTGCCAGGTAGTGGCCCCCTCTGTTGCCAGGTAGATGTCTCCTCATGTTGCCAATAGTTGCCCCTCTGTGCAGTAGTGCCATCTCCCGATGTTGCCAGGTAGTGCCCCCTCTGTTGCCTTGCCAGAGTAGTGCCCCCTCTGTTGCAAGGAAGAGCCCCCTTGTTGCCAGTAGATGTCCGTCCCCCCTGTATGCCAGGTAGATGTCCCCTCTGTTGCCAGGTAGTGGCCCCCATTGTTGCCAGGCAGAAGCCCTACTACCCCCTATAGCTAATAAAAGTAAAAAACTAAAAGTCCACTACCTGACCAGGCACCTCAGGGCGCTGACCAGCTCCGACGAATCTCCTCAGCGGCGCAAGAGGGAAGCGTGAAGCAGCCGCGCTCACTCCCCCAGCAAGCCGCGCGTCACTTCCCCTGGCGCCGCTGACGCTGTAAGTGGCGGCGCACACTTCCGGCGCCGTACCTACAGGGGGAAGGAGGGATCGGTTCCCTCCTGCCCTCCTCCCTGCCACACGAGACTCCGTCCCGGGCGGGTGAAGCGTGAGCAGCGGCTGCATCAACAACCGCCTTTAGGAGCGGCCCCCGGCGGGCGCCAGAGTAGTCGCACTAGCGCTAACTCCGGCGCCGCGGCCTATTTAAAAGAGCCCACGCCGCCTACTGGCTGCGGAGAGGGCGGAGGGGACCGCCAAAAGCGGGACCCCCCCCGCCAAAAATGGTGGAGAGCTTGGCATCTATCTTTGAGGAAGCCTAGTTATCCAATGCTACCCCTGTACCCTCTGTAGCTATGCCCCTGCCTCCAAGGTGCAGTCCCCTCATCCATACACGCAGATAGGTACTCACCACGTAGATGCGCTCATACATGCAAGCTCACTACATACAGGGGCAAGTGAAGCTCCTATATTCTATTACAAACAGAGGGAACTTTTCAAGTGTTTCTTTCTGTTTATCTTGTGGCTCATTACAGCCCAGGAAAACCCAAAAGTCATTATCTCAGAAAATCAGAATATTATATAAAACCAACTGTAAAAAAAAAATTCGGAACACAGAAATGTCGGCCTAATGAAAAGTCTGTACAGCAAATGCCCTCAGTACTTGGTCGTGGCTCCTTCTGCATGAATGACGGCATTAATGTGGCGTGGCATGGAGGCGATCAGCCGGGGGCGCTGCAGAGGTGTTATGGAAGCCCAAGTTGCTTTGATAGCAGCCTTCAGCTCATCTGCATTGTCGGGTCTGGTGTCTCTCATATTCCTCTTGGCAATACCCCATAGATTCTCTATGGGGATATGGTCTGGCGAGTTTGCTGGCCAATCAAGCGCAATGACACTGTGGTTATTAAACCAGGTATTGGCAGGACTCGGCCCCACGGCCCCGGTTAGGGGTCCGTTTTTCAGACGGTTTGTGGATGTACAAACCGTCTGAAAACCGACCAGCAACGCTCTCCCATAGACTTCAATAGAAAATCCGTGCATGGATTTTATACTGGACGTTTTTTTTTACACTGCCAGCGTAACGAAAAGCTTAGTACATGTCCATCCTTATGCCCGGTTTTCGAGTGGAACATGAACATGTGGATACGAAGGGGGGCGGCTTGAATCCGCAAAATGCAGACAAAAGTCTTCCCCCTGCGTGCCAAAAACAGACCAAATACTGGGGACTTTTCCACGACCGGTATTTGTTTTTACTGTATGATGTTACAAACCAGGCTGAGCTATAGGGGGTGCAGCTAGATAGCAGTCGTACGGCAGCCCAGCTAATCCTGAGGGGCCCACAAAAGCCCTTACTATAGCATTTGGTCAATGGACACATGGGTAACGGGGGGCCCCATTTCAACTTTTTGCACCTGGGCCCAGAAGGCTTCCACGGTCTTTGGCCTTTTACTGACACCGTACTTTTGGCAGTGTGGACAGGTGCCAGGTCCTGCTGCAAAATGAAAATTTAATCTCCAAAAAGCTTGCCGGCAGAGGGAAGCATGAAGGGTGACATGCATGAACGGGGCTGCACCAGTTTTCTGCTGTACTTTGAGCCAAAAAGAATGTATGAACAGGCGCACTCCAAACTTTGGCGCGGTAAGTGCCTTTGTAATGCGCCAAAGATTTGGGTTGTTCTGGGGGCATTGCTCCACATTCATAGAATTAGGCACATTTATGATTCTTTGACGCCAAACCTCGGCGTAGAACAGTTAGAACAGCCAGACCAGGGTATCAATGATTACCTTTTGGACATCTGTCAAGTCAGCAGTCTTCCCCATGATTGTGTTGCTTTCTGAACCAGACTAAGGGACCTTTTAAAACTCTTAGGAAGCCTTTGCAGGTGTTTTGGGTTAATTATTCTAGTTTTCTGAGATAATGGGTTTTCCTGGGCTGAAAGCCATAATCATAAAGAGTAACATAAACAAACACTTGAAGAAGTTCCCTCTGTTTGTAATGACTCTATATAATATATGAGCTTCACATTTTGAATTGAATTACTGAAAGAAATGACTTTTGGCTGATATTCTAATCTATTGAGAAGTATCTGTATATGGACTCACACATGCATGGTCACTACATATAGGGCTCTCACACATCATGCTCAGCATACATATGGACGCTCACACATGCATGCTCAGCATACACATGGACGCTCACACATGCATGCTCACTACATATAGGGCTCTCACACATGCATGCTCAGCATACACATGGACGCTCACACATGCATGCTCACTACATATAGGGCTCTCACACATCATGCTCAGCATACACATGGACTTTCACACATGGATGCTCACTACATATATGGACTCACACATGCATGCTCATCATTTACATGGACACTCACACAGGCATGGTCACCACATATAGGGCTCTCACACATGCATGCTCAGCATATACATGGATGCTCACACATGCATGCTCACTACTTATATGGACTCTTACACATACATACTCAACACATAAATGGACACTCACACATGCATGGTCACTACATATAGGGCTCTCACACATGCATGCTCAGCATACACATGGATGCTCACACATGCATGCTCACTACAAATATGGACTCTCACACATGCATGCTTAGCATACACATGGACGCTCACACATGCATGCTCACTACATATATGGACTCTCACACATGCATGCTCACTACATAAATGGACTCACACATGCATGCTCAGCATATACATGGACTTTCACACATGCATGCTCACTATATATATATGGATTCTCACACATGCATGCTCAGCATATACATGGATGCTCACACATGCATGCTCACTACATATATGAACTCTTACACATACATACTCAACACATAAATGGACGCTCATACATGCATGCTCACCACCTACTTGGATGCCCACACATGCATGTTCATTGCATTTATAGACTCTCTCACATATCCAGCTCACCATGTACATGGACGCTCACACATGCTTGCTCACTACATGTATGGAATGTTACATGTGCAGACAACAAGCAGAGTTATGTAGACGTCACACACTGCCGCGCATATACAGATAGTTGGAGGGGGAGACACCAGCAGAGAAGGTCTGCGCCCTCTACTACTTCAGACCTGAGTGTTGAACCATGTGCCAGGTTATGATAGCGGGTTATTTCTATGAAATACATTTCTGTTTAACCATAAATGTGCAAATACCTCTTTTATCTGACTTACGGCTCGTTGTGAGATTAATGCAGATTTAATTTATATGAACCTTTATATCAGGAGGTAACGTCCAGTCTTATATTAACCTGCACAAATCAATAGATTCTGCTGCATTAATGTGTTTTATTGATTTTAGTTTATTCTCCCGTCCTAACATTTTGTTGACTTTATGAGCCGTAAAAGCAAGGTTAGAAAGCACAAAAACTGCACACGTGCTGCCATATAGATGTATATACCATACCTGCCGCTGCATAGATGTATATACCATACCTGCCGCTACATAGATGTATATACCATACCTGCCGCTGCATAGATGTATATACCATACCTGCCGCTGCATAGATGTATATACCATACCTGCCGCCATATAGATGTATATACCATACCTGCCGCTGCATAGATGTATATACCATACCTGCCGCCATATAGATGTATATACCATACCTGCTGCCATATAGATGTATATACCATACCTGCCGCTGCATAGATGTATATACCATACCTGCCACCATATAGATGTATATACCATACCTGCCGCTGCATAGATGTATATACCTTACCTGCCACCATATAGATGTATATACCATACCTGCCGCTGCATAGATGTATATACCATACCTGCCACCATATAGATGTATATACCATACCTGCCACTGCATAGATGTCTATACTATACATGCCACAATATAGATGTATATACCATACCTGCCACCATATAGATGTATATACCATACCTGCCACTGCATAGATGTCTATACTATACCTGCCACAATATAGATGTATATACCATACCTGCCACTGCATAGATGTCTATACTATACCTGCCACAATATAGATGTATATACCATACCTGCCGCTGCATAGCTGTATATACCATACCTGCCACTGCATAGATGTATATACCATACCTGCCACAATATAGATGCATATACCATACCTGCCACTACATAGATGTATATACCATACCTGCCGCTGCATAGATGTATATACCATACCTGCCGCTGCATAGATGTATATACCATACCTGCCACTGCATAGATGTATATACCATACCTGCCACTGCATAGATGTATATACCATACCTGTCGCTGCATAGATGTATATACCATACCTGTCGCCATATAGATATATAAACCATACCTGCCACTGCATAGATGTATATACCATACCTGCCACTGCATAGATGTCTATACTATACCTGCCACAATATAGATGTATATACCATACCTGCCACAATATAGATGCATATACCATACCTGCCGCTGCATAGATGTATATCCCCATACCTCCCGTTTGCATAGATGTATATACCATCCCTTTGCGAGCATAGCTGTATATACCATACCTGCCACTGCATAGATGTATATACCATACCTGTCGCCATATAGATATATAAACCATACCTGCCACTGCATAGATGTATATACCATACCTGCCGCTACATAGATGTATATACCATACCTGCCGCTGCATAGATGTATATACCATACCTGCCGCTACATAGATGTATATACCATACCTGCCGCTGCATAGATGTATATACCATACCTGCCACCATATAGATGTATATACCATACCTGCTGCCATATAGATGTATATACCATACCTCCCTACATAGTGTTATACCATACTGCCGCTGAAAGATGTATATACCATCCCTGCACCATATGATGTATATACCATACCTGCCGCTAATAGATGTATATACCATACCTCCCGCCGCATAGATGTTTTATACCAAAACTTGCCGCATATAGATGTATATACCTTTACCTCCCGCTACATAGATGTATATCCCATACCTGCCGTACATAGATGTATATACCATACCTGCCGCTGCAAGAGTATTACATACTGCCGCCATATAGATGTATATACCATACCTGCTGCCTCATAGATGTATATACCATACCTGCCGCTTCATAGATGTATATACCATACCTGCCGCTGCATAGATGTATATACCATACCTGCCACCATATAGATGTATATACCATACCTGCCGCTACATAGATGTATATACCATACCTGCCGCTGCATAGATGTATATACCATACCTGCCACCTATAGTTTGTATTACCAAAACCTGCTGCTATATAGATGAAATATACCATACCTCCCGCTGCATAGATGTATACAAACCCTTTCCCCGCTGCATAGATGTATATACCATGCCTGCCGCCATATCGATGTATATACCATGCCTGCCGCTGCATAGCTGTATATACCATACCTGCCTCTGCATAGATGTATATACTATACCTGTCGCCATATAGATGTATATACCATACCTGCCACTGCATAGATGTCTATACTATACCTGCCACAATATAGATGCATATACCATACCTGCCACAATATAGATGCATATACCATACCTGCCACTGCATAGATGTATATACCATACCTGCCACTGTATAGATGTATATACCAACTCCCGTGCTAGTGTAATACCATACTGCCCCATTAATTAGAACCATCTGCTCATTTATGTATATACCATACCTGCTGTCATTTAGATGTATATACCATACCTGCCGCTGCATAGCTGTATATACCATACCTGCCGCTGCATAGATGTATATACCATACCTGCTGCCATTTAGATGTATATACCATACCTGCTGTCATTTAGATGTATATACCATACCTGCCGCTGCATAGCTGTATATACCATACCTGCCGCCATATAGATGTATATACCATACCTGCCGCCATATAGATGTATTTACCATACCTGCCACTGCATAGATGTCTATACTATACATGCCACAATATAGATGTATATACCATACCTGCCACTGCATAGATGTATATACCATACCTGCCGCTGTATAGATGTATATAGCATACCTGCCACTGCATAGATGTATATAGCATACCTGCCACTGCATAGATGTATATACCATACCTGCCGCTGCATAGATGTATATACCATACTTGCCACCATATAGATGTATATACCATACCTGCCGCCATATAGATGTATATACCTACCATACCTGCCACTATATAGATGTATATACCATACCTGCCACTTCATAGATGTATATACCATACCTGCCACCATATATATGTATATACCTTACCTGCCGCCATATAGATGTATATACCATACCTGCCGCCATATAGATGTATATACCATACCTGCCACCATATATATGTATATACCATACCTGCCACCATATATATGTATATACCTTACCTGCCGCCATATAGATGTATATACCATACCTGCCACCATATAGATGTATATACCATACCTGCTGCCATATAGATGAAGATACCATACCTGCTGCCAGACAGATGTATATACCATACCTGCCGTCATATAAATATATACTTAGCACACCGTCCACCGATGAATACAGTATACTGTCAACATATAGATGATTATAGTATACTGCCGCCATATAAAGAGCATTATACAAAGTGCACTAGTCAGCAGGGGGCAGCAGTGAGTATAATACGATAGAGACTGGTAATGAGCATAGAATGCTAACGATTGATAACATTGAAGCATAAGATTGCCAGAATGTATCATCTCTGTGATGTAGGGGAGTGATATAAGGGTGGCCAGTGGTCATGTGTATCCTATGGGTTCATGGGACATGCAGACCATGTCTGCTTTGGACCCGCAGTGGGGACCAGTGTGTATCTGCACTGGGTTCTGGTGGGCACTGGGACCTTATTGTCTTCTCGTTCCTCCTCAGCTCATTGGCACCTTCAGGTTTGTAAACATTACCGCATGGCATCAAATATTAACGAGGCATCCATATTTTATAAGTGTAGCTGTGTGAGGGCAGACAGCCTGATGCTGGCACTGAAGACTTGTCCCGGGAGGCAGATAAAACAATCTATTACAGGCGATCTCTCCATCCTGACAGCGCTGTGCGGCAGAATGTTTTTGTGGCTCCTGATTGATTGGATGTTTATCAGCAGAGCTGCAGATAATGTACCAAGCACCCAAACATTACACCCCTAGGGGGCGCAGGGGCGTTCATTGCAGCTCGGGCCCTATACCTTAGGGTGCATTCAAAAATAGGAGATTTTTGTATTATAAATGGATCCTATAAAGCGAGACATAACCACATACAGTACAGACCAAAAGTTTGGACACACCTTTTCATTCAAAGAGTTTTCTGTATTTTCATGACTACTTTCATGACACTGGTCTAATGTCCATTCCTCGTGTTCTTTAGCCCAAACAAATCTCTTCTGCTTGTTGCCTGTCCTTAGCAGTGGTTTCCTAGCAGCTATTTTACCATGAAGGCTGCTGCACACAGTCTCCTCTTAACAGTTGTTGTAGAGAGGTGTCTGCTGCTAGAGCTCTGTGTGGCATTGACCTGGTCTCTAATCTGAGCTGCTGTTAACCTGCGATTTCTGAGGCTGGTGACTTGGATGAACTTCTCCTCCGCAGCAGAGGTGACTCTTGCTCTTCCTTTCCTGGGGCGCTCCTCATGTGAGACAGTTTCTTTGTAGCGCTTGATGGTTTTGGCCACTGCACTTGGGGACACTTTCAAAGTTTCCCCAATTTTTCGGACTGACCTTCATTTCTTAAAGTAAAGATGGCCACTCGTCTTTCTTTACTTAGCTGCTTTTTTCTTGCCATAATAGAAATTCTAGCAGTCCATTCAGTAGGACTATCAGCTGTGTATCCACCTGACTTCTGAACAACACAACTGATGGTTCCAACCCCAATTATAAGGCAAAAAATCCCACTTATTAAACCTGACAGGACGACCTGAAGTGAAAACCATTTCAGGTGACCGAAGCTCATCAAGAGAACGCCAAGAGTGTGCAAAGCAGTCATCAAAGCAAAAGGCGGCTACTTTGAAGAACCTAGAATATAAGACATTTTTCAGTTGTTTCACACTTTGTTAAGTATATAATTCCACAGGTGTTAATTCATAGTTTTGATGCCTTCAGTGTGAATCTACAATTTTTATAGTCATGAAAATACAGCAAACTCTTGAAATGAGAAGGAGCGTCCAAACTTTTGGTCTGTACTGTATAACGGAGGGCAAAGGTGCCACCAGCCAGGTGCTGGGCCAGGTCAAGCTTTTGAAGTAGCGACCATCATTCACATCTCGTTTTAGGTTCCTTTTCATGGTATCCTTTGGAATACTGCAACAATTCATCCCAACAGATACCGTAGCGGGGTCGTGACGGACCCATAGAGTTTAATAGGGCAGGTGTATATTTGCCTTATTTACTGAACATGTGAACATGTACCATTTCTGGATCAGACCAAAAAACTTGTGCATTCACTAAATATTACATAATCCTTTTAGGACTAAGTCTGCCCTATTAAAGTCTATGGGTGTGTCACAGCCCTGATGCAGATGGTTTTCTATGTTATCACGAAGGATATCATCAACAAGACCTAAAAACAAAATGTGAACGGGACCTTAAAGTGTCCCATGTAGTTCGCTAAAGTCCGGGGGTGAGAGAGATAGTGAAGCCCCTCCATGTAAGAAGAGCAGATTGGTTCCTTGGTCTGTCATAAACCTCAGTGAGCCCCCATTATCTCTTTAACAACCCATGAAACAAGCCATGAAATCCATCAGCTCAGGTCCTAACAGGAAGCTGCTTTCAAGATTTTAGGCCACCTAAATACTAGACCCTCATGCAGAGACACAGATTGCACGTATAGTTCAGTACAGTCTGTAGGGTGTGGTGCTGCCATAACTTACAGTATCCCAAAAAAGTACACCCCTCACTTTTCTGTAAATATTGTATTATATCTTTTCATGGGGCAACACTGAAGATCTCACCCTTTGATACAATGTAAAGTGGTCAGTGCATGGCTTGTATCACAGGGGAAATTTAGTGTGCCCTCAAAATAACTCAACACAGACATCAATGTCTAACAAAAGTGAGTACAACTTCAAGTAAAAATGGACTGTTTAGGTCTAAAACTCACTTTGTTGCCCATAGCAACCAATCAGAGCCCATAGCAACCAATCAGAACCCATAGTAACCAATCAGAGCGCCCCTTTCATTATCCCAGGGCACTATCTGAAATGAAAGGGGCGCTCTGATTGGTTGCTATGGGCAACAAAGTGAGTTTTAGACCTATACAGTTTTCATACATGTGGCCCATTGTGCCCAATTTGCCATTTTCCCTCCATGGTGTCATGTGACTCGTTAGTGTTACAAGGTCTCAGTGTGAATGGGGAGTAGGTGGGTTACATTTAGTGTTATCACTCTCACACTCTCTCATACTGGTCACTGGAAGTCCAACATGGCTCCTCATGGCAATGAACTGTCTGAGGTTCTGATAAACAAAATTGTTAATCTACATAAAGATAGACGAGGCTATAAGAAGATGCCAGCACCCTGACACTGAGCTGCAGCGCGGGGGCCAAGACCATACAGGGGTTTAACAAAACAGGTTTCACTGAATACCGGCCTCGCCATGGTCGAACAAAGAAGTTGGGTGCACGTGTTCAGCATCATATCCAGAGATGAGTGCTGCCAGCATTGCTGCAGAGGTTACAGGGGTGGAAGGTCAACCTGTCGGTGCTCAGACCATACACTGCACACTGCATCAAATTGGTCTGCATGGTTGTCATCCCAGAAGTAAGTCTCTTCTAAAGATGATGCACAAGAAAGCCACAAACAGTTTGCTGAAGACAAGCAGACTAAGGACATGGATTACTGGAACCATGTCCTGTGCTCTGATTAGACCAAGATAAACTTATTTGGTTCAGATGGTGTCAAGCGTATTTGGCGGCAACCACGTAAGGAGGACAAAGACAAGTGTGTCTGCCTATAGTCAGGCACGGTGGTGGGAGTGTCATGGTTTGGGGCTGCATGAGTGCTGCCGGCTGTGGGGAGCTACAGTTCATTGAGGGAACCATGAATGCCAACATGTACTGTGACATACTGAAGCAGAGCATGATCCCCTCCCTTCTGGGCCGCAGGGCAGTATCCAACATGATAACGACCCCAAACACCTTCAAGATGACCACTGCCTTGCTAAAGAGAATGAGGGTAAAGGTGCTGGACTGGCCAAGCGTCTCCAGACCTAAACCCTATTGAGCATCTGTGGGGCCTCCTCAAACGGAAGGTGGAAGAGCGCAAGGTCTCTAACATCCACCAGCTCCGTAATGTCACCATGGAGGAGGGAAGAGGATTCCAGTGGCTGCAACCTGTGAAGCTCTAGTGACCTCCATGTCCAAGAGAGTTAAGGCAGTGCCGGAAAATAACGGCGGCCGCACAAAATACTGACACTTTGGGCACAATTTGTCCATTTTTACTTATAGGTGTACTCACTTTTGCTGTCACTTAGGGGTATACTCACTTTTGTTGCCAGCGGTTTAGACATTGATGGCTGTGTCGAGTTATTTTGAGGACACCAAATTTACACATTTGTTATACAAGCCGTGCACTGTTTGCTCAGTTTGACGGCTCTAACACAAAAAATGAGCCTTTTTCACCATAGGAAGCTGCAAGCGACCACACATCTAAACAGAAGGACAATCATGTGATGCATGGACATAATGGGTACAACAGAGACTTATAGACTGCCGTAATAGGAAATATGGAGGCGGGTTCTCGTGTCGGGACAAGCCAATTTTTTTTTTTACTTACTAAAACAAGACTTCTCTTCTTCGTTTTTATTTTCTGATTGTAGATTTCTCAATTCTGTCATCTATATATGATTGTGGGGACAGCATTTTTGCCTGAGCTGCTTTTAACAGCATTTAGAGAGATGCTTTACAGCAGCTTCATGCACATAGGAGCCTGTGAACAGGAGCCGACCCATTGACTTCTATAGGAGAGTGTTGTGGGCATGCTCTGTGACCTGGGAATAAATCAGTGTGCAGGGAGGAGGAGCTGTGACATCTCCTGTTGTGACTGGTGGATCCTGTGTTACCTATACACATTGGTGTCACCTTTCAGTGTAATCCTGCCTGTGCTGAGAATGAGGAGACTGCGAGATGTTCTCTCTACAGATTGGTAAGTGTCAGACTATTATTAGGCCTAGTGCCTAAAGTGAAAAATGCAAGAATTCTTAAAAAATATTGAAAGTGATACGGGAAAAAAAAACGGAACTAAAAATCCTTAAAAAATGAGTTTAACATAAAAATATGGGTTAAACAATGTAATTTTTTGGTGCCACATTCCCTTTAAGTCAAAGCACTGTACTCTATGACAAGGGTATACCACCACCAGTGGAGCTGATTCTTGGGCCCACCAGTGGAGATGATTCTTGATGCCCACCAGCTGAGTTGATTCTTGGGGCCCAGCAGTGGAGATGATTCCTGGGGCCACCAGTAGAGCTGATTTTGGGGCCACCAGTGGAGTTGATTCTTGGAGCCACCAGCGGAATTGATTCTTGGGGCCACCAGTGGAGTTAGTTCTTGGGGCCACCAGTGGAGTTGATTCTTGTGGCCCGCCAGTGTAGTTGATTCTTGGGGCCACCAGTGGAGTTGATTCTTGGTTCCCACCAGTGGAGTTGATTCTTGGGGCCAACAGTGAAGCTGGTTCTTGGTGCCCACCAGTGGAGTTGATTCTTGGGGCCACAAGTGAAGCTGGTTCTTGGTGCCCACCAGTGGAGTTGATTCTTGGTGCCCACCAGTGGAGTTGATTCTTGGGGCCCATCAGTGGAGTTGATTCATGGAGCCACCAGTGGAGATGATTCTTGGAACCACCAGTGAAGTTGATTCTTGTCACCCACCAGTGGAGTTGATTCTGGGTGCCCACCAGTGGAGTTGATTCTTGGTGCCCACCAGTGGAGTTGATTCTTGGTGCCCACCATTGGAGTTGATTCTTGGTGCCCACCATTGGAGTTGATTCTTGGTGCTACCATTGGAGTTGTTTATTGGTGCCCACCAGTGGATTGATTCTTGATGCCCACCAGTGGATTGATTCTTGGTGCCCACTCTACAGCTACTGCACATGCCTCTTGCTTTCTGCCTCTTTTTCTCTGCCTTCTCCCTGAAAAACAGCCCCAGGCTTGCTCTGCCCCCAGACCCACCATGCTCAGGGCCCTACCAGGGATTTTCCTGCTCTTGTGTGGTCCAGTCTGAGCCTTAATAGGGGTAAAAGTCTTCAATTTTGAATTCTATGTTATTGCAGCCATAAGGGCAGTCACTTTTCCATACTTCAGTATAGTATATATCCCTAAGCTTCGCCCAGCACAGGGATGATTGACAGTTGAAAATGGGTCTGAGTGAAAACCATTTTGCAGTTTTGAGTCCAGTCCTTAATGGACCACACTGGGGGTCTTCAATGTCAGGTTTTGTGATGATGGAGTTTTACTTTAGTGACAAAATGAGAATTTAAACAGTTTACGCCATGCATAACCCACCTGGGAAACAGCAACTGGCATCTTACCTGTTCCAGCAGCGAGCAGAATATTATCTGTGCACAGTAGAGGTGTAGACACAGCCGACAGGACGTTTTAGCACAGTCCTCTTGGCTGAACAGATAACAAGTCACTATGCCCATGCTGTTTCATCTGATACAGTGTATAGGTCTGTGGGCATAAGCAGTCAGATGTCTCTTCCATTGTCTTGTAACCAAGACATTCCATTGACGGGTACATCGATGACGTAATTCAGTCTCATATAGACAGAAGCATATTGAATACTAGTTATATGGGGCAAAAACTATGAGCTATGGCACAGTTTATGACTATCAGTGTGCTTTAACTGTCTATACGGCTTGTAGCAGTGGTCTACACAGTTTTACGGCATACTGATAGTCATAAACTGTGTCATAGCTCATAGTTTTTGGAAAGACCTCTCTTCCTATACTATGCTTTAAGAAGGGTAGTCTTACCTGAAATGTCCCACTATTATAATCTTCTCACTGTGTTTCTTTTTAGTTTGTTAAAATACAATATAGACATTCCTGATGCTCATACCGGATATGTGAGTGCCGCTCCTTATGTGGATATTTCTGGATTGACGTTGGTAGGGCAATGGTCAGCCCTATGTTGGAGAGAGCACTATACATACCCATTGTGCACATTTACATAGATTTGCTGCCTGCAATTTGCTACTATAGTTGTATTATGTGGAATCTGAGCAGTAAGGACGGATTGTATGTAGACAATGTAGACAAGTGCTGGTTTTGTACTATGACTGAATTCCTAGAAGTCAAAAAGAGCGTGCTACATCCCTGCAGCCGACATTGGGTACACATGCCCAAACCTCATACTCTCTGGCATCAGAGAGATAGTGAATGTGCAGGAGCCTCCTATAACTTTTACCTGAAGGGGGTACATCCCAATCTTCCCAAGATAGGGAATGTGGACAGCGTGTTGGACTGGGTTTCCTGGGGCCCACCAGTGGAGCTGATTCTTGGGGCCCACCAGTGGAGTTGATTCTTGGGCCCACCAGTGGAGTTGATTCTTGGGCCCACCAGTGGAGTTGATTCTTGGGGCCCACCAGTGGAGATGATTCTTGGGGCCCACCAGTGGAGATGATTCTTGGGGCCCACCAGTGGAGATGATTCTTGGGCCCCACCAGTGGAGTTGATTCTTGGGGCCACCAGTGGAGTTGATTCTTCAGCCCCACTAGTGCAGTTGATTCCTGGGTCCCAACAGTGGAGAGGATTACTGGGTCCCACCAGTGGAGTTGATTCTTGGGGTTCAGCAGTGGAGTTGATTCTTGGGCCCACCAGTGGAGTTGATTCTTGGGGCCCACCAGTGGAGTTGATTCTTGGGGCCACCAGTGGAGTTGATTCTTGGGGCCCACCAGTGGAGTTAATTATTAGGGCCACCAGTGGAGTTGATTCTTGGGGCCACCAGTGGAGTTGATTATTAGGGCCATCAGTGAAGTTGATTCTTGGGGCTCACCAGTGGAGATGATTCTTGGGGCCACCAGTGGAGTTGATTATTAGGGCCATCAATGAAGTTGATTCTTGGGCCATCAGTTTAGATGATTCTTGGGTCCCACCAGAGAAGTTGATTCTTGGGTCCCACCAGTGAAGTTGATTCTTGGGTCCCACCAGTGAAGTTGATTCTTGGGGCCACCAGAGAAGTTGATTCTTGGGTCCCACCAGTGGAGTTTATTCTTAGGGCCACCAGTGGAGATGATTCTTGGGCCCCACCAGTGGAGTTTATTCTTAGGGCCCACTCTTGCATTCTGCCTTTGTCCCTGAGAAGCAGCCCCAAGCCCACCATGCCCATTGGCCCACTGAGGGCTTCCCATGCCTGAGACTGATATTATGGGCTATCGATCCGCAATGTATTACAAGAACTGAATCAACGATCCAATAATCAATTACTATAATAATGTCACCATATTAGCCTCAGGCTAGGTTCGCACACTGAGGTTTTTCTGCATTTAAGTTTTTTTCTGCATTGTTTGCACCTTTGCAAATGCAAAGAAGAGTGCGTTTAAACAACTGTACTTATTCTAATGTAATTGCAGTGGGGGTTTTTTCATGCGGTTATTAATTACTCAATTTGTACATGTCAAGTATGCAGACTTATTGCTCTATTGTAGTTAAAATAGAACATAAAGTAACATTGCAAATAGACTTAAAAATCTATTACCGTTTTGTGTATACAGCACATATGCAGAACTACATGCCGGTGTAGTCAGATCCTGCAAACAGGTGTTACTCCCATACTCTGCCCCCTCTTCTTGATCACCTATAGAGAGTAAAAGAGAGTAACAGATGACTGCAGGTTCAGACTACACAGGGCTTGTTTGTAGTCTGTAACCATAGAAACACATAGTTGTGTATAGGAGCTGTATGCACAATTTTTTTTTCAAACAAGACTGTATATGCAACTTTACCTAATTTTTGGGGGTTTTGGCCACATTAGAGCAGTGACGGGTTTCAGAAGTGTACACACCCATTCAGGGCCGGGACGACAGGTAGTTGAAGGTAGGCGACCGCCTAGGACTCTGCTTTATGCCAGGCAGGAAGGGTCGCAAAGAGGTATGGAGTGAGCTGAATTTTACATTGGGAGGTAAGGGGTGGGAGTGCTTAATACCTTATTTGCCTAGGGCACAAGAATACCTGGTCCCAGCCCTGCACCCATTAAACTTAGAGATTACAATCCAAATTTTTTTGTCTGTCTAGTAACTCATATTTCATCTTCTTTTTTACAGCGCTGCAAAGACCGTCTAAACTCTTTGGCCATCTCTGTCATGAACCAGTGGCCGGGCATTAAGCTGAGGGTGACTGAAGGCTGGGATGAGGATGGTCATCATTCTGATGAATCCTTACATTACGAGGGGCGAGCGGTGGACATCACCACCTCAGACAGGGACCGCAATAAATACGGGATGCTGGCGCGGCTGGCGGTGGAGGCTGGATTTGACTGGGTGTATTACGAATCTAAAGCGCATATCCACTGCTCTGTGAAGTCAGGTAAGAACGTTGCTTTATACTTGATTATATCACAAGGCATTATGGGAAAGGAGATGAGAAGCTCAAGCACCCTCTATTGGATGTAACAAATCCTCAATTTGCTTCTGACTCACTGAATCTTTAAGAAGCAAAAGGGATATTAGCCAAGCCAGGATCACTCATCTGCATACAGCTGTTTCGGGTTTTTACCCCTCATCAGTGCAGAGTGGAGCGATACTGGCTGGCTGGGTGGGAGGCAATGAGTGGCTCAGAAAGGGGAATATCTTGATTATAGCATATGTCTGTGTATTTCCTTGTGTTCACTGTATAGAATGTCCTGTCTTAATGACTGTTCTACTAAACAAAATAACTTTTTGTTTCGTTTTGTAATATTGTCTGTTGTTGAAAGTTGTGTTCCTACCAAAGAGTCAGGCTACACTATTGTTATAGGGCCCTTGATGTGGGGGGGCCCGGTTGTGACGTGCATTCATTGCTTCCCATCACACTGTGATAACATTTGACACTAGGGTGGACTTAACACACTGATATATTTACAGATCCTATTGACTTCAGTAAAGGCTGTACACATCCATATGCAGGTAGTGCCCCCTAATGGTGACTGTAGGTAGCCAGAATTTTAGAATGTAACTGATTGGTAATTGTAACAGAACCAAATTAACCAAAGACCTATGTTCCAAAGAGGCTGCCGCTGCTCTTACTATTGGCCCATGGTATGAAAAGTCAAATATTAACTTCAAGCCTTGCTAGACTCTTCCTCTCCAGGGGTCTCACTAGTTTCCTCTCTTCTAAGAGATTAAAATGGGGCTAATCCTGAAAATGGAAAATGGGGCCCTTGATGAACATCCTTCACTTCCCATCATGCTGTCATATCATTTACATCATTTGCAGTTGCTGCTAAGAATAGCTTAACATATTGAAATGTCTACAGACCTTATTGATTTAGTAAAGGCTGTTTACATCCGTATGCAGGTAGTGCCCTCTAATGGTGGCTGAAGGTAGCCAAAATTTTAGCATGTAACTGAGTGGTTATATTAAAAGAATCTAATAAATGAAAGTCCTATGTTCTATAGAGGTTGCCTCTACTTCTACCATGGGGGCCCATCAAGTTCAAATGAATTGATGATATAGTGGAGGGGATTAGTAGCTGCCTCTATTTTTGCAGATGACAGCAAGCTATGCAGGGTAGTGCAATCTATGGAAGATGTTCATAACGTGTAAGCAGACCTGGACACACTGAGCGCTTGGGCATCCACTTGGCAAATGAGGTTCAGTGTGGATAAATGTAAGGTTCTGCATCTGGGTAGAAATAATCTACAGGCATCATATGTCCTAGGGGGAGAAAAACTTGGAGAATCGCTTATTGAGAAAGATCTGGGCCAGTGTTTCTCAACTCCAGTCCTCAAGACCCACCAACAGGTCATGTTTTCAGGATCTCCCACAGAATGCACTGACAATAATTACATCACCTGTGCAATGCTGAGGAAATCCTGAAAACTTGGCCTGTTGGTGGGACTTGAGGACTGGAGTTGAGAAACACTGTCCTAGGGGGAGAAAAACTTGGAGAACCGCTTGTTGAGAAAGATCTGGGCGTTCTTGTAGATCATAGACTACAGAACAGCACAATGTCAATCAGCTGCCTCTAAGGCAAGCAGAATATTGGCGTGTATTAGGGCATGGACTCATGGGACAGGAATGTAATCTTACCGCTATATAAAGCATTGGTGCAGCCCCATCTGTTCGGTTCTGGGCTCCAGTTTATAGAAAGGATGTAATGGAGCTGGAGAGAGTGCAAAGACGAGCAACCAAACTTATAAGGGGAATGGAGCATCTTAGGAGAGGTTAAAAAAATTGAATTTCTTTAGTCTTGAAAAAAGACGGCTTCGGGGAGACATGAATAATTTATATAAGTATATAAATAGCCCCTACGGAGGAAAAACTATTTCATGTGCAACCCTCTCAGAGGACAAGGGGACATTCCCTTCATCTGGAGTAAGAAGGATTCAATCTCCAGAGAAGAAAAGCCTTCTTCACCAGGAGAACTGTGAATCTGTGGAATAGCCGCCTGAGGAGCTGGTCACAGCAGGAACAGTTGAGGGTTACAAGAAAGGCTTAGATAGCCACTTTCTACTAAATTATATTCAAACTTATGTAGCCGTATAAAATGTCTAGATCCAGTCTGATGGCGGCTCTGGGATCGGGAATGAAATCTTCCTTTAGGGCAGATTGGTTCTTGCCTTATGGGTTCCACAGTCTGCATCAGTGGGGACAATAAAGCTTAAAGACTCCCTCCATCCTTGCCTTCATCCATATCTTTCCCCACTCTTGGTTGAACTTGATGGACATACGTCCCTTTTTTTGTAACTATAGCCATAGGTGCCATAGTGACTATTGAGGGGGCCCCACTCAGGTACAAGAGCATTGAGCCATTTTATAGGGAACAACTAGTTGGAGTCTTTCTGATTTCCAGCTCTACTATGTGGGTTCCCTGACATATGGCGGGATTATTTATTACCTCTTTCAGTTTATTATCAGTAGGTTGTGGGGCCCCATCTCTTTTTGCTATCGAGCCCTATGAATTCTAGTTATGCCTCTGCCTGTCACAGTTATAAAACATAGCAGTAATATATTGCTATGTATTTTAAGGCTATGTCTACACTGCATACAGGGCCACGGTTTTTGTCACGTTTTGCGCAAAAACCGCGGTCGTTTCTCGTTTTTTTTTACGTCGTCCATACAATTGTACTGTATGGGAAGACGCCAAGAAAACTAAGGGCGACAAGTCCCAACACGCCAATGCCAGTTTTTTGGTCTATTTTGTGCCAAAACCACTTTTGACGCCATATTCTTGTTGTAAATGAACTGTCGTACACCAAAACTAGCTGCATTATACACCGGGCACGACACTTTGTAATGCGCCTAAATATGGTGCGCTGTGCGCCCCCGTCGTGTAATGCACCTATTGAGGCGCATTACATATGTTATGCGCCCCCGTCGGGCAATGCGCCGTGATAGGCGTATTACATATACTACCAATGATATGCTATGCGCCGCGAGTTGTGCAATGCGCCCTTTTTGATACGATGTGCCTTTTTAGGCGCATTAAGTTTTCTATGCAAGGTACACCTGATGCCAGTTTTTAGAAAGTATCGGACTTTTAGGCGCACTTTACATTGATTTAATGCGCCTAAAACTGGCACGGATACGCCACTTTTCAGACAGAAAAGCGCCGGCGTATTATACAACATGTTGTATAATCCGCTGGCGCCAGAAGACGATCGTAGAGAAGAAGAGCTGTGGAGACTACAGCTCCTCTTTTCTATTGCCGTCTATAGGGCTGCAAGAACGATTGTATCTTTGGTGCTTTGAAAAAACTAAAAGCGCCAAATATACGATCGTATTCCTGTGGAGACAGAGCCTAAAAGTCATCCAGAGATTGTGTCTAGTCCCGTAATAAAAACAAAGGAACAAGTAAAAACTAATTAATAAAAAGTTGCACCTGGTTTTAACTCTTTGGGATATTATTTACTTTGGCCCAGTTCACTCTTGCACTGTATTTTTCAAATCATTTTTGACACAATCTGCAACAGAGGCTCCAAACAGAATGTAGATGTGAACTAGGACTTATTCTATATTTAAAGGGGTTGTCTCACTACATTGATTCGTCCTGTTTTCTTGGTTTCACTTGGAATTCAGGGGCGTGTTTACTGGCTTCTACTAGGCTGCAGTAGAAGCCAGGTCTGTAGCTATAGCAACCAGCACTGTCAGCCTATCAGGAGAAATCAAACAGGTCTGTAGCTATAGCAACCAGTGCTGGCAGCCTATCAGGCGAGATCGAACAGGTCTGTAGCTATAGCAACCAGTGCTGGCAGCCTATCAGGAGAGATCAAACAGGTCTGTAGCTATAGCGACCCGAGGAGCTGATGCAGCCCATACAGGAGGGGATATCTAGGAATAGGTAGGACACTGTTAATGGACACATATTGCAAAGTGACTTGTTTTTGCAAGATCTTTAACATAAAAAGCAATTCTTGTAGTGGGACATCCCCTTTAAGCTTACCGTCCAGTTTAATTTGTTTTTTTTTTTGGTTTTTTTACACCTAAAATCTAGGAGCATCCTACAGTCCAAAACATGCTGTAATATCCATATATACTGCACTGGCCGCTGTACTATCTATGTATTTATCTATTTACTAAAGCATCTATATTCTCCATCGTGTGTAACCCTCTGTTCTGCCGCCATGTCCTTGTGGACCCGTCGCTGTTATTCTAATGAATCAACATTTCTTATGTTATTGTGTTTATCATGTAGTTTCTTTTCTGTCAGGAAATTATTTATTAGAATTTTCAATTTTTTCATCCAAATTCCTGCTCATTCTGGGTTAAGGAGTCCAGTGGGCAGTCTTATTAGTGATTGTCATCATCTTAGTACATAAAGGTATCTGCCAATCACTGATAAGACCGCCCACTGGACTCCTGGACCCAGTATAAGCAGGAATTTAACATAAGCAGATTCTCCTAAATAATTTTCCAACAGAAAAGACAGATACCTGTTTGTACCCTCATACATAGAGGCTGTCAGTCACTGATTACTCCTCCTACTGGACTCCTTGACCTAAAATAAGCAGAGATTTTAATGTAGACATTGTAGGTGCTACTGAATCTTTTGCCACAGAACAATATTGCAATCTGCTCCGCTCCTCCTGCTCTATAAGCCGGTGTCTAATGATCAGATAGTATATACAATATGACAGGTTCTTGTTTAGGAAACCTTGAGATACTTTTATAGGGGATTCTGAATGGGTGCTCCCTATTCGGCACCCTTATCTTCCTGAGGAAAGAATTGCTACCCAGCAGATAGCTATTATTATAGACATTGTGTAATACTCGATTTCTCCTGCGGTGGCGCTGCAGGGAAAGATTATCTGATTGATCACTATTGATATTTCTAGTGGGAAACCCTGGGATCTGCCTTTTATCAAGAAGAATGCAGAGAACCCAGTTGCAAACTAATTGTGTGGCTAACACTGACAGCCGGGCTCTCCACTGAGAAGGCAGGGATGGTTTATTACCGTCCCTGCCTTCTCGATTGTTGCGTAAATAGAGCCTAATGAGCGCTTTATACACAGATCAGCTAGAAGCCTTCTGGATTCCTGCTTTCCGGTGCCGATGTTCACGTGATAGCCGGGGCTCGATAACAGCAGGAGCTGCTGTGTCTTATCAGATCAGCTCTGCAGTGACCTCAGGGGGTTGTATTTCCCCTATAGTAACTGGGACTCATATATCAGCTCCAGTTACAAGGGGAATCAGCAAATAAAAAATTAATGTTTTAAGAAAAAAAAATGCACACCCTTCATCTGGTATTGCACCCAACATCATGGGACCCTTTCATCCTGCATGTGGCAGCATATCTTCCATCTTTAAGTATTGATGCTACTGACTCTAAGGGACGTAAGTTCTTAGCTTACATTTATACTTTACTTTGTGACAGGTATTATATACCTTTTTTTTATGGTCATTCCCTGATGAACCCTTGTTATACCTTCCGGGGGAAACGCGTTGGAACGGATACCGATGGATGTGTATATAAAATAACCATTGGTGATTTGCTTATGTTACTTTACCATATCTTTCACTAAAAAGAAGTTCGCCCTTATCTTGAGTTTGGATATGTTGTAACTATTTCTGCATCCTTATATGTAGCTTTTTTGTTTATTTGTTGTCTACTATAGTCTATTACTTTGCACCACTTTAAAGCACTGGGCATCTGGTTTTGTGTCGATTTAATCATTTTGAATTATATAGTGGTATTTCTTTGGGATGTATTTGTGTGTGTCTCATGTAAATTAGGGTTGTCTAGGGTTTGGTAGTATAGGTTCCAGTGTGGGGTCGCCCTTCTTCAGGGCGGTATCCTCACTTTTCCTTAGGCGTTATAGTACTTAGGGTTTTCTAGGGACTGTTTAGGTCCTTTTATTTGCATATCCTAATAAAGGTTATATTTTAACGAGGGCCTGAAGGCATATATTTTTCTAATGGTAGTTTTCTCTATAAAAATGCACCCCACAGGTTTTTTTCTGATGTAACAGGGGGCAAAATCTGTCAAATAAAATAATTAAGAGTTAAAAAAAAATAAAAAATGTAATCATTTAAAAAAGAAACAAATACAAAAAAATTAAAAATAAAATAATATAACTAATGAATAAAAATAAAAAAAATATTAAAAACGAAACAAATGCAATTTAAAAAAAAATAAGATTTAAATTATGATCAGAAATAAAAAATGTAAATAATCAATAAAAGAAACAAATACAAAAAATAAAATGAAAATAATGATAAAAATTAAAAAAAAAATAATTTAAAAAATCCGAAAAATAAAATGAAAATAATTAATGATAAAAAATAATTAAAAAAGAAACAAATACAAAAAATTAAAAATAAAATAATAAAACTAATTAATGAATAAAAATACCAAATTATTAAAAACAAAACAAATAATTTTTTTTTAAAATAAGATTTAAATAATGATTAGAATGAAAACATTAATTAATAAAAGAAACACAAACAAAAATAAGATGAAAATAATAATAAAAAGTAAATAATTAAAAAAAGAAACGAATAAAAAAATTATTACATTTTTTATTTTTTAATCATTAATTATTTAATTTCAAAAAAAGAAACAAATGCAAAGAAAAACACTAACATTCCAAACCACAACGTTTAGCTTCTTCCCCAACGACCCTATTTTTTTTTTCTATTTTTCCTTAAATTAACATTAAAAAAATTTAAAATTCGATATAAACATTACATAGAAATAAAGCTTAAAGGAGTTTTATCGTTTGAGCTGTTCATGCTGTTCAGCTAATTCTCTCAGATTGTTTGAAATGCAGGGGCGTGTCTCTCCTGTCAGCAGGCGTGTCTCTCCTCCCAGGAGGTGTGTCTCTCCTCACTGAAGAACTGTGACATCATCATTTTGTATGAAGCAGGGGATGCAGAAGCTTGTCTAGATATAACAGCTCTGTAGCTCCTGCATCCTTCTTATGTCTGCAGCCTTTAGGCTCCACAAGCTCCAGCAAGCACCTGTTATATCTCTTAGTTACATACAAATTACACTGAAAGCCAGCAGCTCTTACTTCTGTTCTAGTGTTGTTCACCCAAATTGTACTGACAACAGGCAGAGATCTTTACTCAACTACAAGGACAAATGTCAGCTTCAAGTAAAGATCTCTGCTTGCTGTCAGTGACATGTGAGTGAAAACAATGGGGAGAGAACCAATCAGCTTTGAGAGAAGACTCTGCTCAGCCTGTAACTAACTTGGGCTGGTGGTGCAGTGGTAGAGCTTTGGCTTTACAATGAAGAGGTTTGGAGTTCTAGTCCCTCACAGAGTATTTCCCCCCCCCCCCTAAATTCTACACATATGTAGAGAGACCTAAAATACAGTATATATGTCAATCTATAATGATATATATACACATACATAGCTCCCCTATATCACATCTCATCCCCCAGAGTACAGTCATATGAAAAAGTTTGGGCACCCCTATTAATCTTAATCATTTATAGTTCTAAATATTTGGGTGTTTGCAACAGCCATTACAATTTGATATAACTAAAAACTGATGGACACAGTAATATTTCCGGATTGAAATGAGGTTTATTGTACTAACACAAAATGTGCAATATGCATTAAACCAAACTTTGACCGGTGCAAAAGTATGGGCACCCCAACAGAAAAGTGACATTAATATTTAGTAGATCCTCTAGTCGCTTCCTGTAGCTTTTAATCAGTTCCTGGATCCTGGATGAAGGTATTTTTGACCATTCCTCTTTACAAAACAATTCAAGTTCAGTTAAGTTTGATGGTCGCCGAGCATGGACAGCCCGCTTCAAAGTATCCCACAGATGTTCAATGATATTCAGGTCTGGGGACTGGGATGGCCATTCCAGAACATTGTAATTGTTCCTCTGCATGAATGCCTGAGTAGATTTGGAGCTGTGTTTGGGATCATTTTCTTGCTGAAATATCCATCCCCGGCCTAACTTCAAATTCATCACTGATTCTTGTACAATTTTCTGAAGAATCTGCTGATACTGAGTTGAATCCATGCGACCCTCAACTTTAACAAGATTCCCGCTGCCGGCATTGGCCACACAGCCCCAAAGCATGATGGAACCTCCACCAAAATTTACAGTGGGTAGCAAGTGTTTTTCTTGGAATGCTGTGTTTTTGGGACGCCATGCATAACGCCTTTTTGTATGACCAAACAAACTCAATCTTTGTTTCATCAGTCCACAGGACCTTCTTCCAAAATGGAGCTGGCTTGTCCAAATGTGCTTTTGCATACCTCAGGCGACTGTTTGTGGCGTGCTTTCAGAAACGGCTTCTTTCGCATCACTCTCCCATACAGCTTCTCCTTGTGCAAAGTGTGCTGTATTGTTGACCGATGCACAGTGACACCACCTGCAGCAAGATGATGCTGCAGCTCTTTGGAGGTGGTCTGTGGATTGTCCTTGACTCTTCTCACCATTCTTCTTCTCTGCCTTTCTGATATTTTTCTTGGCCTGCCACTTCTGGGCTTAACAAGAACTGTCCCTGTGGTCTTCCATTTCCTTACTATGTTCCTCACAGTGGAAACTGACAGGTTAAATCTCTGAGACAACTTTTTGTATCCTTTCCCTGAACAACTATGTTGAACAATCTTTGTTTTCAGATCATTTGAGGGTTGTTTTGAGGAGCCCATGATGCCACTCTTCACAGGAGATTCAAATAGGAGAACAACTTGCAATTGGCCACCTTAAATACCTTTTCTCATCATTGGATACACCTGGCTATGAAGTTCAAAGCTCAGTGAGGTTACAAAACCAATGTTGTGCTTCAGAAAGTCAGTAAAAAGTAGTTAGGAGTATTCAAATCAATAAAATGATAAGGGTACCCACATTTTTGCACCAGTCAAAATTTGGTTTAATGCATATTGCACATTTTGTGTTAGTACAATAAACCTCATTTCAATCCGGAAATATTACTGTGTCCATCAGTTATTAGATATATCAAATTGAAATGGCTGTTGCAAACACCCAAATATTTAGAACAAGAAATGATTAAGATTAATAGGGGTGCCCAAACTTTTTCATATGACTGTATATGCATTATATCACATATGTTGGAAGTGCTTGGTGTGACTACTGTGAGGACACTATATAGGGGAGCTTTGTGTGTGTATATAAATAAAATTATTGATGTCTACACATATATTTTCATATCTTTACATGTGTACAATGTATAAATAGAAAAAACTACTGATGGGGCTTGAACTCCCAGCCTCTGTCTTGCAGAGCAGATCAGCTAAGCACTGCACTATACATACAGCTTGTGCAACTATGGTGTTGAATCCTTATGTTGTACACTACAGATGATGATGTCATAAGGAGGCGGGGCTTGAATTAGATCTGAGGAACAGAACGCCCTCTTTTCAAAGTAGCAGCTTAAGGACTGGACCTGTGAGGAGGTGAATCAACCTCTTGGCAAAAGCCTTTTGAACAGGCAGTCATTGCCCAGATTATTCACCTACAGCTGGGAGATGTACATAGAGCCAGTAGCCCTTGGTTTCACTATCGATTTTAACAGCTCAGAGGGGAGTAAACACAGAGTGTGCAGGCAGCCAATCACTGCACATGGGCGTGGCCTGTCTAGGGGGCGTATCCCAACAGGGTGCATGAAATGTCAGCCAGACAATCCCAGTGCAGGGTTGTGTCTAGGGGGTCGGGAACCGTCCAGGGGGCGTGTCCGACCAGCAACAGCAGAAATAGAAGACAGATTTACAGAAAAGCTAATATCTGCTAAACCAAGTGACAGAGGTAATGCAACCCAATTACAAAAGTGCTTATTTTTACTGTCCCCATATTCTGAGACATGATCTTTGTAACGATAAAACCCCTTTAATGTATTATGGAAAAAAAGTGAAAAAAAAATGAGTAGAGTAACCGCGCGTATGAGAGCGTTACATCGTTCAAACCTGTGTAAAATGAAAATGTGCCCAGTCAGAGGGAGGTGGGGGGGGGGAGGAGGCTTGGTCAGGAACGGATTAAAATGGACAAGTTGTCTATTGAATGAGTGGAGCTTTATGGAGCTGGATACATCACTGTAGTGTTTTTCTTATAAAAATGGAGAGTGTGCAGGATGATTAGTGTCGGCAGCAAATCCTTCACGGCAGGTAATCCACAGCAAATCAAGTGTGATCCCTCCCTTGATCCCTTCCCGTCAGATGACGTTGTTTATCTGTTATTGATCCCGGTTACAGCATGCCCCGCTGTACCTCTTAGAATAGAAGCTCAATAATCAATCAATACTGCACTTTTCTTCAGAGGACTAGTAAATCAAACTTGCTCTAATTGGAAATGCGCTAAAAATAAAAGATCCCAGAGGGAGTCACCTTTAAAAATCAAAAGTTCTCTGGAGCCGCATGCAACTACAAGGAGAATATCTGCGCAAAATTAAAGAAGCTTATTGCTTGGGTTAAGAAATGCCTATTACTTGTATGGAATAACGTATGCAATTACTTGGAGCAAATGAAGGTGTTGTGGGTAATATTCAGCTCCATTCAAATCCTGCCCTAGATGGGTTTACAAACAACTTCTATAGCATGGGTATTGTAGGACTTGAACCCCGGTGGTTCAAAGTGGTACTGCAGATTTTTGTTTGGTTTTTTAATTTGAATTTTGGTGTGCCCCGGTGGTCAGAAGTGGTTTTGCAGGTTTTTTTGGTTTTTTATTTGAATTTTGGTGTGCCCCGGTGGTCAGAAGTGGTTTTGCAGGGTTTTTTGGTTTTTTTTATTTGCATTTTGGTGTGCCCCGGTGGTCAGAAGTGGTTCTGCAGGTTTTTTATGGTTTTTTATTTGCATTTTGGTGTGCCCTGGTGCTCAGAAGTGGTTCTGCAGTTTTTTTTACATCCTGGGGCTGCATAGACATGCTTGGATTTAAAGTAATTTATTAGTTAAAATATTTATGCAGCTTACACATAAGGCATTAAGGGGATGAGAAAGGAATAACATATTTAATTGTTCTGAAAAATTATAGTGTTAATTAAAGGTGTTAAGGGTAATATCCAGGTATATGTTCCATTAAAACCCTGCCCTAAATGACTTTGCAAACAACATGTGTTTTGTAGGACTTGTACCCTGGTGGTCATAAATGGTACTGCAGGTTTTTTTTGCATTTTGGTGTGCTCCAGTGGCCATAAGTGGTACTGAAGGGTTTTTTTTGCATTTTGGTGTGCTCCAGTGGCCATAAGTGGTACTGAAGGTTTTTTTTTTGCATTTTGGTGTGCTCCAGTGGCCATAAGTGGTACTGAAGGTTTTTTTTGCATTTTGGAGCTCTATAGACAAAACATGAATTTGAAGTATTTTATTGGTTAAAATATGTATAGGATATTAAAGGTATGAGAAAGGAGTAACATAGCCAATAATTTGGAGCAATGATAAGGTATTCTGTGTTATATTCAGTTATATGCTCCGTTAAGATCCTGCCCTAGATGGGTTAACAAATAGCTTTATATAATATGTGTATTACAGGGCTTGTACTTCAGTGGCAAGAAGTGGTACTGCAATTTTTATGCATTTTGGCGCTCTATAGACAAGACGTGTGAATTTAAAGTAATTCATTGGTTAAAACGTGTCTATAGCTTACACAAAGGATGTCAAAGGGACGAGAAAGCTTGATTCCCTTTGTACACTATTATTCGGAACAATGACAAATTTATGGGATTAATCTATTTGCAACATTCAATAAATTCAGCCCATGCAAATCCTGCCCTAGATTAGTTACCAAACTACAATGTGTATGATATGTGCTCTGGTGGTCAGAAAGGGTACTTCAATTATTTTACAATATTTTTGGTTGATGTTGCAGACACAATACACTTTATATACATGTCTTAAGTTTTCCTTCCTGCTCCATTGATACATGATTGAACACAAAGTCCAAGTCACCCTATGGCAGTGCTCAAATTACAGGCGATTTCAATCATTGCAGTCAAATGATTCATGCTAATTGGTTCCTATATTGCATCAAAGGGGTTGTCTCAATACGTTGATTCATCTCACCTCAGTCCTGTTCTCTTGGTTTCATTTTGTATTCAGGGGCGTGTTTACTGGCTTCTACTAGGCTGCAGTAGAAGCCAGGTCTGTAGCTATAGTGACCAGTGCTGGCAGCCTATCAGGACAGATTGAACAGGTCTGTAGCTATAGCAATCAGTGCTGGCAGCCTATCATGAGAGATGGAACAGGTCTGTAGCTATAGCAACCTGAGGAGCTGATGCAGCCCATACAAGAGGGTATATCTAGGAATAGGTAGGACACTGTTAATGGACACATATTGCAAAGTGACTTGTTTTTGCAAGATCTTTAACATAAAAAGCAGCAATCCTTGTAGTGAGACGACCCCTTTAAGGCTTTTTCAGGCAGTTTGTAGTGTTTTTCTTCCCATATGTTTTTTTTCTCCATTCAATAGGCATGTGCGCTGCCTTTTATCTGCGTTTTTTTTCTTTTTGTACTGAAAATGGGAAAAACGCACCAGAAAAAAAATGCATAGAAAATACATGTACCAATGCACACTTTTTTTTTTTGTTGCATAAAACTCTGCAAAATATAAGTGTTGAGGGGACCTAAAGGAAACCAAAGCTTTTCAGTCCAGAAATTCCTAAGAGTTGCATTTTAACCCGAGAGCTCTCTCTGCTCTGCTTTCTCGGTGGAAGCCCTGTCATTACACGTCCTGTCATTACCGCGCCTCGCTCGCTCGGTTTTAATGCCCATTCGCCTTGAGATTTCCTTTGTAAAATTAAAAAACAAACATTCCACACAAATATTTGCCATTTGATCTGGCAGCGTTTGTACATAGCTCTCTAGACCATTTGAGATGTTTGCATAATGCGCCATACCCCCTGGGGTTTGACAGCGGGCCGTCGTACGAGCCAGAGGTGAATATTGGCACCTGTGCTACTCTAATGCGTTTGGAGTCCACATGTTTAATCCTTAGAACTCTGTGAAAGGGAAATGGGCAAAAAGTTCATTTCGGGCAAAAATGTAACAATTCTTTGAAAGCAATTTTTTTTTTAAATTTCCGGCTAAAATACTGGTGGTTTCTTACAAGATATAGCACTAGAAGCTGATAGTCCAGTGGGTTGATGACATGTGCTGGGGGAGGCTGAGGAGGGGTGGGTTGATGACTTGTGCCGGGGGAGGCTCAGGTGTGGTGGGTTGATGACTTGTGCCGGGGGAGGCTCAGGAGTGGTGGGTTGATGACTTGTGCCGGGGGAGGCTCAGGAGTGGTGGGTTGATGACGTGCCGGGGGAGGCTGAGGAGCGGTGGGTTGATGACATGTGCCGGGGGAGGCTCAGGAGTGGTGGGTTGATGACATGTGCCGGGGGAGGCTGAGGAGCGGTGGGTTGATGACTTGTGCCGGGGGAGGCTGAGGAGCGGTGGGTTGATGACATGTGCCGGGGGAGGCTCAGGAGTGGTGGGTTGATGACATGTGCCGGGGGAGGCTCAGGTGGGTGGGTTGATGTCCTGTGCGGGGGGAGGCTCAGGAGCGGTGGGTTGATGACTTGTGCCGGGGGAGGCTCAGGAGCGGTGGGTTGATGACTTGTGTCGGGGGAGGCTCAGGAGCGGTGGGTTGATGACATGTGCCGGGGGAGGCTCAGGAGTGGTGGGTTGATGACGTGCCAGGGGAGGCTCAGGAGCGGTGGGTTGATGACTTGTGCTGGGGGAGGCTAGAGCGGTGGGTTGATGACTTGTGCGGGGGAGGCTGGGGAGTGGTGGGTTGCTGACTTGGGCGGGGGGTGGCTCAGGAGCTGTGTGTTGTTGACGTGCCGGGGGAGGCTCAGGAGTGGTGGGTTGATGACATGTGCCGGGGGAGGCTGAGGAGCGGTGGGTTGATGACATGTGCCGGGGGAGGCTCAGAGTGGTGGGTGATGACTTGTGCCGGGGGAGGCTCGAGGAGCGGTGGGGTTGATGACATTGTGCCGGGGGAGGCTCAGGAGTGGTGGGTTGATGACTGTGCCGGGGGAGGCTGAGGAGCGGTGGGTTGATGACTGTGCGGGGGAGGCTCAGGAGTGGTGGGTTGATGACATGTGCCGGGGGAGGCTGAGGAGCGGTGGGTTGATGACATGTGCGGGGGAGGCTCAGGAGCGGTGGGTTGATGACTTGTGCGGGGGAGGCTCAGGAGTGGTGGGTTGATGACTTGTGCCGGGGGAGGCTCAGGAGTGGTGGGTTGATGACGTGCCGGGGGAGGCTCAGGAGAGGTGGGTTGATGACATGTGCCGGGGGAGGCTGAGGAGCGGTGGGTTGATGACATGTGCCGGGGGAGGCTCAGGAGTGGTGGGTTGATGACATGTGCCGGGGGAGGCTGAGGAGCGGTGGGTTGATGACATGTGCCGGGGGAGGCTCCTGTGAGGTGGGTTGAAGACATGTGCCGGGGGAGGCTGAGGAGCAGTGGGTTGATGACGTGCCGGGGGAGGCTCAGGAGTGGTGGGTTGATGACATGTGACGGGGAGGCTGAGGAGGGTGGGTTGATGACACGTGCCGGGGGAGGCTGAGGAGCGGTGGGTTGATGACATGTTCCGGGGGGGCTCAGGAGTAGTGGGTTGATGACGTGCCGGGGGAGGCTGAGGAGCGGTGGGTTGATGACATGTGCTGGGGGAGGCTGAGGAGCGGTGGGTTGATGACATGTGCCGGGGGAGGCTCAGGAGTGGTGGGTTGATGACATGTGCCGGGGGAGGTGAGGAGGGTGGGTTGATGACATGTGCTGGGGGAGGCTGAGGAGCGGTGGGTTGATGACATGTGCTGGGGGAGGCTCAGGAGCGGTGGGTTGATGACGTGCTGGGGGAGGCTAAGGAGCGGTGGGTTGATGACCTGTGCAGGGGGAGGCTGAGGAGCTGTGGGTTGATGACAGATGCCGGGGGAGGTGAGGAGCGTGGGTTGATGACATGTGCCGGGGGAGCTGAGGAGCGGTGGGTTGATGAACATGCTGGGGGAGGCTGAGGAGCGGTGGGTTGATGACTGTCTGGGGGGGTGAGGAGCGGTGGCTGTTGACCTGTGCTGGGGGAGGCTGAGGAGCGGTGGGTTGATGACTGTGCCGGGGGAGCTGAGGAGTGGTGGGTTGATGACTGTGCGGGGGAGGCTGAGGAGGTGTGGGTTGATGACATGTGCGGGGGGAGGCTGAGGAGGGTGGGTTGATGACATGTGCGGGGGAGGTGAGGAGCGGTGGGTTGATGACGTGCGGGGGAGGCTCAGGAGTGGTGGGTTGATGTCTTGTGCCGGGGGAGGCTAGGAGTGGTGGGTTGATGACATGTGCCGGGGGAGGCTCAGGAGTGGTGGGTTGATGACATGTGCCGGGGGAGGCTGAGGAGCAGTGGGTTGATGACGTGCCGGGGGAGGCTCAGGAGTGGTGGGTTGATGACATGTGCCGGGGGAGGCTGAGGAGCGGTGGGTTGATGACACGTGCCGGGGGAGGATGAGGAGCGGTGGGTTGATGACATGTGCCGGGGGAGGCTGAGGAGCAGTGGGTTGATGACGTGCCGGGGGAGGATGAGGAGCGGTGGGTTGATGACATGTGCTGGGGGAGGCTGAGGAGCGGTGGGTTGATGACGTGCCGGGGGAGGCTCAGGAGCGGTGGGTTGATGACGTGCCGGGGGAGGCTCAGGAGCGGTGGGTTGATGACATGTGCTGGGGGAGGCTGAGGAGCGGTGGGTTGATGACATGTGCCGGGGGAGGCTCAGGAGCGGTGGGTTGATGACGTGCCGGGGGAGGCTCAGGAGCAGTGGGTTGATGACATGTGCGGTGGAGGCTGAGGGCGGTGGGTGATGACAGTGCCGGGGAGGCTGAGAGCGCTGGGTTGTTGACATGTGCCGGGGGAGGCTGAGGTGCGGTGGGTGATGACGTGTGGGGGAGGCGAGGGCGGTGGGTTGATGACCTGTACTGGGGGGGCTCAGGAGCGGTGGGTTGATGACATATGCCGGGGGAGGCTGAGGAGCGGTGGGTTGATGACATGTGCCGGGGGAGGCTCAGGAGTGGTGGGTTGATGACATGTTCCGGGGGAGGCTCAGGAGTGGTGGGTTGATGACATGTGCTGGGGGAGGCTGAGGAGCGGTGGGTTGATGACATGTGCTGGGGGAGGCTGAGGAGCGGTGGGTTGATGACGTGCCGGGGGAGGCTCAGGAGCAGTGGGTTGATGACATGTGCCGGTGGAGGCTGAGGAGCGGTGGGTTGATGACATGTGCCGGGGGAGGCTGAGGAGCGCTGGGTTGTTGACATGTGCCGGGGGAGGCTGAGGAGCGGTGGGTTGATGACGTGCTGGGGGAGGCTGAGGAGCGGTGGGTTGATGACATGTGCTGGGGGAGGCTGAGGAGCGGTGGGTTGATGACATGTGCTGGGGGAGGCTTAGGAGCGGTGGGTTGATGACGTATGCCGGGGGAGGCTGAGGAGCGGTGGGTTGATGACCTGTACTGGGGGGGCTCAGGAGCGGTGGGTTGATGACATATGCCGGGGGAGGCTGAGGAGCGGTGGGTTGATGACATGTGCCGGGGGAGGCTGAGGAGCGGTGGGTTGATGACATGTGCCGGGGGAGGCTCAGGAGTGGTGGGTTGATGACTTGTGCCGGGGGAGGCTCAGGAGCGGTGGGTTGATGACATGTGCCGGGGGAGGCTGAGGAGCGGTGGGTTGATGACATGTGCTGGGGGAGGCTCAGGAGCGGTGGGTTGATGACTTGTGCCGGGGGAGGCTCAGGAGCGGTGGGTTGATTAAAGGTGCCGGGGGAGGCTCAGGAGCGGTGGGTTGATGACATGTGCCGGGGGAGGCTCAGGAGTGGTGCGTTGATTAAAGGTGCCAGTGGAGGCTGAGGAGCGGTGGGTCGATGATCTGTGCCGGGGGAGGCTGAGGAGCGGTGGGTTGGTGACATGTGCCGGGGGAGGCTCAGGAGCGGTGGGTTGATGATCTGTGCCGGGGGAGGCTGACGTGCGGTGGGTTGATGACTTGTGCCGGGGGAGGCTCAGGAGCGGTGGGTTGATGACATATGCCGGGGGAGGCTCAGGAGCGGTGGGTTGATGACATATGCCGGGGGAGGCTCACGAGCGGGGGGTTGATGACATGTGCCGGAGTAGGCTCAGGAGCGGTGGGTTGATGACATGTGCCGGGGGAGGCTCAGGAGCGGTGGGTTGATGACATATGCCGGGGGAGGCTCATGTGCGGTGGGTTGATGACATGTGCCGGTGTAGGCTCAGGTGCGGTCGGTTGATGACGTGCCGGGGGAGGCTCAGGAGCGGTGGGTTGATGACTTATGCCGGGGGAGGCTCAGGAGTGGTGCGTTGATTAAAGGTGCCGGGGGAGGCTCAGGAGTGGTGGGTTGATGACTTGTGCCAGGGGAGGCTGAGGAGCGGTGGGTTGATGACTTGTGTCGGGGTGGCTCTGGAGCGGTGGGTTGATGACTTGCGCCGGGGGAGGCTCAGGAGCGGTGGGTTGGTGACATGTGTCGTGTGATGCTCAGGAGTCGTGGGTTGAGAATGAAGCTCTGTTGTTTTCACCTTGAGGAAGGGTGATTTTTTATGGCGCTCGTCACTGGGGTTCATGCTTGAAGATGGTCCCCTGTGTCCTGGTAAGTATTATTTGTTTTAATGTCTATATATATTTTCGGTTATGACCAGCTGACTGCCGGTGGTTTATGGCACTCTATGTGTTTTCTTGGCAGACCACCATGCAAATGGAAGTCCACCTAATGCCCCCCAGGACCATGCCTGGAAGTCCAGATCAGAAGAAGTGCAAGATCCACACTCTGCGTGGAGGACACAGGGGGCTGCGGATGTGCAGGCCGAAGGGGGGAACGACCCTTGGGACAACCACCTAAGGTGAGGCCGTATGGAAATGGGAGGTCTGAGTGGCTTCATCTGTGCTATAGTGCAGAAATCCCTCTTATTCCAAACTAGGCTGGGTTCCTTTTTAATATGACAACCTATCCATAGGTTCACTGGTTACTGTAAACCACATATGTGTTGTGCTCCTGGTGGGAGTCCTGATTCACAATTGCCATTGTGGCAACTGGTAGTTCTCCTGTCAAGGGCCCTCCTCAAAAAACGAGCCCACTTATATGGTGGAAGCTCAGAACTGATAATGGGTGAGGAGGCCCAGATGTTTTACCTATATGATGCCCTAAGATTACTGGTGGCAGCCCCAGGGCCAGCTTTTCCATTGGGCACACTAGGCAGTTGCCCGGGGTCCCCACAAGTATAGGGGCCCCAGGTGGGGTATGTCACAGGAATACAAAAAACATACCCTGGAGGAGAAAACCGAGATGACTGGCACCAGTCCAGATATAAAAGGGGGGATTTATTGAAACAATACAAAATTTCTAAAAAGACGGAGATGTCAGGGGCATACAGGCTGACGCATTTCGGGCAATATACAGGGCCTTTTTTTCCATTGGGCACACTCGGCAGTTACCAGGGGGCCGTACAAGTATAGGGGCCCCAAGTGGTGTATGTATGTCACAGGAATACAAGAAACATACCCTGGATCCCTTGGTTGGTTTTGCTTATTTAACTGTTTGTGTGTTTTAGGATGTGCAAACAGTTAAAAGCCATGGTGGAGAAGGGAGCCAAAGGCTCCCTGCCCTGCCAATTAGTCTTGTAAGACTGCAGGCTGTAGGTGTCCAGTCCTACGTGGTGTAATAATATGGGTGTGCTTGAGGGGGGCTCGAGGTATGGCCAAGTGTGATGTCATGTATTTGGGGAGGGCCCACTGCAGTGCTATAACCAGGGGCCCATAATTCTGTTAAAATGGCTCTGGGTAGCCCTGTCTGTTATTACATGTTCTGTATTATAACAGGAAGTTTTAGTGCCCTCTTACCTTGAGATATTCTCTGTAAAATAAAAAAAAAATAAAAAAAATTAAAGGGACACAATGGCCACTTAAAGGGAAAATTTAAAGGGAAACTAAACCTAGAAATATTTGACAACAGAAATCACACACTTGTTTGTTTAACAGTTCTCATGTCCTCCTGCAAATACTGAAAGCAACAGCCGTGCAGAAATCTGAGCGTGAAGCTGGGGAATCTCACACCTTAGTCTTCTCCATGTTTCTGATAAAAGGCATAGAAGGGGTGTGTCTTCAGTAAAGGGGTGGGGCTACATGTTGAGCAGTGAGAGCAAGTAGAGGAGGATACTGCCACCTCCCAGCCAGAGATAGAGCAGCTTAAAGCCCTCAACGTCTAAGATCAGGAGGAGGAGAATATAAATATAGAATAGGGGAAAATAGAGGAGTTTTTTGGGTATTTTGTTAACTTTTGTATTGTTTCCTATTTACATGTTCGTGTTGGGTTAAGAAGAGATTGTGATACAAAGTAGTGATATTTCTATGAAAATATAAAATCCTTCTATAGGCAGATGATACTATAACTAAATCAGTTGGGTGGATTATCTG
This sequence comes from Phyllomedusa bahiana, assembly GCA_025379985.1. NCBI lineage: Eukaryota > Metazoa > Chordata > Amphibia > Anura > Hylidae > Phyllomedusa > Phyllomedusa bahiana. Next base: position 110,429 of record JAODAL010001633.1, read on the forward strand.
CACCTACTGTGCTGGAAGCTGGCACTGACACAGCGTATACTGTATACAGGTGTAGGTGCTGCCTCCTTGTCTTATTGAGTGTAAATTTGCTTCAAAGTCATAGGAATCCTGTAGTTACATCTGCATGATGCCCCAAAGAGTAAAAAGGGTTTGTCCAGCACATAAAAATCATTGCTTAATGGGTGCATAGAGATAAGAAGTGATATCTACCCATCCCTCGCTGCAGCCCAGGGATCCGCTCCTCATAAATTCCAGGTTCTCGTCCCTCCACCACCATGTTTTGTAACTATGGGCTGCAAGGGTGTCAAGCTGCGGCCCTCCAGCTGTTGGGAAACTACAACTCCCATCATGCCCACTGTTATAGATTATACAAATGCATGATGGGAGTTGTAGTTTCCCAACAGCTGGAGGGCTGCAGTTTGACACGCCTGTGCTACATGTATGAAAACTGTTTAGGTCTAAAACTCACTTTTTTGTCCATAGGGTACTATGGGCAAAAGAGTGAGTTTTAGGCCTAAACAGTTTTCATACATGTGGCCCTATGTGTCATGAGGATGCTCAACAGTTGAATAAGCAGCACCAACCCGGAGACACAGAGCATGTGTCTGGGATTCTCAGGACATGTGGTCAACCATCTGGGGCGGCCATGCTCCTGGGGCCCCTGGGCAACTGCCAAGTGTGCCCAATGGGTAAGACAGGCCAGGCCATCATCCAGGAGAGGCTTGTGCTGTGTGTGGATAAGAACCTCGAGGTGAAGAGGAGCGGATCCGTGGAGAGCTCCATAACTTCACCAATGGGAGACCTGTAGGTCACTTTTTTGCAATTTTCTACTCACCCCCGGCCCCATTAAACAATCTTTCTATTTGCCGGACAACCCCTTTAAGGCCCAGTTCCCATCAGCACTGGAGGTTCTGTTTAGAGCAGACATCCTCAAACCGTGGCCCTCCAGCTGTTGGGAAACTACAACTCCCATCATGCCGTTATATAATCTACAACCGTGGGAAGGATGGGAGTTGTAGTTCCCCAACCGTTGGAGGGCCGTAGTTTGGCGCTGCCTGGTTTAGTGACTCCATCGCAGAGGTGACGGACACCAATGCCGCCCAACGGACCCTGTTGCTGCGCTATCATTTCCATCATTTTGGATGGAATCTGCAACACAGTCTCCAAACTGAACCTCCGATGCCGATGTGAATCAGGCCTATATCAGGGGGTAGTGGGAGCTATAGTAAGAAGTCTCCGCTATTTAGCTGGGGCCCCCCACCCAATCCCAGAATAGGTGGGCTACAATGCCCAATGGATTGCCAGAACCTGGGGTTGGAACCTCCAGGCCGATCATTGTTGGTAAAGATGCGAGAAGACAAATGTGTGATGCCCCTTTAAATCATATAATTGGGCATTGCCTCATAGGGACATCAAATACTCATATGGGAGAAAATATTTCCAGCTATTTTTTGGGCAGTCCATACTGAAGCCTGAGATCTATTATTATAGATTCTCAGCTATAATAGTCCAATATAATATCTAAAATATAAAGTGGCAGCAAAATTACACAGAAGAAATGTAATATACCATGCCAGTGATTGGAGCTCCCCATGACAACACTTCCTGCCTGTGTCCGTCCATGGAATAGGTACATCTTGTTGAACCACATTCCAGTCTGTATAAATGTGCACCTACAGGTATAGGTAGTGCAGTGGTTAAGGATTGTATGTTGACTTTTGTGTGGATATGGATCCATGTTCCCGTGGACAATGCCAAGAAGGGCTGTTTCGAGTATGCAGGAGTAGTAAGTGGGAGCCCGAGGCTTGAGATCGATGCTCTAGAGATAACACAGTCATTATGCAGTACCTGTAGTTCTAAAGTATTGGAAACTTGTGGAGCCGCTGAGGCCCTGGGGTCCTTGGTAGTAGTTGTGTGGAGGTTACAGGTGCACACTCCCTGTCTGATAGGGGTTAGTGCTCGAAACGTGCCTGACGAAACTCACCAACAAGGGAGCAGTCATAGACATCCTAGACAATAACACAACCAGCTCAGCTCCAATGAACATAACTGGTTATTGCTGAAGGTGATGTACCAAGAATCATGCAGTTATTTATCATGGCTGATGCTGTAACTTAACAACACCCAAAGATTGAAGATCCTATGACTTATTATATTCAACACTAGGGCTAAAGATTATATATGGTCTAAGCTTGAGTGCATTAAAGGCCATACAAGGTCCAAGCTTCATTGCAAAGGAGACTAAAGAAGGTCCAAGCTTCATTGCATCGCAGACCATACAAGTTAGACTCTTCACTGCACTGCAGACCATACAAGGTCTAAGGTTCATAGCACTGCAGACCATACAAAGTCTAAGCTTCATAGCACAGGAGACCATACAAGGTCTAAGGTTCATAGCACAGGAGACCATACAAGGTCTAAGGTTCATAGCACAGTAGACCATACAAAGTCTAAGCTTCATAGCACAGGAGACCATACAAGGTCTAAGCTTCATAGCACAGGAGACCATACAAGGTCTAAGGTTCATAGCACAGGGGACCATACAAGGTCTAAGGTTCATAGCACTGCAGACCATACAAGGTCTAAGCTCTGCAGACCATACAAGGTCTAAGCTTCATAGCACAGGAGACCATACAAGGTCTAAGGTTCATAGCACTGCAGACCATACAAGGTCTAAGGTTCATAGCACTGCAGACCATACAAAGTCTAAGCTTCATAGCACAGGAGACCATACAAGGTCTAAGGTTCATAGCACTGCAGACCATACAAGGTCTAAGGTTCATAGCACTGCAGACCATACAAGGTCTAAGGTTCATAGCACAGCAGACCATACAAGGTCTAAGCTTCATAGCATAGGAGACCATACAAGGTCTAATCTTCATAGCACAGGAGACCATACAAAGTCTAAGCTTCATAGCACAGGAGACCATACAAGGTCTAAGCATCATAGCACTGCAGACCATACAAGGTCTAAGCATCATAGCACAGGAGACCATACAAGGTCTAAGCTTCATAGCACAGTAGACCATACAAGGTCTAAGGTTCATAGCACAGTAGACCATACAAGGTCTAAGGTTCATAGCACAGTAGACCATACAAGGTCTAATATCCATAGCACTGCAGACCATACAAGGTCTAAGGTTCATAGCAATGCAGACCATACAAGGTCTACACTTCATAGCACTGCAGACCATACAAGGTCTAAGGTTCATAGCACTGCAGACCATACAAGGTCTACACTTCATAGCACTGCAGACCATAAAGGTAGGTTTCATGCATCAGAACTTTACAAGGTCAGTTTAAATAGCAGGGAGACCATAAAAGGGTTTAAACCTTTAGCATTGCAGACATAGAAATTCTAAGGGAAATCAAATAGAACTGGCAGACCATACAAGGTCTAAGCTTCAGAGTACTGGAAACCATACAAGGTCTAAGCTTCAGAGTACTGGAGACCATACAAGGTCTAAGCTTTACAGCACAAGAGACCGTACACGGTCTAAACGTCATAGCATTTCAAGCTTCAGAGTACAAGAGACCATGCAAGGTCTAAGCTTTATAGCACAGGAGACGGTACAAGGTAGAGTATTCACTACACTGTAGGCCATACAAGGTCTAAGCTTTATAGCACAAGACCTTACAAGTTCTAAGCTTTATAGCATTGGAGACCATACAAGGTAGAATCTTTACTGCATTGCAGACCATTCAAGGTCTAAGCTTCATAGTACTTGAGACTGTAAATTGTACAATTTTCATGGCATTGTAGACCATACAAGGTCCAGGCTTCAGAGTACTGGAGACCATACAGGGTCTAAGCTTCAGAGTACTGGAGACTATACACGGTCCAAGCTTTATAGCACTGGAGACCATACAAGATAGAATCTTTACTGCATTGCAGACCATTCAAGGTCTAAGCGTCATAGTACTTGAGACTGTACAAGGTACAATTTTCATGGCATTGCAGACCATACAAGGTCCAAGCTTCAGAGTACAAGAGACCATGTAGGGGCTAAGCTTCATATCACGGAATATAATACAAGGTCAGTGTTTTAGAACATTAGAGATCAAGTGCTATGGAACCTAGACCTTTTATGATCACTATATATTCATCACTTAAGCCACTTGCTCCGCTTTTGAAGTAACCTTCATTTGCAGGAACATCATTGATCACTGTTACGATCCCACTGATATTAGAGATATAGTTACTGATACCTGCTAATAAGCAGTTGCATTTCAAGTGAGCAAGTCCAAGCCTTCATAATAGTAAAAATGGTTTGTAAGTTGTATTTGTGTGAGGCATAATGGACATCATATCTTTACTACTAAGTGAAGTACATTGTATGGTCTCCAATTTTGCCATTGAAGACATTCATTGAGCTGGTGCTCTAAATGAACAAACATATCATCTGCAGATGTTACGATGATATGATATGATATATGGTATCGGCCATTGGGGGATTGAGAGTGATCTGGTATCCATGGTAGTAAAAGACATAACCTCCTTACCAACCACTGTAGCCAGTGGTTAAAGTGCTGCAGCTAACAAAGCAGATATAGGCACCCATTGGCCATAGTCTTTCCAACACTGCTCCAAGAGCCAGGATCAGCAGAACTTTAAGGAAATATAATTCAGGGAAAATAGTGAATATTATCTTCTTTTTACTTTCAGGGTACATGGAGCTGAAGAATTAGGATCTACCAGCTTCAAAGAACTGAACAAGAAAAAGAAAAAAGGAGAAAGAAAGTATAAACAGGAAAAGAAAGGGAAAACTACAGGAGGTGATGAGAAAAGAGCCAAGAAAAGGAAAGATGAAGGAAAAAATGCAAGTGACAAAGCGTCACGGAAGGGAAGGAAGGAAGGAAAAGGAAAGGTCATGAAGGAGAACTGAAGAAGAGGAAGATAGTGATTGACAAGGCAGTGGTGGAACAGTGCAAAGACAGGGCAGCCAGAAGAAAGTGAATTGGGAGACTGGTCCTTCCAAACCCAGGGCACCGCCATGGGCACGGCAATGAGCCCAAGACAAGCACAAACCTAGAAGGGAAGGAACAAAATGTTTGTAGAAACAGCAAAAAAAAAAAAGAAAAGAAAAATAATCACTGGAGTTGTGAGAAAATATGAAGGATAATATGAAGCTACGGATAACAGATCACCCCATGGAAATTAGCTTAATATTGTGTGTCATGTTATACATTCCAGTAAATAGTGGGCCAGTCATTTCTAGACGATTCGGTTTAGATGGGCATAGAATTAAAAGGCGCCCAATTTGAAAAAAATATTACATGTGCCGGTGCAAAGAGGCGGCTTTTTAGTTGTGTTGTGAAGAACCTCGCCCCTATTTCGAAAAACAATTTTTCACATTGGGCTTTGGGTTTAAAAAAAAATTGCAAAAAGACGAAAAGGAAAGGGAAAAGTTTTTTGAAAATTTTTATGTGTTTGTTTCTGATTAAAAAAAAAGGGGGCCCCCCGCTAGACCCTAAAAATTTTGTATCATTCATTTTTTATTTTTCTTTAAAAGTTTTTTTTTTTTTAATAATTTGGGTTAAAAAAAAAAAAAACAAAGGTCCATTTATGAAAATCCCCTTATTTATGACTTTTTTAAAGTACAGGCAGGATGGGAGGTTTGTTTTTAAGTTGAATTATAGGTAAATCGGGGGCAAGTAAAATTTTTTTTAAAAGATTTTTTTTTCGGGTTTTTTTTAGTGGGGGGAAAGGGGGTTTTTTAAATTTTTTTTGTTGTCTGTGCCCTTTTTTAAGAAAATTTTTAAACCCCTGTGCTGCTGTGGGGATGCTGGTACCTTTTGGGCCCAAAATTTCCCCGCTTCTTTTCTTTCCGTGTAACATGGAATAAAATGCCAGGGATTTCCCATAAGTCTCCCTTTGTAATTTGGGGACCGATGTAAGTCAGAATGTTTGGGCCCGTATTTAACATTCATGACAAGGTTAAAGTTATAAAAAAAAAGAAAATCCTTATAGGGGGTCGTAGGATTTTGCCATCGTTAATAATAAGGCAAAAGATGCCCCGGCTTAACAAAGTGTCACATTTATGATTTACAAAAAGCCCCCAATTTGACCCTTTGTAAAGAAGCGGTAGGAAACCCCGGGGGTATTGAGGAACCATGTTGGCAATGTGGCAGGCGGGGCCCCCCGAATGTCTGGGAAAAATGTGGGCGGACATGTATGAAGTCGCCACGTTTGGAGCGCAAGTTTTTTCGGAAGGCGCCCCGAACGTGAAAAACTGCAAACCCCATGTTGTCGGCGCCGAGGTGCGCCATACATGCGGGGTGTTCGGCGCCCGAGGGGGCGGGTCTTTCAAAACGGTTTTTCCCGGGGCCCGGGGGTGGTCATTTCATGCCGGGGATCGGGCCCGGGTGCGCTCATTTCATGGGGGGTGGGCAGCGCCCGAGGTGCGCTCCTTTAAAGCGGTGTTTTAGCGCCCGAGGGCGCTCATACTTTGGGGGGTCAGCGCCCCAGGGGGCGCTCATACATGCGGTATCGGCGGCCCCAGGTGCGGGTTACATGCCCCGGGTCGGCGCCCCAGGTTTTCGCCCCTTAATTTGCGGTGTTTGGCACCCGAGGTGCGGATATACATGGCCCGGGGTGGCGCCCGAGGGGGTGCGCTCTACAAGCGGGGGGTCGGCGCCCCAGGTTTCGCTCATACAGCGGGTTTTCCCGGGGCCCGAGGAGCGCTCATAAATGCGGGGGTTTGGGCCCGAGGTTTTCCCCTCATACAAAGCGTGTAAAGTCCACCGCGGGCCCACCAGGGGGTGAGGCGCAGTGCGGGCTTTTGGGGCAGTGCGGGGCTTTCGGGCCCCCACATGTATTCCCATTCGAGCCAGGCTGGAAAGGGAGTGAGAATCATTAAAATGTTTAGTGAAAAGATAAAAAAGGTTTTTCCTTCAAATAATTTAATGAATAGAGGGGAAAAAAACAAAGCTTTTCTAAAAGCGAAAAAATTTTTTGTGAAAAAGTTTGGGTCATTAAAAAAATTTAAAAGGGGAAAAAAATATAAGATCGCTCAAAAAATTTAAAACTCAGCGTTTAGCGCCGTGCGGCGGAGTTGAATCAAAAAACCCTTTTTATTACGGGGTAAAACATTATCTGGGAAAAAGGGCTGAAACCCTTCTAAAAAAATACATAAATTAAAAACACTAACAAAAATTTAAAAAAACGGCGCAACATCAGGAATTTAGGATCTTGGAAAATTTCCGGGAAAAAAAGTAATTCAAATTTGTAACGCTTTTCATTGGGGCGGCAGAAAACCCAAAGGTTTTAAATTTGCGGGGGCTTTGGGTAATTTTTTTGCCTTTTTTTCTGTATTTTTAACTGTCCCGCCCTTTTCATTTGATTTGGGCAATACTTCTCCATAGGTTTTAATGGGTCATGTGGGCTCCTATTCTTTATTGGTAATTCCCTTTTCCATTTTGGTTTTTAAAGGGTCACTGTGGGTCCTATTCTGATTTTGGGCAATACTTCTCCTTTGGTTTTTTAAAGGGGGCACTGTGGCTCCTATTCTGATTGGGTGGGTTTTTGCCGACCAATGGGAAAAAGCTTACGAATTTGGAAAATTTTTGTTTTTCCCGGCAATTTCCCAAAACCCCAATTCCCGATTTGGGGCCGTTCTTGATTTTTGGAAAGTTTATCTTATTTTTTTTTAGACCCCCTTCAAATAGGTCTGCCTGTCGGGCGGCTTTGGGGCTTTCAAAGCGCTGAAATTTGCCCACCCGCGGTCATAAAATGCCTTCCCGGGGGTTTTTTTTTTTTTTTTAAAGTGCCGGGGTCCGCCCCGAAAACCCCCCCACCGGCCCATTGCCCCCCCCCCTTTATGGAGGCGCACCCAAAGTGGGGGAAGGCTGGCCCCCTAAATCGCTTCCCCGGGGTCCCACAGGGGGTTTTTTGTCGGTGAGCCGCAGTGTTTTGCCAGAAAACAGGCGCAAAGCCCGATCATACATGTCGCCCTATGTTGGCATATGTGGTAGGCTCTCATGGAGTATTTGAGGCACTATGTTGTTGTCCGTGGCAGGCGCTCCAGGAGTATATGAGGCGCTATATTGATATTTATAGTAGGTACTCCTAGAGTATGGGAGGCACTATGTTGTTATATGTGGCAGGCACTCCAGGAGTATATGAGGCACTATGCTGGCATCTACAGTAGGCACTCCTGAAGTATATGAGGCACTATATTGGCTTCTACATTAGGTTCTCCTGGAGTATGTGAGGCACTATGTTTGCAGCTATAGTAGGTACTTCTGATGTATGCAAAGCAGTATGTTGGCATTTATAGCAGGCATCTCTGGACTATGTGAGGCTCTATGTTGGTATCTGTGGCAGGCACGCCTGGAGTATGTGAGGCACTATATTGACATCTACAGTAGGTACTCCTGGAGTATGTGAGGCACTATATTGACATCTACAGTAGGCACTCCTGGAGTATGTGAGGTCCTATGTTGGCTTCTATAGTAGGCACTCCTGGAGTAATGTGAGGTCATGTGGCCTTCTATAGTAGGCACTCCTGGAGTATGTGAGGCACTGTGTTGGCTTCTATAGTAGGCACTCCTGGAGTATGTGAGGTCCTATGTTGGCTTCTATAGTAGGCACTCCTGGGAGAGTATGGGTGTGGGGGCGAGGCACTGTGTTGCTCTATAGTAGGCCATCTGGAGTATGTGAGGCACTGTGTTGGCTTCTATAGTAGGCACTCCTGGAGTATGTGAGTCTATGTTGTTCTATGTAGGCAACTCCTGGAGTATGTGGTGAGGCCATCTTTTGTGTGTCATTTTGTTGACCAAACTTTTCTTTTTTTTAACGTCATGTTTGGCAGGCAATCAAGAAGCACTTCTGTGGATGCACACAGTACAGGGCATTTATAGGTAAAAGACTTTATTTTAACTCTAGCAGGGCAAGGTTCCTCCCTATTTCACCAGTGTAATGGACACCTTAAATGGCCCACCCAACCTGTTGGAGACATGAAGTCCAATGTCCCCACAATGGGCCTCTGAGCCAGACAGAGAAATCATGAGAACCACAGGTGTAACTATAGCCAAAGCAGCTGCTGTGGGGCCCTAGAAGATTAAGGTGCCCCACTCAGGTGTAAGATTCATTGCACACTTTTTGTAGGACAAAGCAGCTGATGGCGGTCCAATAATAAATATGCAGGTTCTATAGAAGCCAGGGTGGTCCACAAGAGAAAAAAAACCATTAACTTACCTGCTGTTACCCTGCTGCCGCGCCGAGCACACGCATTCACTCCTATCGATTTCCAGGTTCTCAGTTTCCAGTCAGTAGGACATGGGGGCCCATAATATTTTATTATGGGGCCCTATGAAATGTTGGACAACCCTGCTAAGAAACTTTATTATTGAAGAGAACCCAACATTAATCCTATGGCATATTCCTAGAGGCTGCAGGAGATATGAAGATCTGACATGGAAGTGTGACCAACGTCGAGTTTGGGTGCCTGAGGCCCACCAGTAGGTTTGATTCCTGAGGCCTACCAGTGAATTTGAGTCTTGGGGACCACCAGAGAAGTTAGTTTTTGGGTCCCCTTATTGGAGTTGATTCTTGGGGTCCACCAGTGGAGTTGATTTCTGGGGCCCACCAGTAGAGTTGATTCTTGGGGCCCACCATAGGAGCTGATTATTGGGCCTACCAGTGGAGTTTATTCTTGGGGCCAACCTGTGGAGTTGATTCTGGGGTCACCAGTGGAGTGAATCTTGAGGGCCCACCAGTAAAGTTGGTTCGGGGGTCCACCAGTGGAGTTGATTCTTGGGGACCACCAGTGGAGTTGATTCTTCGGGTCCCCCAAAAACCCAGGTTGGGGGGGAGTTGGATTCTTGAGGGACCACCAGTAAGTTGATGCTTGGGGGACCATCAGTGGTGTTGATTCTTGGGGGACCACCAGTGGAGTTGATTCTTGGGGGACCACCAGTGGAGTTAATTCTTGGGGGACCACCAGTGGAGCGTGATTCTTGGGGACCACCAGTGGAGCTGATTCTTGGGGGACCTCCAGTGGAGTTGATATTTTTGGGGGACACCAGTGGCGGTGTTGATTCTTGGGGCCACAGGTGAGTTGATTCTTGGGGCCACCGAGTGGAGTTTGATTATTTGGGCCACCAGTGGAAGGTGATTAATTGGGGGCCACCAGTGGAGTTGATTATTTGGGCCCACCAGTGGAGGTTGATTATTGGGCCCACGTGGAGTTGTATTTTAGAGCCATCAGTTTGCAGTTGATTTTTTGGGGCCTACTCTACGCCACTGCACAATCCTCTTGCATTCTTCTCTATTTTGCTGCCTTTTCCAGAAAATCAGTCCATGCTAAATTCAAATGGGCCCACATGATACCAATACATATTATTATACATCTCACCACCAATAAACAAAAAAACACAAACAAAAACAAAAAAAAACCCAAAAAAAAAAAAAAAAAAAAAAATAACCACAAAAACAACAAACACCCCCAAAAAAACCCCCCCCCCAACAACCAACCCCAAAAAAAAAAAAAAAAAAAACCCCCCCCCCCCCCAAAAAACCAAAAAAACCCCCCAAAACCCCTAACTTTTTTTTTATATAAACAATTTTCCCCCCCCCCCGGTACACGCATATATACCCCCCCCCCCCCCCCTCCCCCCTTTCTGGAACTTTAAACAAGAAAAATGCTGTGAGATTCTGAGGAAAGGGCTTTAGTGATATTGTTGCAAGTTCTCATTGCCGTTTCTGCAGTCACTTTGGTCGGAGTGATTGTCAATTACTCTGGTCGGGAATGTGAAATTGTTGTGAACTCAATGTGACCGTAGTGTGGATCTTCTGTGCAGTATCGAGGTTAGCAAAATTAAAAATGGGCCCCTGCATGATATACGAGCTTTAACTGCCGCCAGTGACCACCTTCCCTGCTGTGCTAGCTGCCCTTTCACACCATCACCAAGTTAGATGACTCTATACTGAGTTGATGGTTACAATGTATCTGCTCCTGGAATCCACATTCATTGGTGGAAACAATGTATCGTACAGTCTTTGACATTGTTCACATTGTATCCTGGGAGCAGGCAAGTTCTTTGATGGCGATGTGTCATGGGAACAGGAAGTTCAGAGATTGTGCATTAACTCTTTCACGTCCTTGTATTTATAAGCACATAATATAAAACATACATTCAAAAGCCCCTGTGACCTCTCCTGTCTTGTCTATATTAGAAAATCCTGGTGTTCTCCTGTGAAATAACAATTCTGGAGGCTCTTTTTTATTCTCCTATATCTCTGTGTTGTGCTGTTCCTATGTTATTCCTCCTAGAAATGTCTGCTCTGATTGGACGATGTCAGGGCCACCAGTGGAGTTGATTCTTGGGGCCACCAGTGGAGCTGATTCTTGGGGCCACCAGTGGAGTGGATCTTGGGGCACCAGTGGCAGGTGATTCTTGGGGCCACCAGTGGAGCTGATTCTTGGGGCCACAAGTGGAGCTGATTCTTGGGGCCACCAGTGGAGGTGATTCTCTGGAGTCACCAGTGGAAAGCTTATTCTTGGGGGCCACCAGTGGAGCTGATTCTTGGGGCCACCAGTGGAGCTGATTCTGGGGGCCTCAGTGGAGCTGTTCTTGGGGCCACCTGTGGAGCGATTCTTGGAGTCACAGTGGAGCTGATTTTTTGGCCACCAGTGAGTGATTTTGGGGGCCACCGGCAGTTTTTCTTTGGGCCACCAGTGGGAATTCTTGGGGCCCACCAGGGAGCGATTCTTTTGGGCCACCGTGGAGATGATTCTTGGGGGCCACCGTGGAGTTGATTCTTGGACCCCCAGTGCGTTGGTTCTTGGGGCCCCCCAGTAGAGTTGTTTTTGGGTCCACCAGTGGGCTGATTCTTGGGGCCACCAGTGGGGTTATTCTTGGGGCCCCCCGGGAGTTGATTTTTTGGGGCCACCAGTGGAGTTTATCCTTGGGGCCCCCCAGTGGAGCTGATTTTTTGGGGGCCCCCAGTGGAGTTATTTTGGGGGCCCCCAGTGGAGTTTTTTCTTGGGCCCCCGTGGAGTTGTTTTTTGGGCCCCCCAGGGGGTTTATTCTTGGGGCCCCCCGTGGAATAATTCTTTGGGGCCACAGTGGAAAGGTTCTTGGGAACCACCAGTGCAGTTTGGGTTTTTTGAACCACCCGTAGAGTTGATTTTTGGGCCACCGTGGAGATGTTTTTTGGTGCCCCAGTGGGGTTGATTTTTGGTCCCCCAGGAGTTGATTTTGGTCCACCGTGGAGAGTTCTTTGGGCCCACCGTGGAGAGATTCTTTGGGGGCCCCCAGTGGAGATGATTTTTGGGGCTCCAGTGGAGTTTATTCTTGGGGGCCCCCCAGGGAGATTATTCTTGGGGCCCCCCGTGGGTTATTCATGGGGCCCCCCATGGAGTTGATTTTTTTGGGCCCACCGGTGGGGTTGGGTTCTTTGGGGCCTACCAGTGGAGTTGATTCCTGGGGCTACCATTAGAGTTGATTCTTGGGATCCAATAGTGGAGTTGGTTCTTGGGGCCCACCAATGAAGTTGGTGGAGTTGATTCTTGGGACAAAGCCCCAATTGGTCACACCCTTTTGACATAATAACAGAGGAACAGCCCAACACAGAGATATAAGAGAAGAGGCTCCAGGATTGTCATCTCATAGGGAACACAAGGGGTTTTAACCAATTTGTCGGAACGGCTCTGGACTCTCAAAAGGGGGTGGGCTCAGAGAAACCCCCTTCCCCCACACTTAGCTGCTGCAGCATCGTTTTAATTTCCGCAGGGGGCGGGCATTTTGAAGGGAAATTTGGTCTTACGTGTGTCCTGTAAAATGGGACAGCGGGCCCCCATAGTGGGACCTCACCCCCCGCATACATTTAGGGGTGCGAAGATTCGACCTGGGCCTTTAAAGTCCCCCAAAGGTCCTGGATGGACCATTTTGATTGTGTATTTGGGGGTCCTGTGGCAATTTTCATTGGTGCCAATTGGTAACCCACTTTTGTCCCCCTCGCCCCTTTAACTTATTTCTTCTACTTTCAGTGATGGTCAATGTGACGGTAGAAGACTCAGAACCTGCTGAGGTTGTTGCTACTTACTGAACAATTTACACAAAGAGCTAATTTATTACTTTAGGCGATTTATATTTTTTTATTTACAGAGTCGTTTTTGGTACCGGGGGATTGTAGATTGTATATTTTGCTTCTGTGAAATTGTACAATATATTTAAAATAAACTGATCTGTGAGAATCCGACCCAAGGCGTGTTGTGTTTATTGGGGGGCAACGAGGTTTTTGGACCTTAGGGGGAACTCTGTTCGGAAAAGTTTTTTTTTTTTGACTTCAGTTTTAAAGGGGTTGTTCACTACTTGATTCTTTCCCTCAATCCTGTTTTTCTTTGTTTACAATGATTTCAGGGGGGTTTAGGTGCGTAGAACCCGGTCTGTAGCTATTGCAACCAGCCTGGCAGCCTATCAGGGAAAATGGAAAAGGGCTGTACTTAGAACCTGCGGCAGGGCCTATCAGGAGGAATGGAAAGGGCTTTAGCTATAGCAAAACCGTGCTGGCAGCCCTTTAGGGTAGTTGAAAGGCTGTAGCTATAGCAACCAGTTTCTGGGAGCCCATCGGGGGATAGAAAAAGGTCTGTAGCTATGCAACCATGCTGGAGCCTATCAGGGGAGATTGAACAGGCTGAGCTATAGAAACCCGCGTGGCAGCCTATTTAAGGGAGTGGAACAGGTTGTACTATAGCAACCATGCTGGCAGCCATCAGGAGGATTGAAAGGTCTGTAGCTATAGCAAACCCATGCTGGCAGCCTTCAGGAGAGAGGGAAACAGGTCGTAGCGTAGCAACCAGGCTGGCGCCCCTTCAGGAGAGTTGAACGGGTCTGTAACCTTTAGAAACCATGCTGGCGCCTATCGGGAAAACAAACGGTTGTGGCTATCAAACCAGGCTGGCACTATCTGAAAAGGTGAACGGGTCTGTAGTATAGCAACCGTGCTGGCAGCCCTACTTTAGGAGAGACAGTCGTTGCTTAGCCCCTAGAAGCTGATGAAAACCCTTACAAGAGGGGATATTAGGAATAGGAGGACATTGTTAAGGACACATATGCAAAGTGACTTGTTTTTGCAAGATCTTTAACATAAAAAGCAGCGATCCCTGTAGTGAGACGACCCCTTTAACCTCAATATCTCATATTTCTCTGTGATACTTTTCAGACGTTTAGGAAGCTGAGATATGAGGAGCTGTTGGTTGGAGGCCGGACCCTGTAGAACTGATATGGAGAGACTAATTTATCTGTCGTATTACAGGACGTATTGACAAGTTGATAAAAAAAAAAATTTGGTGTAAAATTTTTAATGACATTATAACGCGGGGCAAAACCCGGGGGTCGTATTTGGGGGGCCATTGACAGGAAAACATTTTGTATACTTCATATACTCCATTATTGGGACCAGTTTACTTGATGTTTGTTACCACTCGGGGACTCTGTATTTTATGACTAACAAAATGGAAAATAAAAAAATGTACCTTGTGACGACCCCAACAAATAGCAGCTTAGAGCTCAGCATCTCCCATCCCTAATGAGAGGGGCGGCAGGAGACTGGGGTCCATAACTGCAGTCACAAGGACAGGTTGTTGCTGAATGTTCATCTAACATTTCCAGCCCCCTGTATCTGTGGTCAGATGGAATGAACTGCGCCCCCCACTGAGCTGAACAAGAGTTATCAAAATCACTGACCAGTGCATTCTGGGAAGCAAAAATACAGACCCCCCGGGAGAGAAGGCAAGAAGACCCTGGCAGTGAAGGCAAGCATGACCCCTGGCAGAGAAGGCAAGCATGACCCCTGGCAGAGAAGGCAAGCATGACCCCTGGCAGAGAAGGCAAGCATGACCCCTGGGAGGGAAGGGGAGCATGACCACTGGCAGAGAAGGGGAGCATGACCACTGGGAGGGAAGGGGAGCATGACCACTGGGGGGTGAGGGGAGTATGACCCCTGGGAGGGAAGGGAAGCATGATCCCTGAGAGGTGAGGGAAGCATGACCACTGGGGGGTGAGGGCAGCAGGACCACCGGGAGGGAAGGGCAGCATGACCACTGGCAGGCAAGGCAAGCAGGACCCCTGGCAGGCAAGGCTAGCATGACCCCTGGCAGAGAAGGCAAGCATGACCCCTGGGAGGGAAGGGGAGCATGACCACTGGCAGAGAAGGGGAGCATGACCACTGGGAGGGAAGGGGAGGAAAAAAGAAACCCCTTTGGGAGAGAAAACCAAATCGGGGAAAACCAAATGGGAGGGGAAAGGGGCCAAAGACCAATGGGGGGAAGGGGGAACATGAAACCCCGGGAGGGGGAAAGGGGAAACCAAAGGAAAACCCCGGGGGGGAAGGGGGCGAAAAGACCCCCCGGGAGGGAAGGGGGCATGAAAAATGGGAAAGGGGGAAAGGGGGGCATGACCCCCCTGGGAGGGGGAAGGGAGCATGGAAAACCCCGGCAAGAAGGGGAGGGAGAGACCCCCGGCAAAGAAAGGGGGGCATGAACCATGGGAAGGGGAAAAAGGGGGGGGAAAAACCCCCCTGGGAAAAGGGGGGGGGGGAGCCCTGAAAAACCAAAATGGGGGGGTGAGGGGAGTAAAGAAACCCCGGGGGGAAGGGGGGGGCAAAAGGGCCACTGGGGGGGAAAAGGGGGGCCCCGGGCCCCTGGGGGGGAAGGGGAGGGAGGGCACTGGGGGGAGAAGGGGGGCTTTAAAACCCCTTGGGGAAAAAAAAGGCCCAAACCCCGAACCCCCTTTGGAAGGGAAGGCAAGCAAAGAACCCTGGCAGGCAGGAAAAGCCCCTGACCCCCCGGGGGAAGAGAAAAGGGGGGCATGGGCCACCGGGAGGGAAGGGGGCCCAAAAGAACCCAATGGGGGGTGAAGGGGGGTATGACCCCCGGGGGGGGAAGGGGAACCATGACCACTGGGGGGGAGGGGAAAAACAAAAGACCCCCTGGGAGGTTTAGGGAAGCATAACCCCCCGGGTGGGGAAAGGGAAAAATGAAACCCGGGTGGTGAGGAAAAACTTCCGCTTTTTCCCCCTGGCCCCCCGCAAAAACCCCGTGGGGCCTTTAATATTGATTCCCGTTTTTTTTTGGGAAAACAATTTTTGTTTAAAAAAAAAATTTTTCCGGGTGAGAATATAAAATGGGAAAAAACCTGGGAGGGCAAAAAAAAAACAGTTTTTTTCCCCAATCAGGGCATTCCTTTTTCATGTTTCCCCTTCCATTTTGGGTTTTTACTACGGGCACCCAAAAAAAACCCCGTTTCTTTAAATTTTCCCCAAAAGGAAGGGGCCAAAAACCCGAGCAAACACGGCCCACAAAAAACCCAAAAAGGGCAGGGAGGGGGCCAAAAAACCTGGAAAACCCCCCAAATATAAAAAACCCGAAAACAAGAGGGGCAGAGCAGGGGGGGGGCCCAAAAACCCCTTTAGGACCACCCCAAAAATATTTCAGAAACAAGAGGTCCCGAAAAAGGGGATGGGGCCAAAACCCCGGGACCCCCCAACTATATACAGATACATAAAAGGGGCAGAGACAGGGAGGGGGCCAAAAAACTGGAGCCCCAAACCTTTTACAGAAACCCTAAGAGGGGCAGAGAAGGGGAGGGGGCCAAAACCCGGAGCCAAACCCAAATTTATACAGAAACATAGCCCGGGGCGGAGAAGAGAAAGGGCCCCAAAAACCCGGAACCCCAAAAACTATATACAGATACATAAAGGTTCCAAAACAGGGGGGGGCCAAAACCCGGAGCCCCCCCAATATATACCGATACATAGAGGGTTGGAAAGACAAAGGGGGGGGGGGCCCCAAAACCTTACCCCCCAACTATATAAAGATACATAGAAAGGGGCCCGGGAAGGGGGGGTGGGGGGGGAAAAACCCGGACCCCCAACTTATATAAAAAACATAAAAAGGGGGCGGAGGGGGGAAAAGGGGGCCAAAAAACCCCGGAGCCCCTCAAAAAATAAATACAATAATGGGTTGGAGAGACAGGGAGGGGGCCCAAAAACCCGGAGGCCCCCAAAAAAATATACCCAAAACATAGAGGTGCTTTTGAAAGGAGGGGGCCAAAGCCTGGAGCCAAAACCTATAAAACAGAAAACATGAGATCCCAGACAGGGAAAGGGGGCCAAAAAACCTGGAGAAAACCCAAATACATACAGATACAAAAAGGGTGCAGAGACAGGGGGGGGGGGGAAAGCCTGGAGCCCCCAATATATCGGGTACGTAAGGTGCAAAGACCGGGAAAGGGGGAAAAAACCCGGGGGCCAAACCCAAATATATACCAAAAAAAAATTTGAGGTGCAGAGCAAAGGGGGGGGGGCCCCAAAACCTGGAGCCACCAAAAAATTAAAAATACATAAGGTGCAGAGACAGGGGGGGCCAACCCCCGGGCCACCAAAATATATACAGAAAACATTAGGGAGCAGAGGGCAGGGAGGGGGCCCCCGCCCGGGGGGCCACCAAAATAAAAAACAGTTTCATAAAGGGCAGAGACAGGGGGGGGGCCCCAAAACCCGGGGCCACCAATAAAATACAATTTCATAGAGGGCAGAGGGAAGGGGGAAAGGGGGGCCCAAAAACCCGGAGCCAAACCCAAATATATACAAAAACAAAGAGGTCAGAGACCGGGAGGGGGGGCCAAAAAACCCGGGGCCCACCAAAAACAAAATAAAAACTTTTAAAAAACGGAGACGGGGGGAGGGGCCAAAAACCCGGAACCACCAACTATAAACAGATACAAGAGGTCGAGGGCAGGAGGGGGCCCAAAACCCGGGGCCCCAACTTTTGACAAATAATAGAGGGGCAGAACAAGGGGGGGGGCCAAAGCCTGGAAACCACCAAATATATACGATCATGAGGTGCAGAGACAGGGAGGGGGCCAAAACCCCGGGGCCCCCAATATATTTAAGGGAAAAATTTGAGGTGCAGAGGGCAGGAGGGCAAGCCCCCGGAGCCACCAACTTTATACCGATATATTAAAAAATTTCAGAGACAGGGAGGGGGGCCAAAACCCGGAGCCCCCCAACAATATACAGAAATAGAGGTGCAGGGGACAGGGAGGGGGCCAAAACCGGAGCCACCAATATAAAACAGATACATAAGGGGCAAAACAGGGAGGGGGGGGCCAAAAATGGGGCCACCAACTATTTCCCGAAAAATAGAGGTGCAGGGGACAGGGAGGGGGGCCCAAAACCCCCGAGCCAAAACCCCCCCATATACAATACATAAGGGCGACACAGGGAAGGGGGGGCCCAAAACTGGAAACCAAACTATATACAGTACATAGAGGTTTGGAGCAGGGGGGGGGGCCCAAAACCGGGAGCCCCAACTATTACAGATACCCTTTGAGGGGCAGAGAAAGGGAGGGGGGCCCCAAAAACCTTTACCCCAATACAAACAGATACATAGAGGTGCGAGACAAGGGAGGGGGCCAAAACCCTTTAGCCACCAACCCAAAATACAGATAATATGAGGTGCAGAGACAAGGGGGGGGCCAAACCCGGAGCCACCAAATAAAAAGATACTTAGAGGGTGCAGAGGGCGGGGGGGGCCAAAAACCCGGAGCCACCAACTATATAACCCAAAACATAGAGGGCAGAGAAAAGGGGAGGGGGGCCCAAAACCTAGCCACCAACTAATACAGATACATAAGGTTCAAAAACAGGGAGGGGGCCCCAACCCGGGGGCCACCCAAATACATACATTACATAGAGGTTTTCAGGGCACAGGGAGGGGGCCGAAACCCCGAGCCCCCCAATATATAAGAAACTTTGAGGGTGCAAAAAGGGAAAGGGGGGGCCCCAAAAACCCCGGGCCCACCAAATTATAAAAAGATAATAAAGGGGCAGAGGGCCCGGGAAAGGGGGGGGAAAGCCTGGGCCCCCAACTATAAAACAGATACATAGGGTGCAAAGGGCGGGGGGGGGGCCCAACCGGGGGCCACCAAATATATACAAAAAACAAAAGAGGTTTTTGGACAAAAGGGGGGGGGGCCAAAAACCCGGAAACCAAACCCCCTTTTACAAAAAACATAAGGTGCAGAGAAGGGGGGGGGGCCAAAACCTGGAGCCACCAAAAAAATATACAGATAAAATAGAGGAGCCCGAAAAAGGGGGGGCCAAGCCTGGACCCTAACCCATATAAAAGATACTAGAGGTGCAAACAGGAGGGGCCCAAACCTTGGCCCCTAACTAATTTCAGATTCATAAAAGGGGGCAGGGACAGGGGGGGGCCAAAACCCGAGCCCCCAACTATTTTTACAGAAAACCCTAGAGGGGCAGAGACAGGGAGGGGGCCAAAACCTGGAGCCCCCAAATTTTATACGAAAATAGGGGGTGCGGAGAGAGAGAGGGGGCCAAAAACCTGGAGCCAAAAAACCCATAAAAATAAAATTTGAGGGGCAGAGACAGGGAGGGGGGCCCCCAAAAACCTGGAGCCACCAACCCATTTTAAACAGAAAACAAGGGGGGTTTCGGAGAGAGGAAAGGGGGCCCAAAAATGGGGGCCCCCAAAAAATATACAGATACTAAGGTGCAGAACAAGGGGGGGGCCAAAAAACCCGGACCACCCAAATACATAAATTAAAATAGAGGTAGAGACAGGGGGGGGCCCAAAAACCCGGAGCCACCAACCCCCATACAATTAAAAGAGGTGGCCCGAACAGGGAAGGGGGGCCAACCCGGACCACCAACCCAAAATACAGAACATAGAGGTTTGGGAGGGCAGGGGGGGGGCAAAAACCCTGAGCCACCAAATATATACAAATAGGTAAAGGGGGCAAAGGGAAAGGGGGGGGGCCAAAACCCCGGAGCCCCCCAACTAAAACAGATACATAGAGGTGAAAAGAAGGGAGGGGGCCCCCAAACCTGGAGCCACCCCCTATATACAGATAATAGAGGGGGGCAGAACAAAGGGGGGGGCCCCCAAAACCCCGAGCCACCAAATGTATACAGAACATAAGGGCAGAGACAGGGAGGGGGGCCAAAAACCTTTTGGAGCCCACCAACTATAAAACAGATAATAGAGGTGCCCGAGAAGGGAGGGGGCCCAAAACCGGGAAACCCCAACTTATAAAAGTACAAAGAGGGGCAGAACAGGGGGGGGGACCGGAAACCGGGGGCCCCCAAATTTTTACAGATCATGAGGTTCAGTAAACAAAGGGGGGTGGGGGGAAAGCCGGAGCCACCAAAATATAAAACAGATACATAAGGTTTCGAGACAAGGAGGGGGCCCAAGGCCCCGGACCACCAAAATATATACAGATCATAGGATTCAGGGGACCGGGAGGGGGGGCAAAAATTTAGCCACCAACCAAAATACAAAATACAAGAAAGGGGCAGAACAGGGAGGGGGCCCCCAAACCTGGAGGCCCCCCAACTATAAACAGATAAAAAAAGGGGCAGAGACAGGGAGGGGGCCCAAAACCGGGGGGGAAACCAACCCTTTTAAAAGATACATAGGGAGGCAGAGACAGGGGGGGGGTGGGGGCAAAGCCCGGGGGGCCCCAATATATACAGAACATAGAGGAGCAAAAGACAAAGGGGGGGGGGGGGGGGCAAGCCTGGAGCCCCAAAATTTTTTCAGATTTCAAAAGAGGTTTCAGAGACGGGGGGGGGTCCCCAAACCCGGAGCCCCCCAACTATATACAGATACATAGAGGTTTCCCGAGGGCCCGGGGGGGGCCAAAACCTGGAGCCCCCAAACAAAATACAGATACATAGGGGCCCGAGACAGGGGGGGGGCCAAAAACCGGGAGCCAAAAAACTATATACAATTAAAATAGAGGTTTCAGAAAAAAAGGGAGGGGGGCAAAACCTGGAGCCCCAACTAAAATTCAAAATAAATGAGGGGCAAAAACTGGGAGGGGGGCCAAAAACCCGGGGCCCCCAACCCATTAAAAACCCCCAAAACATTTTGAGGTGGCAGAGACAGGGGGGGCCCAAACCGGAAGGCCCCTAACTATATTTCAGATACATGAGGTGAAAAGGGCAGGGGGGGGCCAAAAAACCCCCGAGCCACCAACTATAAACAGGGTTTCATAGAGGGAGAGGGCAGGGGGGGGGCCCCAAAACCCGGAGCCCCCAAATTATAACAGATACATAAGGGCAGATAAAAAGGGGGGGGGGGGAAAACCTTGGGGCCACCAAAATATATCAGATACATAGAGTTTAGGAAGACAGGGGGGGGCCAAAAACCGGGGGCCAAACCCAACCCTAATACAAAACAACGGTGGGGTGAAGAGGGGGTGCCCCAAAAACCCGGAGCCCCCAACTATATACAGATTCATAGGGTGCCGAGAAAAAGGGGGGGGCCAAAAACCCGGAAACCACCAACTAAAATACAGATACATAGAGGTGCAGAGACAGGGAGGGGGCCAAAACCTGGAGCCACCAACTATATACAGATACATAGAGGGGCAGAGACAGGGAGGGGGCCGAACCGGGAGCCACCAACTATATACAGATACATAGAGGTGCAGAGACAGGGAGGGGGGGGGGGGGCCCAAGCCTGGAGCCACCAACTATATACAGATACATAGAGGTGCAGAGACAGGGAGGGGGCCAAAACCTGGAGCCACCAACTATATACAGATACATAGAGGTGCAGAGACAGGGAGGGGGCCAAAACCTGGAGCCACCAACTATATACAGATACATAGAGGTGCAGAGACAGGGAGGGGCCAAGCCTGGAGCCACTAACTATATACAGATACATAGAGGTGCAGAAACAGGGAGGGGGGGCAAAGCCTGGAGCCACTAACTATATACAGATACATAGAGGTGCAGAGACAGGGAGGGGGCCAAAACCTGGAGCCACCAACTATATACAGATACATAGAGGTGCAGAGACAGGGGGGGGCCAAATCCTGGAGCCACCAACTATATACAGATACATAGAGGTGCAGAGACAGGGAGGGGGCCAAAACCTGGAGCCACCGAAATATACACCTGGTAGATTTATTGCCTTTTTATCTCTATCTATTAGAATGGGTGCACCTATACGGACCCTACATCCCTACTCTCTGGCCCCATAAATTTAGACCATCCATCTCCTGAAATTCTCTGTGCTGCTGATATAGACTGCTTCTTGTGCTCGTTCTCATATACGTCAGTCTGTGGCCTCGTATTAGTCTCTATCCCTGACATGGCTGTGCCCCTTACATGCAGTCCTGTCCTCATCATCACAAAGGGTCAGTGCTGACCCCAAAAGTAATAAATTCAATGTAAGATGTGAGACTCAGAAAATAATAAATTCATTATGCAGAATAAGAAAAACATGGCTGCTCTCCCCCCAAAAGAGCTCCACACCGGTCCACAGGCTGTTTTTGGTATTGCAGTTTAGTTTAATTTACTTTAGAGGAGGTCAGTGACAATTCCAGGCACAACCCATGGGCAGTCGAGGCGCTGTTTTTGGAAGAGAGCAGCCATGTTTTTTGAAAAATTTATTTAAAGAGATTTAACAGATGAGATAAAAAAAAGGGCTGTTTATTGACAGAAATAGCGCCACCCTGATCGATGGACTGTGTCTGGTACTGCAGCTCAGCCCTATTAACTTGAATATTACTTAGCTACAGATTTCCTGTAGACCAGCAGCTTCTGTACATGTGGCCCCTATCTATAGGTTGGGCCCCATACAGTGAGCACTGGAGCTCCCGGCATTGGCTCTGGCAGGCCTGGGTGTCTGGGAAGGGTTAAGCAGAGCAGGGCGCAGTGTGGCAGAGGTGAGTGCTGTCACGTTGGGCCATATCCGGTACACTTGAGACAATGGGCTTGTAAATTTAGCCGATTTTTGCATATCTGGATTTTTTTTAGCAATTAGTGGTTAATGATTAGACACCGCTCTCCTGATACAGTGCAGGAGCGAGCTGGTCCCGGCAGGTCTCATCCTGCTCTGTGGGTCAGGTACTCAATGACAGAGCAGGAAATGCTACAGAGAGTGCCAGGCCAGGGCAGTGGGCACCTGGGGGCCCCGCACCCTCACTGTGCCAATCAGTCTGTGATCACTTCCTAGACTCTGGGAATATTTCCTAGTATCTGTAGCCGTAGCCCCCATAACAGTGACAACCACTGCCCCCATGAGAGGGACAGCCACAGACCCTGATAACAGTGACAGCCACAGACCCCCCATGAGAGGGACAGCCACAGACCCTGATAACAGTGACAGCCACAGAGCCCCCATGAGAGGGACAGCCACAGACCCTGATAACAGTGACAGCCACAGTGCCCCCATGAGAGGGACAGCCACAGAGCCTGATAACAGTGACAGCCACAGTCCCCCCATAACAGTGACAACCACTGCCCCCATGAGAGGGACAGCCACAGACCCTGATAACAGTGACATCCACAGAGCCCCCATAACAGTGACAGCCACAGAGCCTGATAACAGTGACATCCACAGTCCCCCCATAACAGTGACAGCCACAGTCCCCCATGAGAGGGACAGCCACAGACCCTGATAACAGTGACATCCACAGAGCCCCCATGAGAGGGACAGCCACAGACCCTGATAACAGTGACAGCCACAGACCCTGATAACAGTTTACACCACATGCCCCCATGAGAGGACAGCCACAGACCCTGATCACGTGACAGCCACAACCCTGATAACAGTGACAACCACTGCCCCCATGAGAGGGACAGCCACAGACCCTGATAACAGTCACAGACCCTGATAACAGTGACAGCCACAGAGCCCCCATGAGAGGGACAGCCACAGACCCTGATAACAGTGACCACCACTGCCCCCCTGAGAGGGACCGCCACAGACCCTGATAACAGTCACAGACCCTGAAACCAGTGACAGGCACAGAGCCCCCAAGACACGGACAGCCACAGACCCCGATAACAGTGACATCCACAGAGCCCCCATGAGACGGACAGCCACAGACCCTGATAACAGTGACAGCCACAGACCCTGATAACAGTGACAACCACTGCCCCCATGAGAGGGACAGCCACAGACCCTGATCACAGTGACAGCCACAGACCCTGATAACAGTGACAACCACTGCCCCCATGAGAGGGACAGCCACAGACCCTGATAACAGTCACAGACCCTGATAACAGTGACAGCCACAGAGCCCCCATGAGAGGGACAGCCACAGACCCTGATAACAGTGACAACCACTGCCCCCATGAGAGGGACAGCCACAGACCCTGATAACAGTCACAGACCCTGATAACAGTGACAGCCACAGAGCCCCCATGAGAGGGACAGCCACAGAGCCTGATAACAGTGACAGCCACAGACCCTGATAACAGTGACAACCACTGCCCCCATGAGAGGGACAGACACAGACCCTGATCACAGTGACAGCCACAGACCCTGATAACAGTGACAACCACTGCCCCCATGAGAGGGACAGCCACAGACCCTGATCACAGTGACAGCCACAGACCCTGATAACAGTGACATCCACAGAGCCCCCATAACAGTGACAGCCACAGAGCCTGATAACAGTGACATCCACAGTCCCCCCATAACAGTGACAGCCACAGTCCCCCATGAGAGGGACAGCCACAGACCCTGATAACAGTGACATCCACAGAGCCCCCATGAGAGGGACAGCCACAGACCCTGATAACAGTGACAACCACTGCCCCCATGAGAGGGACAGCCACAGACCCTGATCACAGTGACAGCCACAGACCCTGATAACAGTGACAGCCACAGAGCCCCCATGAGAGGGACAGCCACAGACCCTGATAACAGTGACAGCCACAGAGCCCCCATAACAGTGACAGCCACAGAGCCTGATAACAGTGACATCCACAGTCCCCCCATAACAGTGACAGCCACAGTCCCCCATGAGAGGGACAGCCACAGACCCTGATAACAGTGACAACCACTGCCCCCATGAGAGGGACAGCCACAGACCCTGATAACAGTGACAGCCACAGACCCTGATAACAGTGACAGCCACAGAGCCCCCATGAGAGGGACAGCCACAGACCCTGATAACAGTGACAGCCACAGACCCTGATAACAGTGACAACCACTGCCCCCATGAGAGGGACAGCCACAGACCCTGATCACAGTGACAGCCACAGACCCTGATAACAGTGACAACCACTCCCCCATAAGGGACAGGCCACAGACCCGATAACATTCACAGACCCTGATAACAGTGACAGCCACAGAGCCCCCATGAGAGGACAGCACAGACCCTGATAACAGTGACAACCACCCGCCCCATGAGAGGGACAGCCACAGACCCTGATAACAGTCACAGACACTGATAACAGTGACAGCCACAGAGCCCCCATGAGAGGGACAGCCACAGAGCCTGATAACAGTGACAGCCACAGACCCTGATAACAGTGACAACCACTGCCCCCATGAGAGGGACAGCCACAGACCCTGATCACAGTGACAGCCACAGACCCTGATAACAGTGACAACCACTGCCCCCATGAGAGGGACAGCCACAGACCCTGATAACAGTCACATCCACAGAGCCTGATAACAGTGACATCCACAGTCCCCCCATACAGTGACAGCCACAGGGCCCCCATGAGTGGGACAGCCACAGACCCTGATAACTCAGTGACATCCAAATGAGCCATGAGAAGGGACAGCCAGATTGATTAAATTGACACCACTGCCATGAGAGGACGAAAGACCTGATCTTCAGTGACAGCCACAGACCCTGATAACAGTGACAGCCACACTGAGCCCAATGAGAGGGACAGCAAGACCTGGGATAAACAGTGGACAAGTTGCACAGAGCCCCTAACAGTGACAGCCCAGAGGCTGATAACAGTGACACCCACAGACCCCATAACAGTGACAACATCCCCATGAAGGGAAAAGCCACAGACCCTGATAACAGTGACATCCCCAGAGGCCGCCTGGAGAGGGACAGCACCAACCCTGATAACAGTGAAACCACTGCCCCATGAGGGGGGACAGCCCAAGACCTTTATCAACAGTGACAGCCACAGAACCTGATTTAAAAGTGACAGGCCCAGAGCCCATGAGAGGGTCAGCTCACAGACCTGAAAAACAGTGACAGCCACAGACCCTGATAACAGTGGGCAACCAAATGCCCCATGAGAGGGACAGCCACAGACCTGATCACAGTGACAGCCACAGACCCTGATAACAGTGACAACCACTGCCCCCATGAGAGGGACAGCCACAGACCCTGATAACAGTCACAGACCCTGATAACAGTCACAGTCACAGTCCCCATAACAGTGACAGCTTCAGTCCCCATAACAGTGACAACCACAGTCCCCATAACAGTGACAGCTTCAGTCCCCATAACAGTGACAACCACAGACCCCATAACAGTGACACCTACAGACCCCATAACAGTGACATCCACAGACCCCATAACAGTGACAGCCACAGTCCCCATAACAGTGACAACCACAGTCCTCATAACAGTGACAGCCACAGTAGTGACAGCCACAGTCCCCATAACAATGTCAGCTTCAGTCCCCATAACAGTGACAACCACTGCCCCCATGAGAGGGACAGCCACAGACCCTGATAACAGTGACAGTCAGAGTCCCCCCATAACAGTGACAGCTTCAGTCCCCATAACAGTGACATCCACAGTCCCCAATAGGACAGCCACAGACCCTGATAACAGTGAAAGCCACAGTCATAATCCCCCAATAATAGTGAGTCACAGCCCCCATATTTATGACAGGCACACTCCCCCCATAATAGTGACAACCACAGTCACAATCCTCCATTATAGTGAGTCGCAGTCCTCCCATAACAGTGACAACCACAGTCCCCCATAATAGTGACAGCCACAGTGTCTCCATAATAGTGACAGTCACAGCCCCCCATAACAGTGACAGCCACAGCTCCCCCATAACAGTGACAGCCACAGCCCCCCATAACAGTGACAGCCACAGCTCCCCCCATAACAGTGACAGCCACAGTGTCCCAATAATAGTGACAGGCACAGTCCCCCCATAACAGTGACAGCTACAACCCCCCATAACAGTCACACCCACAGTGTCTTCATAATAGTGACAAGCACAGCCCCCCATAACAGCAACAGCCATGGTCCCTCACAATGATGGTCATAATGCCCCATGCTAATTGTGATTAGAGCGCCACCTGTGGTTTGGGGGCTTCAGGTCTCCTCCAATCCATAAGCTCGGGGCAGCCTTAGCTTTATAGTGTCCATTATTTCTGTTGGGGGATTTGTTTGGCCGAAGTCCCAGCCATTGGATTTCTACATTTCGGTACAGGTTCTGTGAGCGGTTTATGATCTTGGTCTACAGGGGCCGCGACCCCACTTATGTCCTTCAGAGCTCAGTGAGCGCCCCCTGCTGGTGGCTCCTCATAGCCCCAATCTCACTCTGCAGCGTTGCAGGGGATCTGGGGCAACCGAGCTGCAGATTATTTGATCCTCTTTATAGAGGAAGGAAGGAGAAGCGGAGGTGCTGTCAGTGCAGATAGAAGCCGCTGTGATCAGTGTGAAGCATTGACCAAGGAGGGGAGGACGCAGGAGGTTACACAGGGACAGAGGGACCGAGGAAGAGAGGACAGGAGGACAAGGTGGCAGCAGGCGGAGGTGAGAGCAGCGCCCCCAGAGAGCTGACGGCTGCTCCCCTCCGCGGTCACACATCCCCCGACCACAGAGAACACACAGAGCCGCCCAGCAAAACAGAAATAATCACAGCCAGGGCCTGGAAAAGGCCAAAACCACCTGATCACCTATATTTAACCCAAAAGCAAACAGGGGGTTGAGGCCGGGAGGCGGCTGCATCCGAGGGGTGTGGGGAGGGGTCCACTCCAAAAAGACCATTGATGTGCCGGACATAGAAATGACTACCTGTATAATATTATATAGTGGATGCAGGGATCTGGGAGGGAGGGATGGATGGATGGATGGATAAATAAATAGATAGATATGAGATAGATAGATAGATATGAGATAGATATGAGATAGATATGAGATAGATAGAAAGATATGAGATAGATATGAGATAGATAGATAGATATGAGATAGATAGATATGAGATAGATAGATATGAGATAGATAGATAGATATGAGATAGATAGATAGATAGATAGATATGAGATAGATAGATAGATATGGGATAGATAGATAGATAGATAGATATGGGATAGATAGATAGATAGATAGATAGATATGGGATGGATAGATAGATATATAGATAGTTAGATAGATATGGGATAGATAGATAGATATATAGATATGAGAGATAGATAGATATGGGATAGATAGATATTGGATTGACAGATAGATAGATATGAGATAGATAGATAGTGATAGATAGATATGGGATAGATAGATAGGAGATAGATAGATAGATAGTAGATAGATAGAAAAGGGATAGATAGATAGATAGATAGATAGATAGATAGATAGATAGATAGATAGATAGATAGATAGATAGATAGATAGATAGAATATAGATACTGCTGCCCTCAGTTCGTCTCTTTGTTACAAAATTATGTAGAATTGTTACAGGAAGAATCTCGGGGTCTAAACACTTGAACTTAGGATAAATAAGATGAGGGCCGTTCAGTGTGACATTGTCTCCCGGCCGCCGCTCCTCGCCCCCCTACTGTGGACACATGTGGCTGCGGCGTTCCTGGAGCCCTGTCCAGCAGGGAAGAGGTGAACCCTGCGATCTGACGACCGGTCTGTTCTGAGAAATCTCATTGATGAAGACCCACGTGGACTGGGAGCAGCGGCCGCCCCTGGCTCCGGGCCCCGCCGCAGGCAGCTCAGTATTTGGGATAGCGCCCTGTTTACATTTGTGATTCTTATTTGTGGCCTGTGGGATGCGGGCGGCAGGTCTATTTGTAAGCGCCCGTGGCCGGCTCTGTTTATTCTGTTCTGTCTCTCTCTGGGGCTTCACTTTATTTTAGCTAAAGGGTAAATATGAGACTATTTTGGCCGAGTTCCCTTCAATGGGACAAGAAATAAAAAATCACAACAACTAATATAAGAAGCATAAATAACAAACAATGGCGGCGACGGCGGCGATATAAATGGAAGGGAAGAGACAAACACGGCGCTATAGACGCTATAAACCGAATCTTATATGTGTTCTATTCACTGACTGTTATAGTTAAGGACAAATATGCTTAAAGTAGAAATGGGGCCCCATCTGTCATCAATCTTGAGACAAGAGGGCCCGGTGCTTGGTGATCTCCACGCCCCTGATCCGGTAGCAGAACTCTCTGGCTGTTTTGTCCTCTCTTATTTGCTGATACTGCTGTGAGGAGTGTTGCTCAAATAGGTCAAAGTTAGGTCCAAGAGTAGTTCAGCTGAATTTTCCAAAATATCTACGAGATCCCGAATCTGAACCCCATTGAACCTTAAGAGAGGATGTGTTTTCTGGCCTCTGGAAAGCACCTAGAGCAGCCAAATGCCTCCAAATTGCATATGAATATCACCAAGCACCTGAGAAGCATCTGAGGAACTCTAACCCTAATTCCACCCTCAACCACACTAGAATTCTAACTCCAACACTAACCTCCAACCCTAAATTTACTCAAACCCCCAATGCTGAAAAAATTCCAATCCTAACCCTAATTCTAAACCCTTAACCAAACAAAAATGCTAACCCTAACCCCAACCCTAGCCTCCAACCCTAAAACTAACTCAAACCCCAACTCTAACAAAATTCCAACAATAACCCTAATTTAAACTCTCAACCAAACTAGAATTCTAATCTGAACCCCAACTCTAGCTAAAATTCTAACCCTAGCCCTAATTCCAACCATAAACTGTCATAACCCTGACCCCAATCCTAACTCCAACCCCAACTCTAGCTAAAATTCTAACCCTAGCCCTAATTCCAACCATAAACTGTCATAACCCTGACCCCAACCCTAACTCCAACCCCAACTCTAACTAAAGTTTCAACCCTAAACCTAATT
This sequence comes from Phyllomedusa bahiana, assembly GCA_025379985.1. Classification (NCBI taxonomy): domain Eukaryota; kingdom Metazoa; phylum Chordata; class Amphibia; order Anura; family Hylidae; genus Phyllomedusa; species Phyllomedusa bahiana. The sequence continues at coordinate 140,308 of JAODAL010001633.1, forward strand.
CCAAACCCCGAGCAAACTAGAATTCTAACCTAACTTCCAACCAAAAAACTAACCCCAATTCTAACTAAAATTCCAACCCTAAACTATAATTCTAACCTTGACCTCAACTCTAACTAAAATTCTAAGCCTAACCCTAATTCCATCCCTCAACCAAACTGTAATTCTAACCCTTACTCAAACCCTATCCCCAAAATGAACTAGAATTCTAACCCTAATTCCAACCCTAAACTGTAATTTTAATCCCAACCCTAACCCTAATTTCATCCCCAAGTTTAACTAAACTTCCAACCCTAACCCTAATTCCAACCCTCATCCAAACTAGAATTCTAACCCTTATCCCAACTGTGAATTTCAAATCCTATCCTTAATTCTCAACTAAACTGGAAATCTGACCTCAACCTTTATTCCAACACTCGCTAAAATTCCAACCCTAACCCTAATTGCAACCCTCACCCCAGCTGGACTTTCAACCCTGCACCCAACCCCAACCATAACTCTAACCAAAACTCCAATCCTAACTCAAAGAAAATCCCAATCACAACACTAAACCTTCCCCAGTTTAGGTTTAGAGTCAATCTTTTTATGAATTCTGCCAAAATTCGGTACGGGCCAACTTGAATACAATCACTGAATTTTAGGTCAGCTTTAACCTTACCTAAAACTGAAGGGGAACACTATTGTTCAGGTTCATAAGTTCCATAGAAAAGAGGGTTAGGACTATCCTTCGTGGCCACCAGTCACTAAATGGAGTTTACATGGATTATATTATGGTCACACATAGTAAATATTTCTTAAAAGGGATCCACACAGTCCAAAAAAAAAATAATTACTGACTTTAACAAATAGCGCCACACCAGAGCACAGGTTGTGAGTGGTATTGCAGCTTGACCCCAATAGGGCTGATACCAGACACAAGCCATAGACAGGTTTGGGGGTGTTTTTTGGCAGAAATCAGCTAGGTCTTTCTAATGTGGTATAGGTAACGTTTAATAGAATGCTCTGCAATGTTTCAGTTCCTCATTATTTTCAAGATCTCTGCTTGCTGTCAACAACCATTAGCTGAATACTATCTGACTCAGTCCTGGCCACACAGCTGTAGTTTGTTATAGTGTATCAGCATTAACAGTGTTGTGCTGCTGCTGTGTGTAGCTCAAAAAGGATTACCTGCACTGATACATTGTAACAAACCGCTGCACTGAGGAGCATTAAAGGGGTTGTCACACTCCATCGATTCCTCTCACCTCAGTCCTGTTTTCTTGGTTTCTTTTGATTTCAGGGGCGTGTTTACTGGCTTCTACTAGGCTGCAGCAGAAGCTAGGTCTGTAGCTATAGCAACCAGTGCTGGAAGCCTATCAGGAGAGATTGAACAGGTCTGTAGCTATAGCGACCAGCGCTGGCAGCCTATCAGGAGAGATCAAACAGGTCTGTAGCTATAGCAACCAGTGCTGGCAGCCTATAAGGAGAGATAGAACAGGTCTGTAGCTATAGCGACCTGAGGAGCTGATGCAGCTCATACAAGAGGGGATATCTAGGAATAGGTAGGACACTGTTAATGGACACATATTGCAAAGTGACTTGTTTTCGCAAGATCTTTAACATAAAAAGCAGCAATTCCTGTAGTGAGACAACCCCTTTAAGGATTAGGGTTATGGATTGTAGAGCAGAATATGTAAATGCTATGAAATAAAATCAAATACAATGAACATTCATAGTTGCTATTTTTACACTAAGATCTGCAAAAATGTATTACGTATTTGTGGGAAAAGTTTGCAGCGCCGGTTAATTTCTGTGCAGAATATGGATGCAGCTTCGTGGCATCTCATCCACTTTTTCCGCTACTATAATCTTGCGGATTTTCTGCACACAAATCTGCAGCATAAAAATCTGCAGCATATGACACCAGGCATCCTCAAACTGCGGCCCTCCAGCTGTTGGGAAACTACAAGTCCCATCATGCATTTATATAATCTATAACAGTGGGCATGATGGGAATTATAGTTTCCCAACAGCTGGAGAGCCGCAGTTTGAGGATGCCAGTACTTACATTCAGTGACAGCAAGCAGATTTCCTGAACAGGTTAAACATTCAGAGCAGAACCCATGTTTGACTTCATTGTTGCGATGTTGTTTCTCTTTCTCACACTTTTTCTTTTGTTCTGTTTCTTTTTATCTAGAACATTCTGCTGCTGCGAAGACCGGAGGCTGCTTCCCGGGGACGGCCAAGGCCACCTTATCTTCTGGCGCCAAGATTCCCATCTCAGAACTCGGCCCTGGCATGGAGGTCCTGGCCATGGACAGCGATGGCCGCACCACCTACAGTGACTTTGTCACCTTCCTGGATAGAGATCCCGGATCTGAGCATCTATTCCAGGTGATCAGGACAAGGGACCCCCCTCGAAGACTTTCCCTCACCCCGACTCATCTCATCTTTGTAGCAGACAATTTTTCCACCCCAGCCACCGAATACAAAGCTGTATTTGCCAGTCAGGTCAGACCTGGTCAGTATATCCTTGTGTCGGGAGCACCGGGTCTCGTGCCGGCCAGAGTGACCTCGGTGGGTTCGGAGATAGACACTGGAGTTTTCGCTCCGCTCACCCAACATGGGACCATTGTGGTGGACGATGTCGTCGTTTCCTGTTTCGCCCTGGTACAAAAACAGAGGCTGGCGCAGTTTGCCTATTGGCCTTTGCGGGTACTATACGGTCTGGGTGCAGTGGTGGGAAACGAGACGGCTCAGCAAGTGGGCATTCACTGGTATAGTCACTTCTTGTACCAGTTGGGCCGAGTGGTCTTGAACAAGAACGAGTTCCATCCTCAGGGGCTCCTCCAACTGGAAAGTTGAGCTTCAGCCGAGAAAGTTGAGGACCAACCAGTGAGATGACCCCTGAACTGAGTCCTACAAGGGATGACCATCTGGTTCAGCGTAGTCTACTAACCTACAAGAAGAGACATAGAGCTCTACATAGCCATGAGGCCATGGTCATACATAGGAGATCATGAGGACTGCTCCCTCATCTGACCATGGTGTCCATCACCAACGATGAAGAATGACTGTCTCGCAAAGATCTCATGAGCCCTAAGGTACCATGAAGCACTTACCTAGAGGTCACCACGATGGGCATGACCAAAACCTTCTCATTCCTCTACCGTCCATGAGTAGCTTCAAGGTTTCAGGAGAACCTTGAGGTCCGATGCTTCACTTGTCAAGGTACTAACCGAAGCAGGAACCTACCCAAATGTTTACCCAAGGAAAGAACTGAGCTAGAACTTTCCACCTTTAGACCTAGATGAAGCATCTACTAGTATAGACGCCAGACTCTATGTATTGGTACAGTCCAAAGAGCGGAGGGGCAGACGATGGCACTCCCATGAGACAGACGGCATTAACCCATTCTATGCTGATTTTCATGGACCGTGTTCTCCCAGTCTACAGACAGTACGTCTTATGTTAACTCAATTGTTCTGGTGCCGAGGATCTGGAACCATGAATTCATCTGCACGAATGAAGTAATGAGTACGGACCGAGAATTCATGTCTTCCAGGGAGAGAGTCTAAGGCATTGCATGCCCCCCCAACCCCCTCCTCCTCACTGACTGAGGTCGTGGTCCCACGTTCTCACCGCCGCCATATTTATTTTATTATATTGTATCTGTGTATTATAGGTGTATAAATGTTTCCTGTTTATATATATATAAATATATAAGACAAAGTTATTAATATTATATTCCTGTCGGGACTTATACGGAGGGAAGAGAACGTTTCTAAGGGTCACGTGACATAGTAAAAGCTGCGGGTCGGGGGGATGTCGGGGTGAAGCTCGGGATCGCATCAGCCCCGGGCAGAGAGATGATTCAAGCACATTTTGAGCTCAGGTCTTCCAATAAAAGAACATTCTGACTTACGAGCTGGTTGTCGTTTTATACGAATATCGGGAAGGGGGGTAATGACGTGAAAGATGGCTATATCCACTGTTTCAGGGTTTTATCCGAAGATTTATCCTCATGTAAAGTTCTTCAACTTTGCAATATATTTTGTGCTTTAGTTCTTCAGAATTGTCAAGATCTCTGCTTGCTGTCAGTGAGGAGATACATCTTGCTCTACTTGTAGATTGTTCATTGGTGTCATTGCTTCTACTGAAATCCACTCTTTTCCCCCCAGTGACTTGTTTCAGTTGGATTTGCACCAGCTTTATGGGTAGTGTTGCTCAAATAGGTCTGAGTTCTGTTAAAGAGCAGTTGCACCAAACTTGTCAAAGGGCCAGAAGTATGAAAACAGTGTAGCTCTAAAATTCACTTTGTTACCCATAGCAACCAGAGTTCCCTTTCCATTTCATATAGTGTTCTGGAAGAATGAAAGGGACGCTCTGATTGGTTGCTATGTCCAGAACCCAGATCCTATTGAAGTGTATGGGGAAAAAAATCTGCACGTGTTTTCTGGCCTGTGGAAATGACCTACAGCAGCCAATTGCCCTCAAATTGCATGGGAATATCACCAGATGTCTCAGGAAGCCAACACTAAAACTCTAACCCCAATTCAAACCCTAAACTAAACTGTAATTCTGAACTCATCCCTAACTCTAATCCTAATTCCACCCATAAACCATACTGTGATTCTAACCATAACCCCAACTCAAAGAAAAACCCCAACCCTAACACTCCAGTTCTACTCCAACCCTAGAACCAAACCTAATTCTAATGCCATCCCTAAGTAAAAGTCCAACCTTAACCCTACTTCCAACCCTAACCCGAACTGTAGTTCTATCCCTAAGGGACCTTAAAGGGGTTGTCTCGCTACAATGATTGGGTTTTAATTTAAAGATCTTTAAAAAACAAGCAGCTTTGCAATATATGTTCATTACAAATGTCCTACTGATTTTGAGCTAGCCCTGTTAGTATTACTACATCAGCTTCTCAGATCTCTATAGTAGCCGACCTGTTGATCCTTATCTTACTGGCTGTCAGGTCTGAATGACTCATCACCTTTGAAGACAGGTCGGAGCAGAGAGCCCCTCCCGCACAGAATGCTTCTGGAGTGGAAGGAGGGGGAGGGAGGGGGGAGGGAGGACTCTGGCGTCTGTGTCCATGCTGCTTGGATTAACCCTGTGTGTGCTGCTTCCTCCTGCTCTCTACACAGATAGATGTGACAGCAGTGCCTGTCTGTTACTGTAATCATGATATGTCTTTGGAACTGTGTACTATACTAATGATTATACAGATCAGGGGGCATGTGAATACTTTATGTTTCCTGTATTAGTGAGACATCCTGAGTATAGTAACACTGCCCTTGTTGTTGCTGGAGATGTGGCGACTTGTCCGCTTAGCTGTGGATATAGGAACACATGCATCCCCTCTGCTCTATTAGCACACAGCTTCATATTCCTCTCTACACTCCTAGATCAGCCCTCTCCTGCAACAGACCTTGGCAGGCACACACAGGGTGAACTCTGAGAGCAAACCCCCTCCCCCCCTGTATAGAAGTTACGTAGCTGCCTGTGTGCTGATGGGAGGGGGGAGAGGGGACAGAACAGACAGACAAGCTAGACGCCCTCAGTTCAACTTACCAGGGACACTGACAGGCTGAAAGCTCGTAATGAGACAACTCCTTTAAGGAAAACTCCAACCCTTAACCAAAGTACATCTCTAAACCTAACCATAACCCTAACTGCAGCCTTAACCCTAACTGAAGCTCCAACCTTAACCTTAGTTCCAACCCTAACCCTTACTGTAATTTTAACCCCAAAACCCAACCCCAAGTCCTACTCTCTTGAAACTCCCACTCTGTGTGCCAACCCTAACCCAAACTGTGATTCTAATTTTAACTACAACCTTATCTCCAACCTTAAACGAAGCTGTAATTCCAACTCCAACGCTAAGCCCAACTGTAACTCCATCCTCAACTGTAACTAAACCTTTCATCCCAAACCAAACTGTAATTCTAAACCTAATCCCAACCCTAATCCCAACCCCACCTCTAACTAAAGCCTCAACCCTGACTCTAATTCCAACCCTAACCCAAACTGTAATTCTAACCCAAACCCCAATTTAAAGTAAGCCCAACCCTAAGTCTAGCCCTAACTCTAACTAAAACTCTAACCCTATTTTCATCCCTAAACCAAACTGTAATTCTAACCCCAACTCTAACTAAAATGTCACCCCTAACCCTTATTGCAACCTTATTGAATCCTACAACCAAACTGTAATTCTAACCCTAACCCCAACTCAAAAGGAAAACCTAAACCCTAACTCCAGGTTCTACTCCAACCCTAACCCAAACTATAACCCTAACCGTAACTCTAGCCCTAAGGATACTTTGACATGGTGCATTTTTGGTGTGTTTTTTATGTGTTTTTTTATGCATTTTTGTGCAGAAATATATTGTATTAATTGCTGTGCTTTCTGCACATAAAACACATCAAAAAAGGCACCAAAAACGCACCGTGTTAAAGCAGCCTAACCCTAACCCCAGTTCTACTCCAACCCTAACCCAAACTGTAAACCTAACCCTCAACCCTAACTCTACCGAAACCCTAACCCTAATTTCAGCCCTAACCCATACTGTAATTTTAATCCTAACTCATAATAAAAGAAACCCCCCAACCCTAACTCCAACCTCAATTCTGCCAAAATTTGGTTTGAGCCACCCTGAATAGAAATTCCTGATATTCTGGTCGAATTTAACCGTAGCCAGAAAACTAAACAGATTGCAGAAAGCAACCAGAAACCATGAAGAAGAGAACTGACACCGGGGCGAGCAGAGCCTGAGCCGGAGTTTTGTTAAAATTGCCCCCAGCCTAGACAATCCTCTGTGCTGAAGAACCTGGACACCAGGCTGATACATTTTACATTCTATCTGCACTGATACATTGTAACAAACCATCAGGACAGGAGAGAGGTCAGTGCAGCTGATGAAGATGTTCTAGACTGGATGGAACTGTATCCAGCTCTGAGCTGTAATATGTATTAGGTCCTTGCAGGTTTTCAGCTTTTGACTGGAAACGGATGGAGTGTTCCCTTTCACTTACAGCAAGCAGAGATCTAGAAAGGGATGAGAAACAGAAATGCAAAGTATAGAAGAAAGTTTTTCCATTTTGCAATGATAAGACTTTACTGATATAAACCCCCTGAGTGCTGAGCCTCAGCTTGTACATCAGGAGGTTGCAGTATTTGCACCAGTGCACTCCAATCTGTGGCCATCAGCTGCTGTAAAACTACAACTCCCATCATGGTGGCAGAGCTGGTGCTAATTCTAGTTTTGCTTCAGCTGCAGTAGAAAACATTGGTGGTCGACACTAGATGTGACCCTGCAATATTAATCAGAGGAATCTGCTCTTCATACACAGTGATACAGCACATGGCCCGGTGACCACCACCAGGTGTCCTCAGGGGGGACCTATTGCCTGGAGAGGAAATTTGCAAATCCTTTGACTCTACCGCCATCTTGAGGTGCTCCCCGGTATTACATGCCCGATAAACCCCACTAGTAGGCTGTGTTCACATGATGCATTACTGCATTTTCTTGAATGCAAGTGGTTTTATAAGTAACTCTTAATTGGAGCAAAAGTAAAATTTGGTTTGATTTAAATAAAAAAAGCTTGAATTACAAACATGTCATGTGTGAATGCAGCCGTATAGCAATATCCTACATCAGCTATGATCATTTATCAGTCATTCCAAGATTAGCACACACAGGAGTGATCACCCGAGAGGCCAAACTAGGGCAAACCAGAAACACTGTGGACATTACCGTGGCTGGCGTTAGGGTTTTCTCACTACAAAGATTAGCTTTCAACGTAAAGGGACTGTTAAATGAAGACTTTTTCTAAATACATTGGCCCCAAGAATCAACTCCACTGGTGGTTAATAAAAAAAAAAAAAGGAGGACACAATGGAGGAGAGCAGTTCACCACCAAAATGACCCCATGGCTGGACCAGACCAATGTCACTTCACCTCTGCTAACCCTACTGTGTATGGGGCCCCGGAGCAGACGGTTTTCACTGCACCTCTGCTAACCCTACTGTGTATGGGGCCGGAGCAGACGGTTTTCACTGCACTCTGCTAACCTTACTGTGTATGGGCCCCGGAGCAGACGGATGTCATTGCACTTCTGCTAATCCTACTGTGTATGGGCCCAGAGCAGGTCGGATGTTACTGCACCTTCTTTGTCTAACCCTACTGTGTATCGGGCCCGGAGCAGACGGATGTCACTGCACCTCTGCTAACCCTACTGTGTATGGGGGCCCCGGGAAAGCAGACGGATGTCACTGCACCTCTGCAAACCCCTACTGTGTATGGGCACTGGAGTAGACGGATGTCACTGCACCTCTGCTAACCCTACTGTGTATGGGGCCCGGAGCAGACGGATGTCACTGCACCTCTGCTAACCCTACTGTGTATGGGACCCCGGAGCAGACAGATGTCATTGCACCTCTGCTAACCCTACTGTGTATCGGGCCCGGAGCAGACGGATGTTACTGCACCTCTGCTAACCCTACTGTGTATGGGGCCTGGAGCAGACGGATGTCACTGCCCCTCTGCTAACCCTCCTGTGTTTTAGGGGCACTGGACCCCAGGAACCCCGGATGTCATTGCACCTCTGCTAACCCTACTGTGTATGGGGCTCGGAGCAGACGAATGTCACTGCACCTCTGCTAACCCTTCTGTGTATGGGCCCCGGAGCAGACGGATGTCACTGCACCTCTGCTAACCCTACTGTGTATGGGATCCCGGAGCAGACGGATGTCACTGCACCTCTGCTAACCCTACTGTGTATGGGCCCCGGAGCAGACAGATGTCACTGCACCTCTGCTAACCCTACTGTGTAGGGGGGCCCCGGAGCAGACAGATGTCACTGTACCTCTGCTAACCCTACTGTGTATGGGGCCCGGGAGCAGACGGTGGTCACTGCACCTCTGCTAACCCTACTGTGTATGGGGCCCCGGAGGTGTCCACGGCAAATTTCATGCTCATTATAGTGGCATAGAATGCGCCTGATTTATGAACCTGCTCTACTTTGGGTCATAAATCAGGCACATTCCAGTGCTCGGGTAACAGTTTGGGATGAGGTAAACCACTTTGAAAGTGCTCTTCCTGTTCCAGCAGTAATGCACCCAGAAATACCGTAGCGAAACTATAAATATGTAGCTTCGTTTCTAGTGCGCCCCGCCTCCCGCATGCCCCCCGAGATTGGGCGCATTGCAGCGGGAATATTACCATCTCAATGAGCGCTGTATACACAGATAGGCCTACCAGCTTCATGGTGTCATTAGTCATCTGATCGTCATAGCTTGGTAAATAAAGGAGCAGCTTGGTCTTATCAGATACTAATATATCAGCCCCAATTACAAGCAGGCTTGGACTGGCCCCCGGGAGCGGGGATACACCCCGGGGGTTCTGGTATGGGTGGGGCTGGGCTATTTTCAAGAAAAGGGGATAGAAAGCAAGAGACATGTGAACTTTTAGGGCTGTGTGGTGGGCCCCAAGAATCAACTCCACTGGTGGGCCCCAAGAATCAACTCCACTGGTGGCCCCCAAGGAAAACAATCCCCTGGGGGCCCCAAGAATCAATCCACTGGTGGGCCCCAATAATCAACTACACTGGGGACCCAAGAAAACACCTGCACTGGGGCCCCAAGAATAAACCTAGGCCATGGTGTCAACTCCCTCTGGATCCAATATATAAAGCACTGGGTCTACAACCAAGAATCACCCCTTGCACTGGTGGCCCCAAGAATAAATGTCCCTGGGATGGACCACGAAAGTGAATCAACTTTCTACTGGTGGGGCCCCAAGAATCAACTCCACTGGGGGCCCCAAGAATCAACCTCCACTGGTGGCCCCAAAATCAACTTCACTGGAGGACCCCAAGTATCAACTCCATGGTGGCCCCAAGAATCACTCCACTGGTGGGCCCCAAGAATCAACTCCACTGGTGGGGGCCCCAATAATCAACTCCACTGGGACCCCAAGAATCAACCCCCACTGGTGGGCCCCAAGAATAAACTTTCCACTGGAGGACCCCAAGAATCAACTCCACTGGTGGGCCCCAATAATCAACTTCACTGGAGGACCCCAAGAATCACCTGCACTGGTGGCCCCAAGAATAAATTCCACTGGAGGACCCCAAGAATCAACTCCACTGGAGGACCCCAATAATCAACTCCACTGGAGGACCCCAAGAATCACCTGCACTGGTGGCCCCAAGAATAAATTCCACTGGAGGACCCCAAGAATCAACTCCACTGGTGGCCCCAAGAATCAACTCCACTGGTGACCCTAAGAATCAATTCCACTGGTGGGCCCCAAGAATCAACTCCACTGGTGACCCCAAGAATCAACTCCACTGGTGGGCCCCAAGAATCAACTCCACTGGTGGGCCCCAAGAATCAACTCCACTGGTGGCCCCAAGAATCAACTCCACTGGTGGCCCCAGAATCAACTCCACTGGTAGACCCCAAGAATCATCTCCACTGGTGGGCCCCAAGAATCAACTCCACTGGTGGACCCCAAGAATCAACTCCACTGGTGGGCCCCAAGAATCATCTTTCCCCTGGTGGGCCCAAGAATAAAACTCCAATGGAGGACCCAAGAAAAACTCCCCTGGTGGGCCCAAGAATCAACTCCACTGGTGGGCCCAAGAATCATTCCACTAGGGGGGACCAAGAATCACTCCACTGGTGGCCCCAAGAAAAATTATCTCCACTGGTGGGCCCCCAAAGGATCAACTCCACTGGTGGGCCTCCAAGAATCAACTCCACTAGTGGGGCCCCAAAGAATCATCTCCACTGGTGGGCCCCAAGAATTATCTCCACTGGGGGGCCCCAAGGATCAACTCCACTGGTGGCCTCAAGAATCAACTCCACTGGTGGCCCAAAGAATCAACTCCACCGGTGGGCCCCACGAAACAACTCCACTGGTGGGCCCCAAGAATCAACTCCACTGGTGGGCCCAAGAAATATCTCCACTGGGGGACCCCAAGAATCAACTCCACTGATGGCCCCAAGACTCTCCTCCACTGGGGGGACCCACGAATCCACTCCACTGGTGGCCCCAAGAATCAACTCCACTGGTGGCCCCAAGAATCAGCTCCACTGGTGGCCCCAAGAATCATCTCCACTGGTGAATAATAAAAAATAAAAAAAATGGAGGGCACAATGGAGGAGAGCAGTTCACCACCAAAATGATCCCAGAGACGACCAGACGTCTAACATAACAGTGAACCATATTGCATATGGGCTCTGTACCAGACCGATGTCACTACACCTCTGCTAACCCTACTGTCTATGGGGCCCCGGAGGAGACGGATGTCATTGCACCTCTACTAACCCTACTATGTATGGAGCCCCGGAGCAGACGGATGTCACTGCACCTCTGCTAACCCTACTGTGTATGGGGCCACAGAGCAGACGGATGTCACTGCACCTCTGCTAACCCTACTGTGTATGGGGCCCCGGAGCAGACGGATGTCACTGCACCTCTGCTAACCCTACTGTGTATGGGGCCCGGAGCAGACGGATGTCACTGCACCTCTGCTAACCCTACTGTGTATGGGGCCCCGGAGCAGATGGATATCACTGCACCTCTGCTAACCCTACTGTGTATGGGGCCCCGGAGCAGACGGATGTCACTGCACCTCTGCTAACCCTACTGTGTATGGGGCCCTGGAGCAGATGGATGTTACTGCACCTCTGCTAACCCTACTGTGTATGGGGCTCTGGGGCAGACGGATGTCACTGCACCTCTGCTAACCCTACTGTGTATGGGGCCCCGGAGCAGACCGATGTCACTGCACCTCTTCTAACCCTACTGTGTATGGGGCCCCAGAGCAGACAGATGTCACTGCACCTCTTCTAACCCTACTGTGTATGGGGCCCCGCCCCGGAGCAGACGGATGTCACCACCTCTGCTAACCCTACTGTTTATGGGGCCCCGGAGCAGACGGATGTCACTGCACCTCTGCTAACCCTACTGTGTATGGGGCCCCGGAGCAGACGGATGTCACTGCACCTCTGCTAACCCTACTGTTTATGGAGCCCCTGAGCAGACAGATGTTACTGCACCTCTGCTAATCCTTGGAGATCACATACACCCATACAGGCTGATTGTCTGCCCTGGGGCGGATGGGATCTTCCAGCAACACTATACAACATGTGACATGGCTAGAAATCTCCGACATTGGTTGGAAGAAGAGGACCAAAACTTTCAAGCACTACCCTGGCCCCCAGTTCCCCAATTGAGCCAGTGTGGGGCCTCTGGATGGTGGATTGGCTACTATGACCTCTCAACAGGTGTGGGGCCCGGCAACTGGATGTTGTGGCTCTATGACCCTCCACAGTGTAGGGCCCTGGAGGATGGTGATTGTTTCTATGGCCCCTCAAGCACTGTAGGGCCCCTGAGGTGGATGTTGGCTCTATGGAACCTGCCTACACATTGTGGGCGCCCTGGATGGGGTGGTCTTCCTAGGACCCTCCAGCAGTGTGGGGTCCCCTCGATGTTGAAGGGGTGTTAGCCTACTGGACCCTCCAGCAGCTGTGTCCCCCTGTATGGTGGTTTGGTCTATGGACCCTCCAGTAGCTGTGGAAGCCCCTGGATGATGGTATTGGCTCTATGGACCCTCCAGCAGCTGTGGGAGCCCCTGGATGGTGGTGTTGGCTCTATGGCCCCACCAGCAGCTGTGGGGCCCCTGGATGGAGGTGTTGGCTATATGGCCCCTCCAGCAGCTGTGGGGCCCCTGGATGGTGGTGTTGGCTCTATGGACCCTCCAGCAGCTGTGGGGCCCCTGGATGGTGGTGTTGGCTCTATGGACCCTCCAGCAGCTGTGGGGCCCCTGGATGGTGGTGTTGGCTCTATGGACCCTCCAGCAGCTGTGGGATGCAGTCGGCTCCAGCTACCTGTGAAAACCTACCAGGACCTTATTGTGTCCCAGCCTAGCTAGCTGTTGTCCGTGCTACACATGCCCATACCTCCCAACTTTCCCTGGATCCCAAGAACATACCTCCACCCATCGGGACCTCAGGGCAGGACTGTCCTGCTGGATCTGGGTTGAGAGGTATGCAGGCCAGTTAGTCTGGATCATGGCTGGACTGAGACTAAAAAGCAGCCCTGGCACAAAACCCCCACCAGCCCACACACAATATCCACCTTCAAATGTTCTCTTGGTCTAAAATAAACAATACTAACACAAGCAAGAAAGTAAGTGGTGCAGAGAAGCCCCTAATCACACGGTCAGGGACAGGCATGCACTCGCTTTTACAATCAGGGACAAGTGTACGCTGCCACTATACAAACGCCGATATAACCTACAACACCGCCATATAGAGACCACATAGAGGTCAGACACCAGCTCAGGTACAACCTACAACACCACCATATAGAGACCACATAGAGGTCAGACACCAGCTCAGGTATAACCTACAACACCGCCATATAGAGATCACATAGAGGTCAGACACCAACTCAGGTATAACCTACAACACCAACCATATAGAGACACATAGAGGTCAGACACCAGCTCAGGTATAACCTACAACACCTCCATATAGAGACCACAGAGGTCAGACATCAGCTCAGGAATAACCTACAACACCACCAAATAGAGACACAATAGAGGTCAGACACAAGCTCAGGTATCAACCATACACACCACCATATAGACTCCACATAGAGGTCAGACACCAGCTCAGGTATAACCTACAACACCACCATATAGAGACCACATAGAGGTCAGACACCAGCTCAGGTATAACCTACAACACCATATAGAGACCACATAGAGGTCAGACACCGGCTCAGGTACAACCTACAACACCATATAGAGACCACATAGAGGTCAGACACCAGCTCAGGTATAAACTACAACACCACCATATAGAGACCACATAAGGTCAGGACACCAGCTCAGATATAACCTACAACACCCATATAGAGACCCACATAGAGGTCAGACACCAGCTCAGATATAACCTACAACACCGCCATATAGAGACCACATAGAGATCAGACACCAGCTCAGGTATAACAACAACCACATATAGAACAGAGGTCAGCACCAGCTCACATAGAGATTCACATAGAGGTCACATGAGGTCAGGACTCAAGCTCAGGTTTAACCTACAACACCTCATATAGAGACCACATAGAGGTCAGACACCAGCTCAGGTATAACATACAACACCCTCATATAGAGACCACATAGAGGTCAGACACCAGCTCAGGTATAACCCACAACACTCCATATAGAGAACCACATAGAGGTCCAGACACCAGCTCAGGTATAAACTACAACACCGTCATATAGAGACCACATAGAGGTCATACACCAGCTCAGGTATAACCTACAACACCGCCATATAGAGACCACATAGAGGTCAGACACCAGCTCAGGTATAACCTACAACACTGCCATATGGAGACCACATAGAGGTCCAACACCAGCTCAGGTATAACCTACAACACCTCCATATAGAGACCACATAGAGGTCAGACACCAGCTCAGGTATAACCTACAACATCGCCATATAGAGACGACATAGAGGTCAGGCACCAGCTCAGGTATAACATACAACACTGCCATATAGAGACCACATAGAGGTCCGACATCAGCTCAGGTATAACCTACAACACTGCCATATAGAGACCACATAGTGGTCAGACACCAGCTCAGGTATAACCTACAACACCGCTATATAGAGACCACATAGTGGTCAGAGACCAGCTCAGGTCACCATCACATGACTACAACTCTGATCCAACACAAAAGCAGAGTAACCGCTGACATCAGGGACTCCCAGGAGACGTATTCTACGACTTGTACATTATGGTTCTCTCCCTTGTCTTCTCCATCAGACCCAGACCATCATGACGACTTCTCCCGGCAACAACTCGTCCCTGCAAAACTTGCCATACAAATATCTTAGAATCCTCACTTTTCTACCATCTACCTATCTCTCCCAACACTACCTCTGTACAAACCCCCCGTGAGGTGATAGGTGGGGGTTGTATTTTGTGTTGGCAGTGGCACTAAGTGGGAGGGTAGGGACAGAAGAGATGCTATGGGCTATAGCCTACAGGCACAATATCCTGGTGGTGGGGGACAGAGGAACAACCTCCTGGAAATTGTGCTGCAACTATGGCCTGTACCCCTCAAAATAATATTTTATGACCTAAGCTCAGTGCCCTGCACCCCAAGAAAATCAGCCTCAGGCATGATCTTCAAGGGGTGCAGAGGATGAAGTTAAGCACTGTCATGCTGTCATTTTTTTGTATTATTTCCATTTTTAAACAGGTTTTCCCTTTGGACTACGTTGGACTTATTGAACTACAACAGACTCTGATTATGGCTGCAGCTGTCGTTATTACTTCGGCTGGGTAGGAGAAAAGAAGGGACCCCATGTAGCTGTTTTCTTTTAATTTATTGATGATTTTCAATAAATAAATAAGAAAATAAATGACGTTTGGTCTTCCCTTTTTTTTCATAACCAGCCAAGGTAAAACCGACAGCTGCAGCCAGATAATATCAGAATGGGAAGGTCCATGGATTTGGTCCATTCCTATTCCAAAAATACCAGCCCACAGTCGCCCCACTTCTGGTGCTAACCTGGCTCTTATCAGTACCCCTGGTGTGTTGGATACTGGGGTAATAGTAATAAGGGGTTAGTGTCAGCCTTGGGGTGACAACAAACACCATTGGTTGACACCAAGACGGAGCAATAGTAATGGAGAGGCATCTGACAAACACCTCTTTTATTAACACTAGAGTAATAAAAAAGTGATAAAAACCCAAACAACACAAAAAACACTTTATTTAAATAAACACTTCCCAACAGCATCCCTCTTTGACCATTTTATTAAATAAAAGGATCCAACGCTGATCCGAAGTAATCCAAAGAAGAAACCTGTAAAAATATAGAAACATTACCGGCCTTTGTCTGACAACTGTTTGGACAAGTGGGAACCTAAGCACTGAAAGTGTCTAGGGCACCATGAATTCTAAGTAGGGCCACCCATATTAAATAGGAGTGCCCTTTATAAAGTAGGTAAGCATTGTATTGGGTACCTAGGTAGGCAAACGAGTCTTATTAGATATATAGGTAAGCCACCAGTAGGACCACCAGTAGCTAAGGACCCATTTAGGTATAGAGGGAGGCAAGGAAGTTACCTGGTAAGTAGGTAGGCCTATAAGAAAGGTAGATAGGCAGATAAGCAAGGCCCCAGGTAGGTAGGCAGACTGGCAAGGCAGATACAGAGCACTACTCACACTGACCAGCAGAGGGCAGCCAGCCATTAGTTATAGTATACATGCTTTATATCAGGAGGGCCAGCAGTTGTATTTTTTCTGAAAGTGTTTAACTTCTATTCATTGATTCAATAAGTTTTGCAAACCTCAATGAATGTTGCCCCCATCATCCCCCCAAACTCCGTACTCCTGAAATATAAACTCTGTGGTAACTCTACACAAATACTGTACAATTAGGTTGCTCCATTATTTCCCTTACTGGTGGCTGTAGATAGAATTGTATTATATAATTTTTGGGTCCCGAATTCCCATTCTGAATGGGGTTCAGGTCGCATGTGAGCACTGCCACCTGCCAAGTACTGTGCTCAGGCAGGGCCGGGACGACGGGTAGGGCGCCTACCTCTGCCTATCCCTAAGGGGCGCCATCAGGGCCCCGACCCTCGCCGGGCTCCAGGCCGCTGCCGTGGGCCTAAAGGTGCCGCGGTCTTTTGGGGACCGCTTCTGCGGAGAAAGGGGCAAGCGCTCCCTGCCCCGCAGACAGGGGTGGGGCCCCCTCACCGGAGGATCCTGGATCCTCCGTGAGCTGCAGGGCCGACCACAGCGGGGCCGCGGGCGCGGTTCCTCAAGCGCTGAGGACCCGTCGCGGCCCCGTGCGCCTCAGCCGGCAGCGTCGCAATGACGTGATGTCATCGCGACGCTGCCTCTCCTCGGGCGCACAGCGCGCACAGGGGGGGGGGGCCTGGGGCCCGAGGAGCGCCGGGGAGCCGGGGCCAAGGGGCAGAAGAGGAGCGCGCGCCCCGGGGAAATTGGGGAAGTATTAATTTTTGTTTTTTTTAAGTGCCTGCCTGTGGCCCCCTATATTCTGCCTGTGGGCCCCCCCCCACCCTGCCCGTGGCCCCCTATATCCCACTGCGGGCCCTATAATGCCTGCCTGCGGCCCCCCATATTCTGCCCGGGCCCCTATACCCGCCTGCGGCCCCTTAAAAGCCCGCCCGCGGGCCCCCCTAATGCCTGCCTGCGGCCCCCCCATAATGCCTGCCTGCGGCCCCCATAATGCCTGCCTGTGGCCCCCTTATATCCTCCCTCGGCCCCATATTTCCCGCCTGCGGCCCCCATAATGCCTGCCTGCGGCCCCCTATAATACCGGCCTACGGCCCCTATAATGCCTGCCTGGTGCCCCTATATGCCTGCCTGGTGCCCCCATACGCCTGCCTGTGGCCCCCTATATCCCACCTGCGGCCCCTATAATGCCTGCCTGCGGCCCCCTATTATTCTGCCTGTGGCCCCCTATATCCCGCCTGCGGCCCCTATAATGCCTGCCTGCGGCCCCCTATAATGCCTGCCTGCGCCCCCATATATCCTGCCAGCGGCCCCCCATAATGCCTGCCTGTGGCCCCCTATATCATGCCGGCGGCCCCCATAATGCCTGCCTGCGGCCCCCCAAATGCCTGCCTGCCCGGCCCCCCATAAAAACCTGCCTACGGCCCCCTATAATGCCTGCCTGGTGCCCCTATATGCCTGCCTGGTGCCCCCATACGCCTGTCTGTGGTCCCCATACGCCTGCCCGAGCCCCCATACGGCTGCTTGTGGCCCCTATATGCCTGCCTGTGGCCCCCGTACGCCTGTCTGTGGCCCCCATACGCCTGCCTGTGGCCCCATACGCCTGCCTGTGGCCCCTGTACGGCTGCCTGTGGCCCCTGTACGGCTGCCTGTGGCCCCTGTACGGCTGCCTGTGGCCCCTGTACGGCTGCCTGAGCCCCCATACACCTGCCTGTGGCCCCCATACGCCTGCCTGTAGCCCCCATACGCCTGCCTGAACCCCTAGCTATATATTTGCCTGAGCCCCTAGCTATATACCTGCCTGAGTGCCCCTATATTTAATACCTACTCCCTGTCTAAGGGACAATATCTATATACCTGCCCTGATTGAGAGGGCATATCCGGTATACCTTGTCTGAATAAGGGTGACTATATACCTATAATTAAGAGTTACTGGAAAAGTGAGGAATCTAAGATATTTGTGGTCCAAATCCTCCGGGACGAGTCTTGGCCGGGAGCAAATCAGCATGAAGGTGGTGAACCCGAGGAGATGAGAAGGGAAGTGAACGACCTGATCAGAAAAAGCACGACTCCGGTGAGGGTCACTAAATGTAGCAGGCAGTGTAATCACTTTAATTTCTGCAGAGCGGTCTACATACACTATTATCTACCACTATCCTGGTCCCTGTATGGCGTGGTAATATGTAATCAGAGCCTGTGTACAGCTGATGGTCACATGAGGGGGGTCGCGTTCGGTCAGGGTCCTGGCAGGATTAATTTGTGCCTTAAGTATAATAGTTTTTTGGGTCTTGGTTTTGTAATGAGGGATATTTATAACAATCATTTGTCTGTAATTTGCTCCATGTATAGGTGTGATATCGTGACAGTTATTTTAGGGGTAATTACACTGTCATACGAGGGGAGGGGTTTTTTAAGATGCAAATTTGTCAGGTCTGATTTTCATTGTCAGTACAGTGCTGAAGGAGATGGACGGGAGCATATGTGGAATATGCAGAAAATTAGTGACAGGACCTGCCAGGGGTGAGAGGAAATAGTGTGGGGGGGTGGGTATTTTTTTGAGAGCAAGTTGGGGGGGGGCGCATTGCTGACTCCCCTAGGCACTACAACCAGAAAAATGCCTTGTCCCGGCCCTGTGCTCAGGTATACAGCAGTGCCATAGCCAGCTAAGGACTCTGATACTAAAAGTGAAATGGGCCTCCCCAGCTAACATGTCCTTTGCAATACTACTGCAGAAAGACTTTTGGACCCCCTCAAGCTCCAGGGCCCAGGAGCGGCTACTATCTGCGCTCCCTATAGCTACATTTAGGGCCGGGATAAGGGGTAGGAGAAGGTAGGCGACCGTCTAGGGCAGAGGCGTAACTTTAACAACTTAACGACCGCCCACCGTCTTTTGACGTCGCTGCAGACATCAGAGTTTGCGGCGCCCGGCACCGCAGCAGCACTGAGAATGTGGCTGAACTACAACAACCCTGAACCCAGCGCACTCCTGCTAGCACCGTGGAGTGTGGGAAACCCTCCGCACCCCGGTGGCTTAAACCTTTGATGTCCACAGATTGTCACCGCAGCGCAATCCAAAGGGTTTTCCCAGCTCCTTTGGGTGCTTGGGGAACAACCTCCCGGTGACTCGACAGATCCCGGGGACTGCTGCAACAGTCAGCCCTGGTGACCTAGAGTAAGCCCCAGGACTGTCTGAATAGAAAGCTAGTGACAGACAGACTGGCTGCCCCGGACTTGCTGTGCCTGTGTCAGACTGACCACAATTAAAAACATACATGCCAACTCTCCGTTTTTCGGCGGTGGATCCCGCTAATTGGGGTCCCCCCCCCCCCCTCCCTCCCAGGGGGAGTTGGCCTATTCTTCCTCCCGCCGCCAACAGGCGGCGGGGGTCCTTTAAATGGCCGCCGCGCCGAGTAGCCTGGTCGCAACTCCGGCGAGCCGCCGGTCCGTTCCCACTGGCGGGTGAAGCGGCCGCTGCGCCGCTTCACCCCCCCGGGAGTCTCCTGTGCAGGGAGGAGGCAGGAGGGATCGTTCCCCTCCTCCCTTCTCCCCCTGTATGTCGGCGTCTGTGCGCGCCGTGCATACAGGTCAGGGGCGCAGGGGGAAGTGACCGCGGCTGCAGGGGAGTGACGCGCGGCGGGCTCTCACTTCCCCCTGCGCCGCTGAGGAGATGGGTGGGAGCTGGCAGCGCTGCAGGAGCCTGGTGAGGTGAGTGGATTTTATTATTTTATTTTTATTAGCTATAGGGGGGGGGGGCTCTGCCTGGCAACAAGGGGGCACTCCCTGGAAAACAATGGGGGCTCTTCCTGGAAACAATGGGGGCTCTTCCTGGAAAACAGAGGGGGCACTACCGGGCAACAGAGGGGACATCTACCTGGCAACAGAGGGGCCATCTACCTGGCAACAAGGGGGCACTACCTGGCAACAATGGGGGCACTACTGCAACAATGGGGGCTCTTCGGCAACAGAGGGACATCTACCTGGCAACAGAGGGGACATCTACCTGGCAAAAATGGGGGCACTACCTGGCAACAGAGGGGGACTCTACCTGAATAATGGGGGCACTACCTGGCAACAATGGGGGCACAAACCGGCACAGAGGGGACATCTACCTGGCAATAATGGGGGCACTACCTGGCAACAGAGGGGGCACTACCTGGCAAAAGAGGGGCATCTACCTGGCAACAGAGGGGCATCTACCTGGCAACATCTACCTGGCAACAGAGGGGCACTACCTGGCAAACATTGGGGGCACTACCTGGCAACAGAGGGGACATCTACCTGGCAACAGAGGGGACATCTACCTGGCAAACAGAGGGGACATCTACCTGGCAACATGGGGGCACTCCCTGGCAACAGGGGGGCATTTACGGGGCAAAGGGGGGTACTACCTGGCAACAATGGGGGCACTACCTGGCAACAGGGGAGGGCACTAGCTGGCAACAGAGGGGGCACTACCTGGAAAAACATGGGGCACTACCTGACAACAATGGGGGCACCTACCTGGCTAACAAAAGGGGGGCCCACCTACCTGGCTACAGAGGGGCAATCTACTTGGCAAACAAGGGGGCATCTACCTGCCTGTAAGGGGCACTACCTGCTTATGGGGGGTTACTACCTGGCTATAAGGGATCTACCTGGCTTTCTTCCAAAGCCTTATGCAGTTTAGGTTGGAGTGGGGTGGGGGCTTTTTGAAGGGGCTTTGGCAAACTCGAAAAGAGAGGCGTGTCCATGCAAATTTTTGCCGCCGTCTAAAGTCTCCTACTTTTTCATTTTCAAAAGTTGGCAACTATGCTGTAGACCACTGTTTCTCAACTCCAGTCCTCAAGACCCACCAACAGGTCATGTTTTCAGGATCTCCCACAGAATGCACTGACAATAATTATATCACCTGTGCAATACTGAGGAAATCCTGAAAACATGACCTGTCGGTGGGTCTTGAGGACTGGAGTTGAAAAACACTGCTGTAGACGCTGACACCTCCACTGACCCAGCTACATGACCATCAGTGCCGCTCCCTGACGTCATCACACAGTTTTCTCAGTTATCTCATGTAACCTCGCACACTTCCCTAACTGCAGCACCTAATCCGCACAGGAGGCAAAAATCCCGGGGGTAAATCATAACTGCAGCCCTCAATTTTTACTTCTAGCCATCATCCTCAAGGAGAAATCAAAGCGATTGCCAGTAACAATCATGGCCGCCGTAGTCATTGCGGCGCTTTGGAGTCTAACGTCACTTCCTGAGCGCGTGGAACGTGACGTAGAATGTGCGACGCACGCCTTGTCCAATAGGAGTCTTCGATGGGCGTGGTCTAGGAAGCTAGGAATCGGTAACCCACGTGTTGTGGCGGAGAGGCGCTGATGGCTACCCCGTGGGCAGTGCAGGTAGGTGCCCGCTTAGGGGCGTATTCCCTAAATAAGAGCTTGTGAATATTCATGATGGGATATCGTTATATATTTTATGTGCAGCGCCGACTATATTCTCATGCCTCAAACCGGAGAAATGGTGCCGCACAGTGCGGCATCTGCTGTGGGGGCGCCTCCTGCCTGTGTTATACTGCCCGCTGTAGTATGCGTTATACTGCCCGCTGTAGTATGCGTTATACTGCCCGCTGTAGTATGCGCCGTACTGCCCGCTGTAGTATGCGCCCTACTGACTGCTGTAGTATGCGTTATACTGCCTGCTGTAGTATGCGCCCTACTGTCTGCTGTAGTATGCGCCCTACTGACTGCTGTAGTATGCGAAATACTGACTGCTGTAGTATGCGCCCTACTGCCAGCTGTAGTATGCGTTGTACTGCCCGCTGTAGTATGCGTTGTACTGCCCGCTGTAGTATGCGTTGTACTGCCCGCTGTAGTATGCGTTGTACTGCCCGCTGTAGTATGCGTTGTACTGCCCGCTGTTATGCGTTGTACTGCCCCCTGTAGTATTGCTTGTACTGCCCGCTGTAGTATGCGTTGTTTCTGCCCGCTGTAGTATGCGTTGTACTGCCCGCTGGAGTATGCGAGGTACTGCCAGCTGTAAGTATGCGTTTGTACTGCCCGCTGTAGTATGCCCTTGTACTGCCCGCTGTAGTATTCGTTGTACTGCCCGCTGTTGTATGCGTTGTTACTGCCCGCTGTAGTTTGCGCCCTACTGCCCGCGTGTAGTATGGCCCCTACTGCCCGCTGTAGTATTGGGGCCCTACCCTGCCCGCTGTAGTATGCGCCCTAAATGCCCGCTGTAGTATGCGCCCCCACGCCCGCTGTAGTATGCCCCTAACACCGCTGTAGTATGCGCCCTACTGCCTGCTGTAGTATGCGCCCTACTGCCTGCTGTAGTATGCGCCCTACTGCCTGCTGTAGTATGCGCCCTACTGCCCGCTGTAGTATGCGCCCTACTGCCCGCTGTAGTATGCGCCCTACTGCCCGCTGTTGTGCCGCTGTAGTATGCGCCCTACTGCCTGCTGTTGTGCCGCTGTAGTATGCGCCCTAACTGCCTGCTGTTTTTGCCGCTGTAGTATGGGGCCCTACTGCCTGCTGCTGTGCCGCTGTAGTATGCGCCCTACTGCCTGCTGCGTGCCGCTGTAGTATGCGCCCTACTGCCTGCTGCTGTGCCGCTGTAGTATGCGCCCTACTGCCTGCTGCTGTGCCGCTGTAGTATGCGCCCTACTGCCTGCTGCTGTGCCGCTGTAGTATGCGCCCTACTGCCTGCTGCGGTGCCGCTGTAGTATGCGCCCTACGCCTGCTTTCTGTGCCGCTGTCCCTATGCGCCCTACTGCCTGCTGCTGTGCCGCTGTCGTATGCGGTATCCTGCCTGCTGCTGTGCCGCTGTAGTTTGCGGTATCCTGCCTGCTGCTGCGTTGCCGTAGTATGCGGTATCCTGCCTGCTGCGCTGCTGTCGTAGTATGCTGTATACTGTCTGCTCTTGTGTACCCATGGAGGCATGGAGTGCTGCTTATGATGCTGCGCTGGGTTTCTATGTCTCTTGTGATGCATCATCTTCCCATCTACTTTGTGTCCTCATGTGTTGCTACTCTACATGGGCCCTGTCATCCTTGCTTATATCATTTTAGCACCAGAACTCCGCCTCCTACACAAAGGTAGCTAGTGGGCAATGTCCTGAGTGGCTTTATAGTACTTGTAGCACCTGGTGCACACATCCTGCCAGCCGCCCATACAGCCAAAGCATCTGGCCCCCACCCATTACCAGTTTCTGTCTTGCATCATATCACACTCCCTGAAATAAGTTATGGCGCTGGGGCAGCACCCGGCTCCTGATGGCGTATCTAGCATATAATCAGTTGTCCAGTCTGATAGTGAAGCAGCTGTATGATCCCTGTAGGGCATAGGACCCCGCAGGGTGTTCTGTAGTTGCCCCCTCCCTCGGACTTCCTGTACATGTAGGTGCTGTTGTGTTGCTTGTTTTTGCTATTTAGAAGCTCCCCTCAGGACCGTCCGGATTCTTTTGTCTTCCTGAATCTTGACCCAATTCAGAACGTATCTGATCTATGAGATTGTAATCTTAGCGTCACTACTGATCTCCAGACTATTTGCAGAGAGAAATTAAGGGGACACTACCATTGAAATCAATGTTTGAAGTGGGACAACCCCTGTAACACATTCTGTGACCCAGAATTTGGGTTATCCAGAACGGTTATGACTAGTTTGTCTTGTGTGAGTCCTGTTTGCTCCTGTGCCCATTCCCTTTGGGTATGTTCACACGGGCTAATCTCGGTGCACACTTCGCTTCGTATTTGCATTGTAAAACGAGCGAGATGTGCGCTGAAATTACGGTAATCCATCGTTCTCTTAGTTAACAATGGATTACGCCTCCTCTCCCCACTTGTACAATACGATCGTATTGTACACGCGGGGAGATAAGTGACATGTCAATTACCTGCGGCGAATACGCACGGCGAGTAATGTATGTCAATGGGACCGTCGGGCTGCCGCCCCACCCCCGTGCCGCGGTAGTACGCGCGTATCAGCGCGACTCTCAAAACACCCGGCGTAATTGCGGCCGTACTGTACGCTCCGCAATTACGCCGTGTGATCATAGCCTTTATGTTTACAGCTCCTGTGCACAATTATGTGTTTCTATAGTTGCAGACTACAAACTAACCCTGTGCAGGTGGAAACTGCTGCAAACCCCCCTTTCATCTGCTCCGTACTTTTACTGCTTAGATTGTAATGTGTTATAATATTAGTTTTTTAGCAAAAAAGTGTAAACTCATTCCACACACAGCAGACCATGGATTTGAGGTGACGAGTGCAGAGAACCCTGACTTCACACTTCCAGCTTTAGTCTAGATGCTGATTTACTATTGAAATGTAGTAACTTTGGCACTTTCTGAGAAAGCTTGATCCCAATCAATAAGACCGCCATCACAGCTCCTTTTTGTAAGCTGTGAGTCTCCGTAGTTGTAGTTCATATAATATGTCTGGAATACCAGGTTCTGTAGCCGTACTTTTAAGCGGTGAATATAAAACTCAACATGGACTTGTGGGACAGGGATGTAATATTACCGCTATATAAAGCATTGGTGTAGAATCATTCGGAATATGCTGTTCAGTTTTGGGCTTCAGTTTATAGAAAGGACGTAATGGAGCTAGAGAGAGTACAAAGACGAGCAACCAAACTAATAAGGGGAATGGAGCATCTTAGTTATGAGGAGAGGTTAGAAGTATTGCATTTATTTCGTGTTGAGAAAAGACGGCTCCTGGGAGACAGGATTTATTTATGAAAGTATATAAATGGCCTCTACAAAAAGTATGGGGAAAAATAATTTCATGTAAAGCCCCCTCAGAAGACGAGGGAACGTTCCCTTCATCTGCAGAGAAAAAATGGATTCAATCTCCAGAGGAGAAAAGCCTTCTTTACCTTGAGAGTTTTGGAATAGCCGCCTCAGGAGTTGGACACAGCAGGAACTACTAAATAATATTCATACATATGTGGGCGTATAAAATATCTAGATCTGATGGCAACTCTGGGATCGGGAATTAAATATTCCTTTAGGGCAGATTTTGTTCTTACCTTATGGATTACAAGTCTTCATCATTTGGGGAAAAAAACTGTAAAAATTCCCCATTTTCCTCCCTTCACCACATTTTCCCCACCCTTGGCTGTCTGTGATGGACATATGTCTGTAATATATAACTATGTAACATATAACCGTCATATTTGTTTATTAGGAACAAATCGACGACTACTTGCGTTAGATTGTCTTCATAAAACTGATACGTGCATTCCCACATTTGTCCTGTAATCCCATCTACAAATACAGTAGTTTTATCATATCGGTCCAATGAGGACACCTAGTGTCAGAATACAATATTACATAGTTCATCGCGCATAAACAACATGTTCTACGGTTTTAGATGTTGTGTGTAGCTAAACATCAACTTTAGTGTGCTAACTCTTATTTTGTGCTAAATACTTTAATTATGTCAGTGTTGCCCGTCAATCTCACTTGATGGCTTGTTCTTTGATGCACGTATAACACAGATTACAGCGACTGCTCGTGAAACCTGATGAAGTACTTTTTAATTTTGCACGAAACGCGTTTTCATTAATCTCTTTATTAAGAAAGTATCTGCGCTTGCTATACAGTATATATTGGTAATAGCTTTACCGGCCCGAGACTCTTCTTGGGGTTATTGGTTTAGGTTAGACTTGCTTCTCCACGTGGTTTGGAATATATGGAACCGCTGCGGCCTTCCGAATGCTCCTATGCCGGTGATCCGGCATTGCGTCTGAGGAGAGTAGGCACAACTCTCCTCAGGCGCAATGCCGGATCACCGGCGATCATATATTATACTCTTCTCCAGTGAAAGTAAAGCTAATACGCTAGGGAGCGCTTGTAGTTTTGTCTTTTCTTTTTCCTACCATTACAGCGAAAATATACAGCGATGCGACCCTTGTTTGTTTCCATATCTCTGCATAGTAGGAACCTGCTAGACTTCACAATATGTAGTAGAAGGCTTGTCTGACAAAGGAGAACATACAAATGGCTCCCCCCAAAAATCTAGCCATGTCTCTATGATATTGGGAGATGTGGGTAGAGCTCAACATTTGTGAACTTATGGTTATGTTTTTTTCATTCCAATCATATTATGGATTACAGGAGGGCAACCATGCTGAGGAAGGAATCATGCCTGAGACTTATATGGAGTGGAGCGAACCTCCGGCTGCTGAGCCAAAAGCTAAAAAAGCAACGAAGAGACCTGCAAAGCCTACTATTCAGAGACCTGCAAAGATGAAGAGCAATGCCTTGAGCACTGAGGAGCTGATCAAGATGAAGGAGGCTGAGCAACAATACCACACTAGCCTACTGACCATGCAGGTACCTCCCCGGCAGCGCTCACCAAAAGCGTGGCTACCATAGAGGAAACAGAAATTTAAGTGCTATTCTCATCATGCTTCTTCCATTCCCAACCTGGTCGGTGCTGGCTTAAGGGAACAGAGAGCCGGACAAGCATGCGCGGTTCTCATCATTTGTATGGGGATTCCAAGCACAGCCGAGCAAATGTGCTCATCTTTACTCCGAACTCCCATAGAAATAAATTTAAAAATATCCATGTTAACACCTCTCCATTCCCTGCAGTACAACAGATTATCCTTAACACGTATAATGCTAGAACAGTTTCCTGAGCAGTCACAACGAAATATCTAGAGAAGTTAAAAATGGTCCTAAAACATAACTTTTATTAAACCATTAAAAAGACAGTATCTCCACATAGAATACTCCATAGCGCAACACCTGTCCCGCCACAAACGATAAATCAATTGTAACAATACACAAAAGTCTTTATTGTCTTGGGCTAAGGACCAGGAAATATCTGATTAGATAGCTGGTATACCCCTAGCCTGCAAATAACAGGGTTGCTCCGTCAAGGACGTCCCTGTCTGGAACCTTACCCTGTCATAAGTAGTACCCTAGAAATTATTATTATTATTTATTTTAAAGCGCCATTGATTCCAGGGCGCTGTACATTCGAGGGGGTTACATACTATTACATAAGTCAAACGAGTACAGTGATAAGGGATAATGACAATTGGCAGGACAGAGGGAGAGAGGTCCCTGCCCGCGAGGGCTTACAATCTACAAGGAGAGGGAAAGAGACAGGAGGTGAGGGGCAGACATGTCTGTGGAGGAAGTAGTGACAAGTTTAGTGAAGGTTATAGGCAAGCCTGAAGAAATGGGTTGTCAGGTTGCTTTTGAAGCTGGTGAAAGTGGAGGAGAGTCTGATGTGTTGGGGCAGTGAGTTCCAGAGTGTGGGTGAAGCACGGGAGAAGTCTTGGAGACGGTTGTGTGAGGAGCTGATAAGGGAGAGCAGAGGAGAAGGTCCTGTGAGGCGCGGAGAGGGCGTGGGGGGAGACATTTGGAAATTAGGCAGAGATGTATGGAGTGGAGAGGTCGTGGAGAGCCTTTAGGCCAGGGTTAGTAGCTTGAAATGAATTCGCTGGGCAATGGGAAAGCCAGTGAAGGTATTGGCAAAGGGTGGAGGCATGAGGAGTAGCGAGGAGAGAGGTGGATAAGACGGGCAGCAAGTTAAGGATTGGATTGGAGGGGAGCGAAGGTGCTAGCTGGGAGGCCACTGATGAAGGATGTTGCAGTAGTCTAGGCGGGAGATGACAAGGGCATGGACCAGCATTTTTGTAGTTGTCATAGCCGAGGAACGAAATCCCTTACTGTCCTAACAGGTTTCAATCCTCCCAATATGTTACATGAATTTCATCAGGGGAGAAATGGGGGATACAAAATAGAACAGGGGGTGGCACAATATAGAGGAGTCTTCTGATAACAACCAGGTCAACACCAGAAGTGTTCAATGTAGCCTCTAAACAGCACCAACCTCTCAAAACAGTAAGGGCAACAATCGCCTATAGATGGATAGGGAAAAGTACTATGTACTTTGTAATGTGCACAAAGGAAAACCCAAATGGCACCAAAAAATTTAAGATATTAACAACAAAATTGCAAGGTGTGCACAGACAATATTCACAATGAAAATGCAGAATGTGCACAATGCAGTGCACAGTAAAATTGCTTAATAGGTGCACAAAAATTGCAATAGGTGGGTTACGACCTTGTCACGGCGACCACCCTGTTATTTGTAGGCTAGGGCTATACCAGCTATATAATCAGGGCATACTAGGCCTATTTCCTGGTCCTTAGCCAGAGGCAATTAAACATTTTTTGTGTATTGTTACAATTGATTTATCGTTTGTGGTGGGACATGTGTTGCGCTACGGACTATTCTATGTATCTTTTATTAAAAGATATGTTTTTGGACCATTTTTTCCATTCCCTGCAGCCAGTACACACCACCCAGGAAGAGAAGTAGTACAATTGGAATACTCCTTTAAATGTCCTCTACTTAGCAAGACGTAGCTTAAAACCTTTTTGCCTTCAGTTCCATGCCAGTTCTGCATCAAACTTGAAGGAGTTTTCCCATCTGACTGTTTCACAGAGCTTGCGCCTCACTTCCAGCTTCAGGCTCCCACTTCCTGCTTAGGCTGTGGGCAGTTCTGCAGCAGTGACTAGCATTTGGCTTAGTCCCAGACCTGGCTGCTGCCCACCGACTATCTTATGACAACAGATTTGTTGTGTTGGATTGGGAGATAAGCTGGTGCAGACAATGGCATATGTATAGAGGTGTCATTAGGAATAGTTGTCAGCCGAAAAAAAGGTATCTGAGGTTTTGTGACAAATTTTAAATAGACCTTTCCAAAGCAGATACCCCCTCACCAACTGATCTCCAATAAACAACTGTGAACACCAGTGCCAGCTGCTGTAGGGAAAATGCATTATTCCATGGCTGGGCCAAATGCACTTGAGTGTGGGCCGTTCTCTGTCAGTGACTCTACATTGAAGCTGAAAGAAAGGGGACCCCATTCTCTATGATGAAATCATAAGGTGTATGGAAAGGAATTCCGTAAGAGACCGTTCCCTAAGGGTTAATGACAATTTAGGTGACTCTTAAAGGGGCTTTCTGGCGAATGTGAAAAGAAAAGCAAAATCTCATATGACTTGCTTGAATTTTCCCTGAAAGTTTGTGCTTTCCTGTGCTGTATGTAGCCTCTTTTCTCTGCAGCCAAGCAGCAGTATTTCTTGTTTAAAAGTGGTTTCCCTTTGCCCGTAAAAACTACAAGCCCCAGGATCCTTTGCTATGCTTTAACTATCTTTCTGCTCCTTATCTGTCTTAATCAATCCAAAACTCCAACCAAACTTAACGTAGCACTTGGGCATACAAAAAATGTAATGCCACCACATATTAACACCTTTCCTATATCAGATAATAAACAATCCACAGAAACTGAGAGTGTTGGGTATAAAAAATCTCATATTTTATTATTTAACAATTCTAAAATGCAATATATAGATACAAAACAATACATGTCCATAAAAATCCAAAAAGATGACAGATGCAAGAATCCCACCAAGACGTAATGGTATATGTATGATGGTGTAAAAAAATTAATAGTAACCACGATTTGACACCAGCATCCAAATTCTAAACCGATAGTCACACCATTCAAGTATAGTAACACTCCAAATGGACTGAATGAATAAAGGACATGAGGGGACAGCGGTATCAAAGATGCGCTGTCAGATCTTACCAAGGTAGGAAACTGCTCTCCCAGACGCGTTTCGCGTGTAAATAACGCTTCCTCAGGGATGCTGGTGTCAAATCGTGGTTACTCATCTATTAATATTTTTATACCATTACGTCTTGGTGGGATTCTTGCATCTGTCATCTTTTTGGATTTTTATGAACAAGTATTATTTTCTATCTATATACTGCATTTTAGAATTGTTAAATAATAAAATGAGACTTTTTATACCCAATACTCTCAGTTTCTGTGGATTGTTTATTATCCTTATCTGCCTCCTGTCTTCTCTCTCAAAAGCCTTGGGAGTCAGGAACAAATGGTTACACATTCAAAGACCCTCTTGATAAAAGTCACACCCATTTAGTCACTTGATCTCCCTGGCTCAACACAATTTCCTGTGTGAAGACACAGAACTACTGAGCTTTCTGTAATTAAACAGCTGATAATAATAATAATAATAATCTTTATATAGCGCCAACATATTCCGCAGCACTTTACAAATTCAAGGGTAAACGTACAGACATTACACATTAAAAGTACTTACAAATGAGACACAAGGTGTGAGGGCCCTGCTCGTGAGAGCTTACAATCTATTAGGGTGTATGGGTGAAACATACGGTAAGAAGTGCCAAGTTTACAATGGTCCAGCCTTGTTTCATAAATAGGGGGTGGTTTACATGAAAAATGGATGAACCTGCCACCCAGACTGTACATCTATATACAGATAAGTGCCTGTGAGTGCCCAAGTGCAGGGAGTGACAGAGGTGTGTGATAGCAGGTAGGGATCTTGACCGGCCGGACCGAGAAGATGTTTTCTAAGGGCTCTCTTAAAACTATGAGTCTTGTGAATGTGCCTGATCGCCCGCGGTAGCATGTTCCAGAGAATTGGTGCTGCACGTGTGAAATCTTGGAGACGGGCATGGGAGGTTCGGATGATTGAGGAATGTAGTCTGATATCAGCAGCAGAGCGGAGAGCACGGGTAGGGCGGTAGACCGAGACTAGGGAGGAGATGTAGGGGGGGGGGCAGCGTTGTGGAGAGCTGTGAGTGAGAGTGCTGAGTTTATACTGTATCCTGTACTGAATGAGCATCCAGTGCAGTGACTGACACAGGGTAGAGGCATTAGTATAGCGGCTAGAGAGAAAGATGAGCCTGACTGCTGCATTCAGGACAGAATGGAGAGGGGAGAGTTTGCAGAGAGGGAGACCGATAAGCAAGGAGTTACAGTAGTCAAGACGAGAAAGAATAAGAGCAGTAATGAGAGTTTGAGTTGTTTCCACGGTGAGAAAAGTATGGATTTTGGAGATATTCTTGAGGTGCAGGTGACAGGAGCGGGCAAGGGATTGGATATATGGGGAGAAGGTCAGATCAGAATATAGTATAACCCCCAGACAGCGGGCCTGCTGCCTAGGAGAAGTGGTGGTACCACTGATGTGGAACTGTATGAAGATTACAGAAAGTTTAATGGGGGAGATAGTTAAAACATTTTTTTTCCCACTGGACAACCTCTTTGAAGGGGCTTTTCACTTTTAAGCTAATACAACTTTATAGAATAAATACTATAGAAAACCTTTGTAATATAACCATACCTCCCAAGTGACCCTCTTTATTTTCAGCCCAAATCCCTCTTTACTCATTGAAAGTTCCTCTTTTGGACTGTATAGATAAACTTGCAGTAATAATCTTACTCTGTTGCCCCTTATAAAACATCTTTCTATTTCTTTTCTGCATATTAAGCTACGATCTATGTTGTAACATTTTTTTTTTTAAATTTATGCCTTCAAAAGGTCTATATTTGGACCAATTTGTAAATGAAAAAACAGCTCCACTTAATTTTTTTTTTTTAAATTCCTCTCTATGAGCCATAAGTGTCCCGCAAAGAGGTATGTATAGTCCTAGGTGAAAATAGGATCCTGTGGGATTACAAATGCTTTTTCATTTACAGGTCGAAGAGCTGCTGCAGGAAGTGAGATTGAAGGACAAGAGGAGGAACCACATTGATGATTTCTTGCAGAAGATCAGTGACCTCATTGAGAAAATCCCTAAGACAGAGAAGACAGATGTAAGACCTGGACTGACTGTACCACTCTTCTCTCATTCCCCATTCCCTGTATTGTTTGGTTTCTTATACTTATATTTTTGCAGTTAGTGGATCAGTCCTGGCTCCCCAAATCTGTGAAGGTTCCATTTCTGCAGAATCCCTTCCAAGTAAAGGGCAAATTTTACTTCCAACCCCCATCCTCCATCAAGGTGGTCGGAAGTTATCTACTGGGGACTTGCAACAAGCCTGAGATTAATGTGGATGTTGCAGTCACCATGCCACAGGTAAGGACTCCTTTGGATCGTTCATTATTTAGGTCTTAACGGTTATCTGACAGGTCATAAAATTATCATACCCTTGTCCTAAAACCAAAAACAAGACATCAACTGCTTAAGAAGATACTGGCATTACCATCAGTCCAGGTTTCTTTAACCCCAGCAATTAGTTTATATTGCCAGTGAAAGCCATATGGGACTTTACATTTTCCCTATAGTAGTCATAGGTGAAATGTAGCATTATGTGGCAGCCATTAAAGGGGTTGTCTCATCTCAAAATTTCATAGGATGCATGAATGAAATAATGCTGCTTTGCTCTGTCACTTCCTGGTCAAGCTGTCTGTAATTAGCATATGAGCTATTTGTATTCAGACTTCTGCTAATTAGATAAATCTCATGCTGTCAGGACCAGTAGTAATTATTGTCTGTCTGAAAGATCAGATAACAAACAAGCTCTCACTGTCCGTAGTTGTCCTGTGTGATGACATTACTCCCTGCTATCAGATAGAACAAACAGCAGAGAGAAGAAGTACAGAGGTTGGTCACTTGGGAAACTAGAAAGCCCTCAGAAGGTGTTTAAATCACTTGTAGTTCCTCAACCCAAAAAAAATGAACAAAGCAATATATTTGGAAAACGTCTTCATTTAGTGTTCCCTACATGTTGAAAGCTAATCTTTGTAGCGAGACAACCCCTTTAATATGAATGACTTTCTATGTCATGTATTAGACATGACCAGTCCACCAGAGTGGGAGCCACCTTTACAGAGACACAGTGAGGTTGGCTCTTACAGAGCAGCTCAATGTTTTTGATTCCTAGAGAGGAGTTTTAAAGGGGTTGTCTCAATACAAAGATTAGCTTTCAACATGTAGGGAATGGTAAATTAAGACTTTTTTCATATACATTGCTTTGCCTATTTTGCACTCTCGTGAACATTGTAGATATCGGGGTGCAGGAGCGTTCTGGATTATTGTAGTGTGGTTTATGCCAGATCATCAGATTTTCAGGAGTATTTGATGATTCCAATAACATTTACTCATGTTGCACAGGAAATACTCCAAGCTAAAGATAACATGAACCAGCGGTACCTGAGGAAGAGGGCGCTATATCTGGCCTACATCGCTGCAAACCTGGCAAAAAGCAAGATCTTCAGCAGTGTTAAGTTTGCCTATATGAACAGCAACCACTTGAAACCGGTGCTGCTGTTGAGGCCAGAGGGTGAGTAGCAGACCTGGCTTTGCAGTTAGGAGTCCCCCCATCTCTTCTTAACCGTAATTACTATTATATAAGTATAAAGGGGTATTCCAGGATTTGCTATCCCCTTTGACTTCTGTTATCTCCACGATCCTTAAAATTAAGGAGCTGCAGATCTAAGTTAGCACTGCTTTACCTTCATTGTTTTTCCCTTTAAAATGGCACTGTGGCCATTCTGGTCCAGAGAGTTACAGCGCAGCCCCATTTTAATGAAAGACTGCAGTTCTCTGCAAGGCTTGGGTGGCGAGATTAGACCCATGTTGATAAAGTGATTCCATAGCATAACAATTTGCCATCACTTTATGAGATAGAAATAATCTTTCAGGACTACTGGAATGTTTTTTTTTTTTTTTTTTCTGAATTCACATGAATTTTTTTTTTAATTCATTTTTTGCCATTTATTGACCACAAATAGATTTTAAAAGGACAAATTGAAACTGGATTATATTTGAAAGTTGCTGAAGTTTTCTTTCTGTAATGAATTATAGAGGATAACTCCTTTAAAGAAATGTTACAGTACTGGTCCCCCATTTTTTTCAGAATTTTTAATTCTCTCATCCTCCGACAGGTAAGGATGAGAAGTTGGTGACGGTTTGCATTCACGTCTGTCTTCCTCTTGGAGCGTTTAGCTTTAAACAATTCTATCCCAGCAAGAACAACGTGCGGACTGCTTGGTACCGGAAGGATAAAAAATATGGTAAGAAACAAAAGTAGATCTTGTGTCTGTACTGGGGATACCAAGGAATTATTAAAGGGGAAATCCGCCTACAGTCATCAGACTCTGTACAAGAAGTGAGGGTTCTGTGCGACTGATACTTACATGACTTCCAAAATAAAGGAACATTATAGACAAATGCAAACAAGCTAGGTCCCCAGCTGAGCTGAGGTAAACTTGCCACTGGTGATTAGGCTCTCACAATTTGGTCAAAGTGTGCACTAAGAACCTCATATTATATATATGTATTTGTATGTGTGTGTGTGTGTGTGTATATGTATATATATATATATATATATATATATATATATATATTATAATATATATATATATATATATATATATATATATATATATATATATACACATATATATGATGTAGCAGTAATCCAGTTTAAAAAGTCACATATTTAGGGGCCTCGTAGTTTTCATATATCCTGATCTAAGACCTTCTTTGTTGCACATAGCAATCACTCAGAGCTCCCCTTTCATTTTTTCATTTGCAGAGTGCTGCTGTTTCTTTTTTTGTATGTTTCCTTTTCCTACAGTGTATCACCCCCATCAGAAGTGATCACTCAAGCCCAGTCATCCAACTTTTTTTTCCTATCTTCCCCCACAAAAATTACAAAATCTAATTATTGGTACCCCAAAATACAGCTCATCCGAGCCCTGATATGTCAACATTGATGAATAATTAAAAAGTTACAGCTGATTATGTGGCAGTGAAAAATAGACTCCATAGACTTTGATGGCATATTCTTTTCTATGGGAGCTCTGGGTACAGCCGAATGCACCACTTACTTGTTCTTGGGACATCCATAGAACAGAATAGAATTGTGTGTGAGCTTGAGTGGCTCTCCGTTCTTAGCTGACAATTTCAGGGGCATGTTCCCAATAAAAGTGCTGGTCCTAGTGTTATACCAGCAAAGTCTATGGTGGGAACTCCCCCTTAAGGAAAATTTTAGGTTATGGAGTTAATAGTGAGGGTGATCTGTTTTTGGAAACCGCTTATGTCCCAGCATTTCAAAGACCACTCGTTGATTCCAGCCTGTGCTGTGTAATGCTACACTGGCCCAGGAGTAATGAGGGGAATAGATGGTTGTGTGCTCTGTGTAGTCCACTTGTCACCACTATTCTAACAGATCATGTTCATTTGTGTTCTTCATTTCTTAAACAGAGGGAACCAATGAGCCACCCACTCCCCACTATAACAATGCCTTCCTGTGTGACCTGACTATGGAGCAGCATTTTCACCACCTGTCGAGCTACATGTCTGACTTCCCTGGCATGAAAGATGGCATCTCTATCCTGAAAGTCTGGTTACGCCAGCGGCAGCTTGACAAGGTATGATGTGAGGATCAATGGGTAAAAGGAAGGGTGATCAACTGTAAGCTATAAAGCTTGTAGCCTCTGATTATTCTATGAAATATTGGGTACATGTGAAAATATTTTTACTGTATTTCTTCAGGGTCATGGAGGCTTCAATGGGTTTGTGGTGTCCATGCTTGTGGCCTATCTTCTCTCCAGGAATAAAATCAATAAAGCCATGAATGGATATCAGATTCTGAGGAACACCCTGCAGTTTCTAGGTATGGCGACTCTATTGACTGTCCTGCTGACATCATTGTATTGAAGTAACTAGAACGACACCAGAAATTAGATTAACATATGTCTGCAATGTTTTGAAACCTAAACTGAGGGGCGTACATTTGTCTCCACTAAATGTTAACTTCTGCATTAACACCTCGTAGAATTGTAGATTGACCACCTGGCTCACACTGAACAATACTTAAGGGGGACTTGAGTTCTGTGATATATAGGGTTATATGATAGAGAGTAGCTGAGCTCTGTGATATATAGGATTATATGATAGAGGAGAGGAGCTGAGCTCTGTGATATATAGGGTTATATGATAGAAGAGAGGAGCTGAGCTCTGTGATATATAGGGTTATATGATAGAGGAGAGAAGCTGAGCTCTATGATATGAAGGATTATATGATAGAAGAGAGGAGCTGAGCTCTGTGATATATAGGGTTATATGATAAAGGAGAGAAGCTGAGCTCTGTGATACATAGGATCATATGATTTGGAGCAGGATTTCTGAGTAAAAACCAGAGAAAATACTGACTGGACTCCTCATACTCACTGACACTCGCACACATTCTCTGTAATACTCATATTCACTTCACTACGTGTGCACTCCTTACTTTTTCTCACTTCCATATTCTTGCATGTTCACACTTATGCCCTTAAGCATAATAATTTGTTCTTAATGTTTTCTGAAATATTTTGTGTATTTTTCTGCAGCAAGCACAGATTTGACAGTCAATGGAATTACAATGTCAAAATCCACAGGCTCCTTGGTAAGTGTTGCTGCTACAAGGTGCTGATTGCATTTTACATTTAAAGGGAATTTGCCATCTGGTAAAAGCCCTTCTGAGGCCGGTGCTTGCACAACTCACCCTTATTCATGTCTATGGGAGTTCTAATTATACCTGAACACACATAGAAATGAATGGGTAAAACTGTACAATTGCGGCCATATCCACATTCTCTGAGACCGCTTCATAGCTCACATTTTTTGTAGAGGTTTTTAGTTATTGTCAGAATCAAGGTTTGCGGGGCGAATATGATTGAGAGATTTTTTTTTTTTTTTTTGATTGCCGTGCTTTGAATGCTGCCACTTTTTTAGTGTCCAGCTACAGGGTAGAATGATTTAATAAAACATGAGTGGTGATCTAACGTCTGTATTCTTTCCCTGTTTTAGCCCTCCATAGAAGATTTTCACCAAGCGTTTCAAGTTGTATTTGTTGATCCTCTGGGAGTTGTAAATCTCTGCGCTGATATGACGGCTGCCAAATATCATCAGGTGAAAAATCTGGAAACAACTTAGTCTACCAAGTGCTATTTATTAAACATGTGTCCGTTCTTGAGCGATAGTGGCGGTCTCTCATCTCTGTCTCCAGTAGCAGGACCACTAGTATACTTGTTCCAGCTATTACAAACTCTGTGTTTTAGTCTTTAGCTGTAGAGGGTGTCTCCTAAAAGGGTTTTACCACAATGTAAAATTGATGTGGGAAGCTTGTAAATAAATAAGCATTTTCATTATTCTTAAAAATTCTGCACCATTTTTGTTTTAGCTGCTACTACTATTAGTGATCCATAGTGTACAGCTCGTTTCTAGGGTATGAGAGATCCTTAGTCCTGGCCGCACATGCTTAGAGATCGCCTCCCCTCTCAGACAGCTACTCTGTCTCTTCCCTGCTTAGTAATCACACACACTCACTGCTGAGCAAGTGTTCAACACCAGGTGCTTTTATTCTTCACCTGTCCTCTACTCCTTAGTAATCACACACACACTAAGGCCATGTTCACACGGCTTATTTGGGCACGTATTTCAACCATTAATTCGCGGCGTACTGAGCAAATTACGGTCTAAAATACGGCCCAGTTATTACAGTAATCCACAGTTCTCTATGAGAACTGTGGATTACGTCTCCTCTCCCCGCTCGGCGAATCCGCCGCGGGGGGAGATAAGTGACATGTCATTTACTAGCGGCGTATACGCGCCGCTAGTAATGATGGTCTATGGGCCGACGAGGTGCCGGCCCCCCGACCCCGTCTACACGGCATAATTGTGGGGCGTAATTATGCCCCGCAATGAAGCCGTGTGAACATAGCCTAACTTACTGCTGAGCAAGTGTTCGACACCAGGTGCTTTCATTCTTCATCTGTCCTCTGTACTCCTTAGTAATAACACACACTAACTTACTGCTGAGCGAGTGTTCAACCCCACATGTCATTCTACACCCATCCTCTATACTCCTCTATAATTAGTCAAATAGTACAAATATTTAAAAGGAAAAAAAAAAGAAACCTCAATCAGGTATGTGCAGTGAGGAGGGAAAAAATGGATTTGAACTTAGGACCCTTATGCTGAAAGGCAGAAGTGCTAACCGCTCAGCTGTGTTGTAGCTACTCACAGCTCTTTACATAAATAGACCTTTGAATGGAGTGAGCTCACTGTGGGGAATAGCGTGATTATGTCAAGCCTGCTGGGTCATATGATATGCAGTTCAAACAAATCATACATATCCCCTTTTAAACACACTGAAAGCTGAAGCAGAACAAACCAGTCATGAAATGCCTTAGTGGTAAAAGCCTTTAAAAGAAAAATTGTTGTTCTTCTAAAATTTGGAGTTCCCTTGAACCTAGGGAATGTTAATGATGGTAATGTCTTTTCTATCCATATAGATTCAGTTCGAGGCTAAGGAATCTCTAAGGGTCCTAGATGACCCCAACACCAATGGTTTTCTTCTCACCCTCACAGTACCCAAGCCTTTTGTGAGAACCTTTGATCATGTTTTCCAGTAAGTATAACAGTGACCTGTTTCTTTTTGATAAGTGAGATGCAGTCTTTGGAATGGTCTGTGACGTCCCCTAGGGATAGAGTAAACCATTTTCTATATGTTTGGTTGTTGAATATTTGGTATTTTAAATGAATTGAAGCCGTTTGTGCTGGGGTCATGCAAAATATTTAGGGTATGTTCACACGGTGTAATTGCAGCGCGCATTCGTCGCGTATTTGCGCTTTATACGTGGCGAAATCCGCGCTGCAATTACGGTAATTCATAGCGCTCATAGAGAACTATGAATTACGCGTCATCTCCTATTGTATGTCCGGGGAGAGAAATGTCTGCCTACTTCTTTACGGCGCTGATAATAGAAGGGAATGGGGCCGGCCCCCCCTGTCCTTGAATTATGCGCTAATCAGCGCGTACTTTCAGAACACCTGGTGTACTGCGGCGTGTACAGTTCGCGCTCCAGTATACTGTGTGAACATACCCTTATAAGTATCTAAATCACTGGGAAATTATAATTTCGTCTTCACACTGTGGGGTCTTGCATGGCATGCTTTTGCACCTGCCTTGCAGCTTTTTCTGTGCTCACCATACCCTAACCTCAGTGGTTTTAGTAGCAATTTCTCAATCATAAATGTAATTAATAAAAAAAAAGTCAAAATTAAAGCTTGTGTTTTTTTTTTTTGGTACTTTTCAAGACTTGACAAAAGGGGTGTTGTCACCATACAGTTTCACAGAGCCTGCTTTTCACAGGCAGCTTCAGGCTCCTACTTCCTGTTCATTCTGTGGGTGCTTCTACATCAGTGATTGGGATATTAGGTCTGCTTTTCCTAGCTGAGGTGGCTGTACTGACATTAGTGGTGGAGGGATCTAAACAGTAGGGTAGAAGGCTACAGAGCTCTAAAGGGTTAAAGTTTGACAGCAAGAAAAATCAACAAGCTTCTGTGCTGCTAACGGTTTGTTCACACTGTGTACTGTGCCGGCCCCATAGACATTCATTGTCAGTGGCGCTTATTCACCGCTAACAATTGACATGTCACTTTTCTCCCCCGGCGTACAATGCAATCGTATTCTACGCACAGGGGGACTACGCGTAACCCATAGCTCTCTGAGAGCTATGGATTACCGTAATTGCGGCTTATATAATGCGCAATATGTTGTGAAATGCGCACCAAAATAAGCCGTATGAACATACCCTAATAAGACACGAGTGACATCGCCATCCCAGCTAGAGCTGTATAGCTTGGTAGAGCAGAGAGAAGCGTGTATACACAAGCAGGAGATAAGAACTGCTCTAGCTCTGAAATGAAGGAAAATCGGAACAGCAATGTATTTGGTAATAGTCTTTATTGACCTTTGTCTGTTAGGATGAGTTTTACAGCTTATCAATGTATGCACAATTGCTTCCATTCACTGACAGCAAACATGTATTTAGAAACCGCTGCCAAACTGTTGTCTATACAGTCATTAATGGGGTTGTCCATGATTTTGAATAAAGGGTCTGCTGGTTAGAAGGAGTAAAAATACAAAAAATAACCCTTAAAGGGGTTGTCTCCCTACAAAGATTAGCTTTCAACATATACAGAACAGTAAATGAATACTTTTTTCAAATATATTGCTTGTTTATTTTGATCTCTTGAGGAGATAAGAGAGCTTTTATCTGCTGTGAATACACTCGGGTTTCTCTAGGTTACTGACCTGCTCTCCCCTGCTGTTTGTCTTATCTGACAGCAGGGATGATGTCAGAACTGCGTGTGTTATCTAATCTAACAAACAAAGGAGACTAATTAGATAAACATCTAAACAAGTTGCCTGAATGAAAGCTGCTTTTGGCTCTATAAAACAGTGTGGTGAGACAGGCGCTTTAGCTCACCTGTAATGCAGTCTTTCTTCCAGTGGCTGAACTCCTCCGGTACTCCCTGCTGATAATGTCATGTGACGTTGCAGCAAATAACTGGTCTCAGCCATTATGAGATGAGGCCATTGAGTGACTGCAGCTTCATGTAACTAATGATGTAACTTGACATAATCGGCGGGGACCAGCGGCTAATGGAATGGTTGCGGCTTCAAGGGTGAGTTACATTTTTTTTTTTTTTTTTTTGTTTCAAATATGACATTCTTGTTTTCAACATCATGGACAACCTCTTTAAGCCTTAGTTATAAAAGGTTGGGCAACCTCTTGAAAGGAACGTCATTGACCTCTCTGATTTTTGATATCACAAACTATTTATCTCCTGGTCCATGTCATCTCTGATCAGCTCCATGTTCTGTTTTAGCATCAAACACGTGGCTGTGCTTCATAATACCGCCAAAAAGATGAAGTTGATGAATGAACTGCAAGACACGGGAGGGGATTATATTTCAGCCACTCTGCCCTTCATCTTGTCTTTGCTGAAAAAGGGCTTGGACAAGCGCTTGGTCCTTCTTTCACATGCACTACCACAGACGCCAGAGGTAAGCTGACCAAGAGTAATGGGTGGGTAACTACGGGATTTACCCCCTACGGCACAGGTTTTCAATCGGATTTAAAAACTGTTTTCGGATTTGAAAGCCGTCTGTAAACCGTCTGTCAGCCTTTTACATTGGGTTAAATAGAAAATCCATGCAGCAGTTCACACTGCATGGATTTTCCACCGGATGATTTTTTAAACCACCGGTGGTCCGAAAAACTTTTAACATGTTCATTCTTCCGCCCGGTTTTCGGGCGGAACATAAACATGTGAGTGCTAAGGGGGACAGCTTGAATCCGCAAACCGGAGACAAAAGTCGTCCCCCCTGCATGCCAAAAAAAAGATCAA
The DNA here is from genome assembly GCA_025379985.1 of Phyllomedusa bahiana. Classification (NCBI taxonomy): domain Eukaryota; kingdom Metazoa; phylum Chordata; class Amphibia; order Anura; family Hylidae; genus Phyllomedusa; species Phyllomedusa bahiana. The sequence goes on from JAODAL010001633.1 coordinate 181,638, forward strand.
ATACCAGTCAGCATTTCCCGATTGGTATTTGGTCTTTGCCGTGTAAACACATCCTTAAGGTTGCAGTCATTTTTGGTTTTAGTTTTTTGCTCCCCGCCTTCCAAAAACTTTAACTTTTTTTTTTTTTTTTTCAATGGTTTGTTTTTTCTAGTACAAAATGCACTTTCTATATATATGATGTTATCTAGATTCTACAGGTTGATTCAGTTCTGGCAATACCAGATATATAGGGTTTTTGTTATGTTATAGTACCATAAAAAAATCCAAATCAAATTTTTGCTGCCGCGCCCTTTTCTGCGGCCAATAACTTTTTCACACTTTAACCTAAGGACCTGAGTCAGAGTGCATTTTTTATGCGGACTGAAGTGATAACCACCAGGGTGCTTAGTAAGTAGAAGGCTGCTGACATGTTACTGGCTAGTGATAATGTGATCACCCTCTGTCAGGTTTGTATGGAGCAAAGGATGCAGACAAGAACCGCTCTGATTATATAGCAGCTTAGCTACTCTCCTGGCAGTAAGTGCTGTATAAGGAGATGCATCTTGCTGCAGATCCTGCTGCTTTCCACAGCATCTCCTCTGATGCTGCGCTGGGTACAGGGACAGCGGAGTGTACAAGATTGGTCTGCCTACTCATAAGAAAGACTAAACTGCTATCCATAAGTGTATGCGGGATGAGCATGGAACAGTAGTCATAGAAGTCTCTTTGTGATGCACACCTTCTGTGGCTCAATTCTCTCTTTTTTTTTTTTTTTTTTCTGTCTCATTCATACAGCGATGATGTTTTACTTATTCAACTTCATAATCAGACGATGTTGTTGTATGCGAATATGTTGCTTTAATACCCTTTAACATCTATGTAATACTCTTTATATGTTCACATTATTTGTTATTTCTGGAAAAGTTTTCTGCACTAAATACAGTTAAACAAAAAATAAAAGCAATAATAGGTGTATTTCAGAACGGGGTGGCTTAGTGGTGGTGAATGCATGTGCACGCTCTTGAGAGTGCAATGTACAATCGAAAGTCAGGGAAAGGAGCTTCTAGCACAGCCTCAACTGCAAAGAAAAATGGGGAAGTTGTGTTAAATGTAAAAAGTGGATGCAATGATTCAGTGATCTCAAAGCCTTATATTATCAGGGCTGTGGAGTTGGGAGTCGGTGCCCATTTTGTTGGAGTCGGTAAAAAAATGGACCGCCTCCCAAAATATATAATAAATTGTCCCAGTTAGTTCAATGCAGAGACAAGAGCAAGAGAAATTGGTTCTTGCCTGTGCTGCTGCTCCCATATCTTCAGCTTCATCACATGAGAAGTGTAATTGATGACACGATGCAGGCAAAATGCTGCCACAGGGGAAAAGATTCCGCTCCCATGGCAAACAGATTGACCAGATTTCAGCAAAATTTTTCACTTCATATTTACAATTTATTAGTTTTTGTGTTCTAAAGTTATATCCTATAAATATATTTTACATCGACAACCAAAAGGGTAAGAATGTTTTGAACTTGTAACTTTCAGGCTCCATATCTCACCATCCATGTGAGACTCCCATCATTTTATAGACAATCATCTTGGCTCTCATACATAACTTTTACCTTTAGCTATTTAGCATCTACTTAGTTCTGCAGATTCTTCTCATGTAACTGCATTGTTACTGTTTTGTTCCTGGTGGTGGAACAATCTTTTCTTCTTGTTACTACAAATTACAGTACAACCTGTTTTCACATTCCCTAATAGCTCAGTGTGTTAATAGGCTGAAAAGGTCACTGGTTCGAGCAGCCATGAAGAAGATTTCCCAAGAAAAGAGAAGCATCAGCATCCAGCTCATTGATAGCGTCTCTGGACCATGACAACTGCCAAACTGCATCATTTGAGGCCCTGACAGCTGGAAGAATATGAAATGAAGTCCATCCATTCCAAAGCCAAGAGGTGACGTCCAGGCAAAACAAGTCTCAGTTCTAAGTCAACAGACACGGCAGTGGAGTTGGCTTGTAGGCTTCGTAAGAGTGAGATCAGACGTCCATGCAAGCACCATGCATCATGCATTACACAGGTCTGGAATAATGCCCGAAAAAAAAGGGGAAGAAGCCGCGACTTCAATCTCGTCATAAGAAGCATCAGCAAAGATTTCGCAAAAAAGTATGAAAAATGTAAGTTTGGAAACGGGTGATTTGGAGTGATGAGATGAAAGTCAATAGACCGGGCTTTGATGGGGGCAAATGGGTCTGGAAGAATCAAGGGAAAAGGGGGCTAGGATCGAGAAGCTGGAAGAACTGTCAGGTTCAGTAGAAGAAGCCTGAGGATATGGGTATGTTTCACAGCCAAAGATGTTGGATACTTGACCAGGATTGATGGTGACCTCAATGCTTAGCTATATGTGAGTGTCCTACAAGATGAGGTTCTTCATACACTCGAGTACTGTGGGGAGGAAAAGGACGACGCAGTGTTCCAGCAGGACAACGACCTGAAATGGACGTCAAGGTTGGGGAAGGAATGGTTCAATGACAATTAAGTAGAGTTGCTGTATTGGCCTCTATAGTCTCCAGACCTCAACCCAATCCAACACTTGTGGGTAGAGTTGAAGAAAATGCTGTATTCCTATCCAAATCCAGTCTGCACCAACATTGAGAACGTGTAGAAGAGACCTGGGATCAGATTTTGGTCAAGACATGCTTGAATCTGATCCAGAGCCCAGAAGGATTCAGGCAGTGCTGAAAGTCAAATTTAGATTTTTTTTTTAGGATCAAAACAGTAACAGTGCAGTTACATGACAAGAATCTGTAGAACTAAGCAGATACTAATACGAAAAAATGGATGTATAAAATAGTCAAGATGATTGTCTATAAAATGATGGTAGCCTCGCGTTCAAAGCTGTAGTGGTGGGTGAGATATGGAGCCTGAAAATCAAAAGTTAAAAACATTGTTACCCTTTTGCTTGTCAGTGTCTGTTTTACCTGAATAGCTTGATTATTGTATCATAAGGTGATAAAAAGCCTGATGTTACCATTTTACTACAGTAAAGTTATCACTTAAACATGCGCCGTGTATGAGGGAGTCAGGAGTCGGTGTCAGGAAAATTGAGGAGTCGGAGCTTTGGCTTACCGACTCCTCAGCCCTGCATATTAAGCACAAGCGAACATTGGACGCATATTGGAAGTGTTTTCTATTTTATTAGAAAACAATTTAGAAATGGTGTTGAAGATTTCCAAATCATTGCATTCTTGTTTTCTCAGAATTTTACAGAACAGCCCAACTTTTTTTTTTTTTTTTTTTTTTTTAAATTGGGGTTGTACTTGCCAGCTGTAATGAATTGTATGGCAGAGATCAATGCTATAGGAGTCGGCCACTGTGAGAAGGTAAATGATAGGGAGGAGCTACAAAACTTCATAGAATTGCCTCTGTTAGCAGAAATAGGCACAATCCTCTTATTTGGCAAAAAGACATGTACGCATTGATGACCTATCATAGCCATCACTAGCTCTACAGTGTATGTACTGACTATTCTTTTGTTTTTTTTCCCCCACTTTTTATGTGGGATATAAACAAGGAACCAGCAAAACACGAGGACATTGGCCGCCTAACCGTGGGACTGATGCTTTCTCCAGATTTCTTTTCCAGTGTCTTGGAGAAGGGACCGGCTGCAGATAGCCCAGAGGTAAACATAATAATAATTCTGCGACAACTATTTGTACCGAACATCATCGTAATAGAGCATATGGATGCTGACCACAGCTTTATCTGTTCCTGGGGTTTCTGCGGTGTTAAGTTTACTTTCAGAAGAGGTTCCTGGTGAAACAACCTTTTTAAAAGGATACTACCCTTCATTATTATAATTTTTCACAAATTGACACAAGAGACTTATTTGATATGAGTTTTTTTTTTTTTTATGTTCCTTTATGTACACATGACTTCTTGGTTTGTCTCACCTGATTTTTCGCTCTGTGAGCTCTGATGGCACAACCGTGAGCATTGCTTGACAGTTCACTATGGCCTGAGAGGTGTAAGTGTTATCAGCAGGACCTGATAAGCGTGAAGAAAGCTGGAAACCTCACCAGTGCAGAAAAAAGATTCATTATCTTTCCATTGGTGCCCGGTCTGTCGAGTCTAATCTTTATTTGGGCCTGTCTAAAGAACAATAGAGCGATCATTCTATCATTACCTACTATTTGACTACATAGAGATAAGCTGCAGTAAACTGGCAATAGTTTACTTGGCCATTCAAGAGTTTTACCTCTTCACTGTCATAGCTAGAAAAGGCCAATATTGTACATGTAATCTTAATTGCATAGGAATGCCGAAATAAATAAATAAATAAAAAAAATATTTCCACAACTTCTAAAAGAATATTGTTTAATAAAATACCCAAAATTACAGCAAATTTATCACACGGCATGAGCCACCATGATAAATATGGTGCATTTTCCCACCGTCTAATTTTTAGACAATAGTTTAAGTCCCCCTCTATTTATTTTAAAAAGTACAGAATAAAGGATTGTTTATTTTTTTTTTTTATCCGTTGGTGAGTACAGAAATCTTCTTTACTTGTAGGGTAAGTTCACACAATGGATTTAATTGAGGAATTCAGTGTGGATTTTGCATTGGATTCCTTTATAAAATCCTCGTGTAAACCGCCTACCATCATTTGACTGGCCAACCTTTTATCAGATTCCGCTATGTAGCAATGTCGCAGGTTTGCCCTGTTAATATTGGGCCAACCCGCATAAAAATCAGGCAAATACCACCTTTTGTAAAGTATAAATACCAAAAGAAATTGGAGGCATCGCCTCAGAATTCTGCTGAGAATTACTCAGATTTTTCCGATAGGAAAGTTCGACGGGTGACCCTACCCTTACTGTTTTAACTTGTATTATGATGCTGGTTGTAAGCCAGCGAGAGATTTTATTAATTTATATAGCACCGTTCTATTCCATAGCGCTGTAAAGAGATGTCATTATTCACATTGGTCCCTGTCCTTACTGTAAAAACACCTACAAAAAATGGGACATTACTTACTCACTGTATCTTACAGTACATATTAACCTAATAGTATGTTTTGAGTGTGGGGGAAACTGAAGCACATGGAGAAAACGCCCGCAAACATGGGGAGAACATACTAGTGGGATTTGAACCCAGGGCCCCAGTGCTAACCATTGAGCCAATGCTGCTAATATACTCATTAGTATTTCTATTCCTTTCTAGTCCATATACAACCTTCTCTGCTTTCATTTTTACCAGGCTGCAGATTTCAGAAGTTTCTGGGGAAAAAAGTCCGAGCTGCGTCGGTTCTGGGACGCGTCTATATGTGAGGCTGTAGTCTGGCCTGCAAGCAGCGTAGAAGAGAAACGCCGCATTCCTGAACTCCTCATCAGATACCTTCTCAACCTGTGAGTGCTGAGAACACACAAGGATATATGGGCGGGCATGCTAAATGGCAGTTTAGGTGTCTGAACATTGGGTCTGAAGGCTTTTAGGTCCTCCTACTGTGACTCACTCTAGTGTTTTGAACACGCTTTGGTCCCCAGGACATTGCCAGACACTCAAGCTGGGGTTCCAGTAAAATGGCACTGTCATACTTAGGATCCCCAGTTGTTTGTACATTAACCCTTCACTATGGCTCCCAGCTCAGAGGGGATTAATTACCACTGTTAAAAATAAGTTGAGCCCTAATTCTTGTCTTGCGTATCCCTTTGCGATGAGTTTGATTTGTAAATGTTCTCGTCTCGAGCAGCTGCACTCCATTGTTCAGGTCCCTGTTTTTTACTCCTGCATATACTCCAGGGCCTTGTTTTGATGTATTGTATTCTATTCTACTTTACTTCATTTAAATTTACTTTACCTTTGTAATAGAAAGTAGCCTCAAAAGGGCTATCCTGTCCTTGTGGGGGTCCAAATTATCTTAAAAATAACAAAAGGTGCACCGAGAAAACACATCACAACATGCCTTGCTGCTATGAAAGTGCTTTCTGATTTTATTCACAAAATGGTGGTTTTTTATACCCTTTTGCAAATGAGTAGATAAGAAGGCATCACATGTACCTGGCTGTGAGGGTCTATTGGCACGTCCTTATCTATGGACCACTCCTCACAGCTTCAGGAATGTCTGAACACAGGGTGTAACTTCTGACTAGGCGCCATCTTGGATTACCCGACGATCTATACAAACTACTACAGACGGCCATTTTGTTTAACACATTAATAACAAAAGGTATACATACAGCTTTTACATGCTGTACTATATAGGTATGTGCCTATGTTATATATAATATGTATATGTGAGGTATATACTAACTAATACATTAAAATAGAGACACAAAGGATCACACATATATATAACCTTTGTTCCCATCCACAACACCTTCATGTCCTTTATCTCACATTAGGTGGTTATGATTTCTATCTTTGTTTTGTTGATTATATATTGGATAATTACCTGTTAAAGTTGGTGATTTTTGTTTTCCCACTCCATTTATTCTGCTCTCTTGCTGATTACATCTGCATTGTTTGCATCTGGTTTACTTTATTTCATTTTTTTCAATTTAAATATCGATGAACTTTTTGAATTTTTTTTTTCCCCCAAACTTTCTTAGACATGCCAATCTTCCTGAACCCACCATCTCCTATACAAGCAACCTCCTGGACTGTGTGCTAGCCAAGGAAAAGAAGGTGACCACACATGGCTTTACAATATTATCATCATCTCACATAAAACTTTACCATTCCTAGGCAGTTATGGATCTGCTCTTTTGCTTCTTTAGAGTGTTATAGTGGTCTTGCATGTTTCAGGTTGATACAGGAGAGGAACAGATGCTGAGTGCCATCCAGTCTTATGATGACCTAAGCAGGAAGCTTTGGAGCCTGAATGATTTGCCGCTCACGGTCACTGCAGTACAGGGAACACATCCAGCACTCCGCTACACAGATGTAAGCTTTAATTATATGTTGTCATGATCATGTGCTCGCTGCTGTAATACCATACCCATCAAATATTTTCCTCTAAAATGCAGTGGCTCCTCAGGGTACAATATTTTCTCCATACAGTGGTCTTCCTGGGGCATTGTATCCGGAAACTACTCTCCCTATACAATGTCACAGACACTGCTGATCTGTGGCCCTTGTGATTGATGGAAGATTCAGCTAATTATGAACATTTTACATGTACGACCCCTGTATTAGTGAAGTGCATTCAGTGATTGGCGGTCTAGTAGCGCCTCTCTACAGTACAGTGTGGTAATACATGTCCTGTACTGCTTTTACATGTATCAGTGTAGTACATGCAGTGATTGGTCTAGTAATGCCTCTCTAGAGTAGAGTGCGGTACTACATGTCCTGTACTGCTCTTACATGTATTAGTGAGGTGCATGCAGTGATTGGCGGTTTAGTAGCTCCTCTGTACAGTACAGTGCGGTATTACATGTCCTGTACAGCTCTGACATGTATTAGTGATGTGCATGCAGTGAATGGGGGGGTCTAGTAGCACCTCTCTACAGTACAGTGCGGTACTACATGTCCTGTACTGCTCTTACATGTATTAGTGAGGTGCATGCAGTGATTGGCGGTTTAGTAGCTCCTCTGTACAGTACAGTGCGGTATTACATGTCCTGTACAGCTCTGACATGTATTAGTGATGTGCATGCAGTGAATGGGGGGGGTCTAGTAGCACCTCTCTACAGTACAGTGCGGTACTACATGTCCTGTACTGCTCTTAAAAGTATTAGTGAGATGCATGCTGTGATTGGCGGTCTAGTAGCTCCTCTCTACAGTACAGTGCGGTACTACATGGCAAGTGTAAAAGTTTAGTCAACTCACCTATTGACACAGTCCAGCAGAGTATTGTGGAAGCACACGATCCCAACGCCAGCAGGCCATCAGCAAACAGCAGCAGAGATTAACCAATGAAGGTCCGATGATCAGCGCTCATAAAATCCAAAAGGTTTATAAAACAGTTCAGATTTTATGAGCGCTGATCATCGGACCTTCATTGGTTAATCTCTGTGGTACTACATGTTCTGTACTGCTCTTGTGCCAGGTTAAACAGCTCCTCTGGGCACCAGTGGAGGGCCCTGTTTTCTTTTTGCTGATTGCATATAAAGTACAAAGAAGCTCATAACCGCATAATAGAAGGTGAATTCCAGCAGCTCTTTCTGACTGTTATATGTAAGGACCTGCTTTATCTGGATGAGTTCTCTCCTTCCTTTTCTCTAATCTGCATTTTGGGGTTTTAGAACCAATTACCAGTTTTCCATAGAGTTTTGTTTACAACATACAGTGGTCGTCCCAGAGCCGGTTTATATTGTATGTTGAGGGAGCACTGTAATAAAATAACCTCAGTAAGGTTAAAGTGCTCGTATCTGCCTTTTCCAAAATCTAGCCAATAACCAGTTTAGCAGCCACCACGACTCCCACATAAGTATGCATACCCTTTGCGGGAGCTGTAGTGGTAGCCAGATTTTTTTCCTACTCAATGGCAAAAGATATACACTCACCGGCCACTTTATTAGGTACACCATGCTAGTAACGGGTTGGACCCCCTTTTGCCTTCAGAACTGCCTCAATTCTTCGTGGCATAGATTCCACAAGGTGTTGCAACGATGCTCAATTGGTACCAAGGGGCCCAAAGACTGCCAAGAAAATATTCCCCACACCATGACACCACCACCACCAGCCTGAACCGTTGATACAAGGCAGGATGGATCCATGCTTTCATGTTGTTGACGCCAAATTCTGACCCTACCATCCGAATGTCGCAGCAGAAATCGAGACTCATCAGACCAGGCAACGTTTTTTCCAATCTTCTACTGTCCAATTTCGATGAGCTTGGGCAAATTGGAGCCTCAGTTTCCTGTTCTTAGCTGAAAGGAGTGGCACCCGGTGTGGTCTTCTGCTGCTGTAGCCCATCTGCCTCAAAGTGCGCCGTACTGTGCGTTCAGAGATGCTCTTCTGCTACCTTGGTTGTAACGGGTGGCTATTTGAGTCACTGTTGCCTTTCTATCAGCTCGAACCAGTCTGCCCATTCTCCTTTGACCTCTGGCATCAACAAGGCATTTCCGCCCACAGGACTGCCGCTCACTGGATGTTTTTTCTTTTTCGGACCATTCTCTGTAAACCCTAGAGATGGTTGTGCGTGAAAATCCCAGGAGATCAGCAGTTTCTGAAATACTCAGACCAGCCCTTCTGGCACCAACAACCATGCCACGTTCAAAGGCACTCAAATCCACTTTCTTCCCCATACTGATGCTCGGTTTGAACTGCAGGAGATTGTCTTGACCATGTCTACATGCCTAAATGCACTGAGTTGCCGCCATGTGATTGGCTGATTAGAAATTAAGTGTTAACGAGCAGTTGGACAGGTGTACCTAATAAAGTGGCCGGTGAGTGTAGTCAATAGGTTAAAAAAAAAAAAAAAAAGATGTATTTTGACTTATTAATTTTAAAAACCTACTTTTAATTCATGTTATGAATGCAATGTAGAACAGTAATGGGATCTGTATGTTATCTGCCATGATTCACATGGGTTTATGTAATAACTACATAGAACCTTCTATACAAAAACTGTTACGCAGTAAGACTGTCTTTGTTGCCCATAGAAACCAATCAGAGCTCCGTTTTTGTTTCATATAGTTTGCTGGAAAAATAAAAGCTGAGCTCAGATTGGTTGCTATGGGCAACAAAGACAATCTTACTGCTAGACAGTCTTCATACATAAGGCCCATATCGTTTTTATGAACTATCCTTTGTCTTCTAGGTGTTTCCTCCTGTCCCAGTGAAGCCAAATTGGTCTTATCATAAAACTGTGTATGAGAAGTCATGTCTAGTCCCTTTGCCGCATAAGCCTTGTCCAGCCTATGTATCCCCTATGAAAGGTAAGAAAACCCTACATGTCCTGAAATGCCGTGCATCAGTGTGTAGTGTTTCTTGGGGCTTGTCCCTTTATGCAGGGAGATTCTGAGCGGCAAGCAGCAGAATGTAAATGCAGCTCTGGATGTGATCAGAGTATTAGGCCATGTTCACACGGCTTATTTTGGGATGGACTTTGTTCCGTATTTCACGCCGTACTGCGCAAAATACGGCTGAAATGCATCCCAGTCATTTCGGTAATCCACAGTTCTCATAGAGAACTATGGATTACGGCTCCTCTCCCCGCTCGCATAATATGGCAAGTGGGAAGATAAGTGACATGCTACTTATTCACGCCATATTCGCGCCATGGATAATGCATGTCTATGGGGCCGGCCCTCCCTCCCCGCCCCCGTACACATGCCGTAAGTGCGGGGCGAAATACAACCCCCACTTAAGCCGGGTGAACATGCCCGTAGGCTATGTTCACACGGCTTATTTTGGGACGGATTTTGTTCCGTATTTCGCGCCTTACTGCGCTCTAATACGGCTGAAATCTGTCCCATTCATTACGGCAATCCACAGTTCTCACTATGGAGTCCGTCTCCTCTCGCCAAATTTCGCGAGCGGGGAGAAAGTGACATGTCAATTATTCACGGAGGATACGTGCAGCTTGCCGGCCCCCCGCCCCTCCCCCGCTGCACGGCACACTGCGTAATTGCGGGCGAAATCCGTCCCCGCAATTACGCCATGGATTAGCCGTGTGAACATAGCTCAACACAGAGTCTTGTATCGGGGCAAGATACATTGATCAGCTATAACTTTAAAAGCGCTCAGGTGAAGTAAATGACATAGATTACCTGTTGACCATGGCTCTTGTTAAGGCCGTGGTATATTAGGCAGCAAGTGAACTGCCAGTTCTTTCAGTGGATGTATTGGAAGCAAGAACAAAAAATGGGCAAGCATAAGGATTTGAGCAACTCCTCCAAGGGTCAAATTCTAATGGCTACAATACTGGGACATCTCCTAAACTGCAGTATGTCCCTGGTATTCAGTGGTTGTTACCTATCAAAAGTGGAAAGGGATAGGACAACTGCTCGACTATGGGCGCCTAAAGCTCATGGATGTGTGGAGAGTGAAGACTGGCCCGTGTGTTCCTATCCCACAGAAGGTTTACCGTATCACAAGTTGCTAAAAAAGTTAATGCGGAGTATAGAATAAAGGAATCGGGACACACAGGGCATCACAGCTTATGGTGTATGGAGCTGTGTAGCCGCAGACTGGCCAGAGTATCAATGATAACCCCTGTTCACTGACAAAAGCGCCTGCAAAGGGCACATGAGCATCCGAGCTAGACCCTGTAGCAAGGGTAGGAGGTGGCCTGATCAGATAATTTTTTTTTTTGGGGGTGGGGGGGGGGGGCAAAGAAACATCTATTCATCCCTTAAATTATTTCCTATGCGTTTTTATTTTAAGATAGATCCTTATTGATCCCAGGCAGGTTGACGGTCACTTACTGTCTATTCCAAGCATTTCCTGATTTTTCAGTAATGTAATCGTTTCTGACATGTACTTCTAATAAGATGTGTTTTTCTTTGTGTCAGTGCTAGTGATCACATACACGTAAAAGGAAGGAGGCTAAACTTTTATAAGGGCAGATTTCCTAATGTATTTGGTATAGTTAAAGGGGTTTTTTTTCCCTGTCATCTAGCTGTTCCACAGAGCCTGCTCTTCACAGCCAGCTTCAGGCTCCCACTTCTTGTTCAGGTTGTGGGCAGTTTTACAGCAGTGGTTTTCATATCGGCTCTGCTATTCCAAGCTGAGTCTGTTTGGGTATGTTCAAACGGCGTAATTTCACCGCGCATTTCGCCCTAATACTGGCAAGATGCGTGCCAAAATTACGCCCCCTCTCCCCGCTTGTACAATACGATCGTATTGTATGCGCGGGGAGATAAGTGACCAGCAATGCTTGTCTATGGGGCCGGAGGGCGGCCGCCCTCCACCCCCCATGCCTCGGTAGTACGCGCTGATCAGTGCGAGCTCCCGAGACACACGATGTACCTTACGTGCTGCAGTGCATCGTGTGAACATACCCTCAGAGGGACATTGGTTATGGAGGGTTTTTAACAGCAGAGTACAAGGATACATAGCTCTAAAAGTTTAAAGTTTGTCAGTAAGAAAGATAAACAAGTTCCTGTCCTGCTGATAAGATACAGCAAGGAGTGATGTCGCCATCCTGGCCAGGGCTGGTGATTGGGAAGCTTGTGTGCACAAGAGGGAGATAGAACTACTCTATTTCTGAAACAAAATCAGAACAGCAGTGTATTTGGTAATCGTCTTTGCTTACATGTTGTAATTTCATCAGTGTGGTGAGAAAACCCCTTTCATTTATTCTTACTCCTTCATTCTGCAGTCATTTGTCAAATGGAAGGAAGTGGAAAATGGCCTAAAGATAAAGACGCCATTAAACGTGTGAAGGCCGCCTTCCAGATTCGGTTGGCGGAACTTTTGAAAAGCCAACATGACTTGCTATGCAAAACCACCGCCACTTATACTGATGTCTTTAAGGTCAGTCTCTTCCTTCTTTGAGGACCTATCTTCTGCTACAAGGACCTTCCACCCCCTTGCTTATGCTTTCTCTTAGCTATAAGATAAGTATACCTTGATATGTGACCCCCTTTAATTTTTTTTTAGGATGGCTATGTTTTCCGCATTCAAGTGGCATATCACAGAGAGCCGCAGTACATGAAACAGTTTGTCACTCCAGAGAAAATGCTGATCTCACGCGATACGAAAGAATCACTTCAGCTGGAGCTGGAAACCATTCACTTGCCTCATCTAACGAGCACGCTACATGGGTGAGCATTTGGGTACTGATCCAGGCACAACACCACAAAAACCGGGTACTATATACAGATCCAGAAGAAGAAAAACCTTATAAAGCTAAAATTTAACCTTTAATTTCATATCAAAGGAGAAAAAATCTAAGACATGACACAAATACATAAATCACATTATCTCTGAACAACAACAAATGATTAGTTAATAATTATAGGTTTTAGCTCACGTGACCTGATGGATAACAGATAGGAGAGAACTCTGCTCCTTAGTCAAATGTCGCCACGTCCAAAGGATCAAGGTTAGGATATTAGAACCAAATCCCGGTAAAAAAATCATGAAGCCTACACCAATCTCTATTCAGCCCTACCTAACCGGCACTGACCAGTTACCGTATATACTCGAGTATAAGGCGACCCGAATATAAGCCGAGGTACCTACTTTTGCCACAGAAAAAACGGGAAAGCTTATATTTACCAGCGGCTACTGGTAAATATCAAAAATAAAAATGGATACCAATAAAATTACATAGGCAGTTTATTGTCCCCCATAGGCAGTTTAATGTCCCCCACAGGCAGTTATAGGCAGGTATATGTCCCCCATAGGCAGTTATAGGCAGGTATATGTCCCCCATAGGCAGTTATAGGCAGGTATATGTCCCCCATAGGCAGTTATAGGCAGGTATATGTCCCCCATAGGCAGTTATAGGCAGGTATATGTCCCCCATAGGCAGGTTTATGTCCCCCTTAGGCAGTTATAGGCAGCTTTATGTCCCCCTTAAGCAGTGTTATGTCGTTATAGGCAGGTAATAGGCAGGTTATAGGCAGGTATATGTTCGAATAGGTAGGGTATAGGCTGGTATAGGCTAGGTATAGGCTAGGTATAGGCTGGTATAGGTAGGGTATAGGCGCGGTATAGTCGGGTACAGGCTAGGTATAGTCGGGTACAGGCTAGGTATAGTCGGGTACAGGCTAGGTATAGTCGGGTACAGGCTAGGTATAGTCGGGTACAGGCTAGGTATAGTCGGGTACAGGCTAGGTATAGTCAGGTAATAAAAATACAAACAAACACTTACCTGACTCCCTCGCCGCTCCGCCTCCTCGCTGTCCGGCCTCCCGCGCGCTCCTCTGTCTTCCCTGCACAGGCGGGTGATGTCATCAGGCCGTGCACGCAGCGTGATGGCACACGCTGCCTGTGCTGGAAACTCCGGGCGGCCGCGAGTCCGCTTGCGGCCGTCCGGAGCCCACTGCGGAGCGCTCGCTCTCTGCCCCGAAGTTGTATCTTCCCCTCTATGCACTCCGGAGTAGTCGCATACAGGGAAAGAGATCGCCGACAGCGACGGGCCATGGAAGTGCCCGTCGCTGTCGGCTGTGCTCGGGATTCTGCTATATGCGCTCCCTGAGGAGTCGCATATAGCAAGAAGTGTCCCTGCCGGCGCACTAGCCATCGCAGCGCCCGAGCGCCGACAGTGACTCGATTATAAGCCGAGGAGGGATTTTTCAGCACATTTTTTGTGCTGAAAAACTCGGCTTATACTCGAGTATATACGGTAATTAGGGCTGAGCTGTTGAATTGGAGTCCTATTGAACATATCGAAGAGGATTGAGGTCCATATCGTTTAGATGCTGATCACTGTATTTTAGTGACAGCTTTATTTGTCTCTGACTATATATCAGCCTCGGTTTGGCATTGGTTTTCTTTTTGTACTGTTCATTTCTCCTGATGAACCACCATCTAATGTAGGGAAATGCGTGAACTGACTCTATCGTGTGTGTGTGTATGTATATATATATATACACACATCTCCCATTGAGATGCACATGTTCCGTCCGGAAACCGGACGGAAGATTGTGCATGTTCAATGTTTTGTCGCCGATCCGCTGGCAACAAAACCGTAGGGCGGAAAACCCGTACAGTGGGGACTGCTGCACGGGTTTTCCATAGAGCACAATTGCGCTCATTTTCGGCCGGCTTTTCAGGCGGTCTGAAAAACCGCAAACCGGCTGAAAACCCGGCCGAAAACCCGTGCAGTGGGGACATGCCCTAAGGGGGATGTTGGTGATGGAAGGCTTTTAATAGAAAAAGCACAAAGGGTTAAAGTTTGTCAGTAAGAAAGATAAACGATCTTCTGTGCTGCTGGTAAGACACAGCAGGGAGTTTAACTATCCTGGACTCTAGAGCAGACTGGGGAAGCTTGTGCACACAAACAGGAAATAAGGACTGCTCTTACTCCTGAAAGCAAGCAAAAAGAAAAGTGTGGTGAGAAAACCCCTTTTATGTGTGTATTTTTATACTCTGGAAAGGAGTTTAATGGCATTTGGCTGGAATTGCTGTGCTGTGTTCGTTGGATGGGTAGCTTCTTATCCCATTATTTTGTCTCCTCAGCCTTCATCAACAGCTTCCAGCTTTGGGGGGCACGTCACGTCTTGCCAAGCGCTGGATCAGTGCTCAGCTTCTTGCCGACAGCATCTCTGATGAGTGTGTGGATCTCCTCGTGGCTTATCTGTACCTGCATCCTCTGCCATTCACTGTTCCAAGGTATCGTTCACAATGAATTGTCCACGGTTAGGTTACATGTACAGTAAAGGACTTAAAAAAAAAAAAAAAAAAAAAAAAAAAAAGTAGCAGAGGAACTGGAAATTATAACCCGGCCAAAATTCTTATATTATTGAAAACTCCCATTTATTAGATATATGCCTATCCTTTGCTTCCTGGTAGCTTAAAGAGAACCTGTCACATAGGTTATGCCCCCTTGCTGAGGACAGAACAAGGTAGTGTCAGACCTGCTGTTTCCAGCGCTGTGTCCCTTATTCTGTAAGATGCTGTAGTTTTCTTGTATTTAGTGCTCAAATCTGCAGTTTTCAGCCAGAAGAGTCATTCGAAGATTCAGTTTTTTTTCAAACCCCGCCCACCTCAACTGATAAACCTATTACTTTGAATAGGTAGAAACATGTGATTAACTGTCAGTGAGTGGGGCTACCACCTGCTCATGAATAAGATTTGAGGGGTAAATGCACGAAAACTACAGCATCTTACAGAATAAGAAACACAGCGCTGGAAACAGCAGGTCTGACACTAGCTTGTGCTGCCCTCAGCAAGGGGGGCATAACCTATGTGACAAGTTCCCTTTAAGATAGGACATGTTGGTATCATGACACAGTGTCCTTGATTCTGTTTCAATCGATGTCAGTGAAAGAAAACGGGAACATCATGGACCCAACAATTTGAAGTTACTGAGGGAGTTCTGTGCCAAGTAATAGTGAGCAAATTGTTCTGCCTCCTTCATTAGTCCGACTGATTCACTGGTTTTCAGATTCACCAGACCGTGAAATTTAAGAGAAGAATGGATTGACATATTTATTTTATTAGCTGATGAATTGCAAGTATGCGTCATAAACAGCTTGCTTATCTCCAATGGCAAACTATCAGTAAATTCCTGCTAATCAAGCATTGGAGAATACATGTTACATGCAGGATTTTTAGGCTTTAAAGTTGTGTTCCAGGAGTTAGAAGTGCATGATAAAAGGATAGAAGATAAGACTCGTGCTTGGCACCCGTCCATCACCAGTGCCCGGCATCTTCATCCCTGCTGAAGCAGTGAAAGGCCATCATTCACCTGACAGATGCAGCCAATTACAGGCCACAGAGGTGACGTGCATGTGAAATTGTGGCCTTTGATTAGTTGCACCTGTCACGTGAACAAAGAATGTTCACTGCTTAGGCCTCGTTCAGACGGCTTATTCAAGCCGGAAATGCGAGCTGGATTGCGCTCGCAATTCCGGCTTGAATAAGGGGCGGGGGCGGGGCCCGCCGGCCCCATAGACTTGCATTATCCACGGCGCGTATTGCGCCTGGATAATGTGCATGTCACTTTCTCCCCAACCGGCGGATTCGCCGAGTGGTGAGGAGCGACGGAATCCACTGTTCTCTATGAGAACTGTGGATTACCGTAATTACTGCGACGGATTGGCGCCGTACTGCAGCACAAATCCGGCGCGCAGTACGGCTCCAATCCGTGCCCAAATAAGTCGTGTGAACACGGCCTTACTAACTGAATGAACAGGACGGCCGGTGGGATTGAACGGGAGCATCCGGGAGGGAAATATGAGTCTTCTATTCTTTATCATGGCCCAACAGACTAATGAGCATTTTTAACTCCTGGAACGCCCCTTAACCCCTTCACGACCCTGGCCGTATGAGTACGTCCCAGGGCCGCTAAGGTGCTTTGCAGGGGGATCGCTCCGCGACCCCCCCCGCACAACCGCCGGGTGTTAGCGGCTAATCGCAGCTAACACCCGGCAGTAACAGCGCCGGCGGGTGGCTCCGCCCGCTGGCGCTGTTTTACCCATCAGACACCGCGCCAAAGATGGCCGCGGCGTCTGAATGAACGCCGATTGGTGCCGCGCAACGAACGGTACGGTCACGGCACCTGCGCCGATCCGACGACCGGGCATGGTGGTGGGGAGCCTTGTGAAGGCTCCCGTCACTTATCCTGGCCGGTTTGCCCCACTTCCGTCCGTAGACAGGAAGTGGGGAAACCGCCATCTTTGTACACCCTAATGCATTGCCTATGCAATGCATTAGGTTGAATTAACAATTGCGCCCCCTAGTGGTCAAGCACCATAGGGGGACTAAATGTTACAGTAAAAAAAATAAATAAATAAATAAAGTTTTAAAGTACAAAAAAAAAAAATTAAAAGTTCAAATCACCCCCCTTTCCCCATTTTACAAATAAAATCATTAAAATACCAAATATGTGTAACTTTTTTAGTATCGCCGCGTCCGAAAAAGTCCGATCTATAAAAATATAACATCATTTATCCCGTACGCTGAACACCGTAGAAGAAAAAAAATTCCGAATGCCAAAATTGCGTTTTTTTGGTCATTTTACGTCACTCAAAAAATGGAATAAAAATGATCAAAAAAGTCGCATGCATTCCAAACTACTAGTGATAAAAAGTACACTTCAGTCCGCAAAAAATGCCCCCTCACTGACGTCCGTAGGTGTTAGTACAAAAAAGTTATTGGTTGCACAAACTGGCGTCGCGGCGCAAATGTCAAAAATAGAAAATGTTTGGAATTTGTTTACGGTACCAAAACATAACGGAAACCCTACATGTTTGGTATTGCCGGATGCGTAACAACCTCTAGAATACTGATAACACATTATATTTACCGAAGATTGAACGCCGTAAAAGCAAATCACCCTGAAACATGGCGAAAATACGTTTTTTTTTTCACAATTTGTCCCACTTGGAATTTTTTTGCGGTTTCCCAGTATATTCTATAGTATAGTGAATAACACCATTAGAAAGTACATCTTGTCCCGCAAAATAAAAGCCCTCATGTGTCTATGTAGGTGGAAAAATAAAAAAGTTATGTCTTTCAGAATGCGAGGAGGGAAAAACGAACGCGTCCTGAAGGGGTTAATAGAATTTCCGTATACTTAGAGGTAGTCTGCTTTGCACAGTTCCTGCTAGCACTATTAGCAGGTGGATATTCTCGTTGGCACAACCCAGCAATAAATATTTGATTTCCCTACAGTGTTCCCGCTAGGTAGCACCAGAGACCTAGCACTTTTTCCCAAGGGAGCATTGGGTGTTCTATGTGTCCCTACATCTCCTGAGCTCTAGAGGAAGAACATGTGGCCATAATGTTGCTTTCTTCCTCCGGTAAACCTACTTCTCTACGGGAAAAAAAAGCTAGTCGCCCAAACGGATGCCAGGAGCAAGTACAGGTCTCCCTGTGCTTTGGCAGAGTAGACCATTTTTGTCATGTAACCTTTTGCAGGTGCCTTCTGACCCAGAGAGGGAGCAGGATAAAATGTTTAGCAGGGACCCATACCTTTTAAAGGGAATGTGTCATTAAAAAATGACTTATTGTTTAACTCACACTTTTATGTTAAACACATTTTTTAGGATTTTTGGGTTATTTTTTTTTTAAATTTTCCATATCACTTTCAGTATTTTTTTTTTCACATTCAAAAACGTAGTTTTATTAAAGATGAAATATGACAATATGACAAATAATGACATGAAGTAAAATAACATATGGGCGAATTCCGCACCAGTAATACAATTACCGTAAATGCGTATAACAAAACCAGGACTCCTAAACCAGTCAGGATAATGAACTAAACAAGCAATGTTAACTTCTCATTATGGTCCAGTATATTGCGCAATAGTGTATTAACACCAAATCTCATAACTGGAGTACAATGAATGACTGTGATCACATAGACAAATAATACAATCACACGACACGAACACCATATAGACAATAAAAGGGACGGGAGTAAGGGAAGAAAGGAGGGAGTGCAAGAACCGTCCCACATCCAGGACCAGGAAAAAAACGGCACTGCCACACCTCACGTGGTCACCCCCTCCCCCAAAAGGCCCTCTAAATCGGGGAACGAACCCCCAGTCAAGACCCATCCAAGCAGGTCACAGAAAATGCGGCCTCAACAAGAGATGGAGAAGTATAACTGAGTGGTCTTGAAAGTGGTCCAGTAAAACCAGGTGCGCTGACGCATGAGAAATTGGTCAGCACTATGAGAAATCAGCTCCTCAATTCTTTGCATGGAATCAATCTCTGCATACCTTCAGTTTTTTTTTTTGTTTTTTTTTTATAATTCTTAAGTCCTGCAGTTTTCACTTTGGCCACTAACCTAATAATTGTCTGACACTTCCTGTTCTGTAGAGGGAGATTTTCAGTGTCTGCTCATTATCAGTAAAAGCAAGGTCAAACTGAAAGGAGACACCAGTGTGAATAGATAACACAGAATCCACCAGTCACAAGAGGAGATGTCACAGCTCCCCTCTCACCTACCTGCACAGTGATTTCTTCCTAGGTCTCACATCATGACTAGAAAACTCTTCATAGAAGTCTATGGGACGGAATCAGTGTTAAAGGGGTTGTCTCACTACAATGATTGCTTTTTATGTTAAAGATCTTGCAAAAACAAGTCAATTGCAAGTCTTTGCAATATATGTCCATTAATAATGTCCTACCTATTCTGAGATATCCCCTCTTGTATGGGCTGCATCAGCTCCTCAGGTCGCTATAGCTACCTGTTCAATCTCTCCTGATAGGCTGCCAGCACTGGTTGCTATAGCTTCAGACCTGGCTTCTACTGCAGCCTAATAGAAGCTAGTAAACCCTCCCCTGAATTCAAAGTGAAACCAAGAAAACCGGACTGAGGTAAGATGAATCAATGTAGTGAGACAACCCGTTTAAGGCTCCTAGGTGCATGAAGCTGCTGTAAAGTATCTCACTGACTTATGTTAAAGCCGTGCAAGCAAGAATGTCTCCCCATAATCATATATAGACGACCGAATAGAGAAATCTACAATCGGGAAATAAAAACGGCTGAGAGGAAAAGAATATGGATCAGGGTCTTGATTTAATAAGTATTAAAAAAAAAAAGTGACAGATTCCCTTTAAGAGTGGGTGTGCAGTAGAGCGCACCCATGTGCACTTTTTTTTTTTGTGTGACACTACACCTTTTATGGTGCTCACCCAAAAGAGAAACTTTACTCTCCTTGAACTACATTAAAGGCCTGTCACCTAGCCAGAAACTTGTTCTGCGCTTATAAGGGGCAAACACCCTGAAACAGCTCTTTTGAAAGCGTTACTGACTTGGCATAATAATCTTCCGTCATGTTTCAAGTCATGCTCTTTTATGGGTGAGATGTGATTAAAGGGTAGCTACTTCCAGTAGGTGGCACCAGTGACCTAGCTCTCTATACATATCTGATTTCCCAGGGAGCATTGTGTAGCCTGTAAATCTCTGTACACCTTTACGGTGCTCTTCTCAAGGCAAAACCCCCATAGAGCACATTTCCCACTAAAATCAAAAGGTTGTCCATGTACCATACTGATTTGTCAGGTCCTCTAGTGTAGCTGGTTTGTGTTTTGACTTCTAGATGAAGGTCCTGAATGGAGGCCCTCTTCTATTAAAAGGGGTTGTCTCACTACAAGGATTGCTTTTTATGTTAAAGATCTTGCAAAAACAAGTCACTTTGCAAAATATGTTCATTAACGGTGTCCTACCTATTCTGAGGTATCCCCTCTTGTATGGGCTCCATCAACTCTTCAGGTCACTATAGCTACAGACCTGTTTGATCTCTCCTGATGGGCTGCCAGCGCTGGTCGCTATAGCTACAGACCTGGCTTCTACTGCAGCCTAGTGGAGCAGTAAACCTGCCCCTGAATTCAAAATGAAACCAAGAAAACAGGAGATAAGATGAATCAATGTAGCGAGACAACCCCTTTACATTTTGAATTTAAGAAAGAATAAAGTTTCTTAGCTGGATAACATTTATAAGCCAAAAACCTAAAATTCACTTGATGTCGTCATATGTAGAGAACTTCTCATTTATCTTTTTTTTTTTTTTTTCCTTCTTCAGTTCTGCCCAAGTTGGCTTCCTCCGATTCCTTAATCTTTTGGCCTCATATGATTGGAAAAACAGCCCACTCATTGTGAATCTCAATGGAAATCTGACCGGTAAGCGTTTATTTTGCCAATAACAGTTTAATCCAGGGATATTTTACTTCCTCTTAAAGATTCTTTGAGTATTAATGTAGTGGACCTTGGAGAATTCTTTTTTTTTTTTTTTTTTTTATTAAACCAAAATTAAGTTTATTTAAGAAACATGCAGTAAAAACATCAGTACAAAGAAGTAGCGTATATAAAAACAGATACAAATATATAATTTCGTTATTCAATTATGTCTTCTAATTGAAGTCACATCAAAGAATAGGTACAAAAACTTTGCAGAGCATAAGATAGTCATAACTTTCCTAGCATATAATTGTATTAGGATAACCAGAAAAACTTGACTGAAATAACAACCAGCCTTAACAATAAAACACCATTCTAAACCAAGAACTTTGTGTGTGTCTATCCGTCATTTTCCCTGTGGGGACATCATATACCATCATAGGAGGTCCATATAAGCTATAGGATCTACAAATTAACGCTCTGGAGGTCATAGTGGGTGAACAGGCGCGCTGGAGAATTCTTTTTAATGCATGTGAAATATTCATAGTTCTTACCAGTCCGCAGTGAGGTTAGGCTGATGCATGATCAAATTTGAAAGCGTTGAGTGCCTGAATTGGATCATAATAATAATCTTCTTATAGCGCCAACCTATTCTTCACCACTGTACAAGTCAGAGGATACAGGTACAAACAAAATCTGCCATACAGAGTTATGGATTGTTGCCTGGTGTCAGCTGTCAGTCACATCATTCTGTCCCTGATGCCAACTTTTTGGTTTCCTGCTTGGTATAAAGACCGCTCTTCCCAGAATGCAAATCTTCTAAGTCAGCGCTGTGCAGACACTGAACAAGCAGGTATTGTTAGAAGATATTAGCTTTAAAATAAACAGTATTGTGTCTACAGTTCTGGAATGTAATGCAGGATGTAACTTGGGATCGATAAGTTAAAGTGATTGTCCCACTACATCGATTCATCTTGCCTCAGTCCTGTTTGCTCAGTTTCATTTTTGAATCACTGGTTTCTTCTGGCAAGTGACGAGCTTTTGAGGACACCAGGTCTGTAGCTATAGCGACCAGCACTGGCAGCCTATCAGGAGAGATCAAACAGGTCTGTGGCTATAGTGAACTGAGGAGCTGATGCAGCCCATACAAGAGGGGATATCTCGGGTATGGACACTGTTAATGGACACATATTGCTAAGGGCCTTGTATTTGCAAGATCTTTAGCATAAAAAGCAATCCTTGTAGTGAGACAACCTCTTTAAAGAGATGTTTTACCACTTCAATTAGCTTTAATCATGTAGGCAAAAGGTAAATTAAGGATTATTACCAAATATATTGCTGTTCATCAGATAGGACAGTTCTTATCTCCTGATTGTGTGTGCAAGCTTCTCTAGGTTAAACACTATAGGGCCGTTCACATGACTTATTTTGGGCACGGATTCCAGCCGTATTGCGCGCCTTACTGTGCTGCAGTACGGCTGGAATCCGTCCCAGCCATTACGGTAATCCACAGTTCTCATAGAGAAACTGTGGATTCCGTCTCTACTTTCCGCTCGGCGAATCCGCCGGGCGGGGAGAAAGTGACATGTCCATTATTCCAGCGGGATACGCGCCATGGATAATGAAAGTCTATGGGGCCGGTGGGCAGCGCCCACGCCCCTTATTCAAGCCGTAATTGCAGGCAAAATGCGTCCCGCAATTACGGCTTGAATAATCCGTGTGAACCGGGCCTATCTCTCTCTGTTCGAACAGTGGCCAGGATAGTCTGGATGGGCGTATCTATGTTTCTTACTGACCAACTTTAACTCTTTAGATCTCCAACTTCTGCATCACTAATGTCCGTCTAACAGCTAGGAATAGCAGAGCTGATAATGTCAGTCACCGCTGTAGAACCGCCCACAGACTGAACAGAAAGTGAGTGTCTGAAGCTGACTGTAAAGCATGGAGTCATATCAAACACATCAGTAAATCTGCTCCATTATGTTTGGCCTCCTCTTTTTTGAGTGTGTCTGACCACCAGCACTGACACAGGGCAAAGAAAAACAGAACTGATCAAAAGCAATTTACGAAGTATTACATTACTGAAAAAGCACTAGATGATCGGAACCAACTTTTAGTAGATATGCTTGGAAAATCAAGTTAGCGACTGTCAACCTGCCTTGAATAAACATGCATCTATCCAAATTTTAAAACACAAAGAAAATAATTTAACGGGTGATTTGAGGTTTCTGTGCAAAAAAAAAAAAAAAAGAATTAATCAGACCAGGTCGCTTGCTTTAACAGGCTCTAGAGCCCTGACCAGGACGGTCAGCGGGGGACATCACTTCCTGCTTCTCAGACTTCTGCCTTATCAGCAGCACAGGAGCCTGTTTGTTTCTCATTGACAAACTTTAACCCTTTACAGCTCTATAGCCTTCTGTCCTGCTATTAAAGACCCCTCTATCACCAGTGTCCCTCTAACAGACTCCTCTAGAAATAGCAGAACTGAAATGTCAGTCACTGCTGTAGAACCACCCACAGCCTGAATAGGAAGTGGGAACTGAAGCTGGCTGTAAAGAGCAGGCTGTGTGACACAACCAGGTGAGAACACTGCTTTTAAGTAATTTATAAACCACATAAATCAAGTGGATTGTAAGACGGTTGTAGATTTTATGCATACTTTTCTTTATTTCACAGATTTCCACAGGCTTAGTTGTGTTTATAAGTTTTCTTTCTCTCCGTTTTGCTCAGATGATGACATCGCCGAGATTCAGAAAGACTTTACTTCGACACGTTCTAGGCTCCCGGTAATGTTCATTGCCACTCCAGATGACAAGAAAGCGTCAGTGTGGACAAAGGAAAAGCCAACTGCTCAGGTAGGTCATCCAGCAGCCATATTCCTGTCCTCACATACTTGATGCGTTGTGTTTATAGATGGTTAATGTGCACCTACTACATCGAGCATTGTCTGTACTACTGACTTGCGTGCAATCCCTATTTGTACTCCAGACTTCTGGCTTCATTTTCCTGGCTTTTCCTGGACAGGAAGTAGTTATCTGACTTGATCACGGTCAGCCAAATATAGCTGTCACTGCGTCACACAAGAGCATCCCTCCTCTCTCTATTGTCTTCTTGGCAATCTGACATTATGTGAGACACTTTCCTATCCCTCTTGCTGTGTAGTGACATCATTTATTGAATGTGACCTACCAAGTTGTGAAGTGTGGTCTGGTGTGTGGGGAAAATTACTTAAAGAGAACCTGTCACATAGTTTTTGCCCCCCTTGCTGAGGACAGCACAAGGTAGTGTCAGACCTGCTGTTTCCCGCGCTGTGTCCCTTATTCTGTAAGATGCTGTAGTTTTCGTGTATTTAATGCTCAAATCTGCAGTTTTCAGCCAGAAGAGTCATTCGAAGAGTCCTTCAGAGTGTCAGTTTTTTTCAAACTCGGCCAATCGGAGGCTAGCCCCGCCCACCTCAACTGACAAACCTATTACTTTGAATAGGTAGAAACGTGAATACCTGTCGGTGGGTGGAGCTAGCCTTTGGTGGGTGGAGCTAACACCTGCTCATGAATAAGATTTGAGGGGTAAATGCTCTAAAACTGCTGCATCTTACAGAATAAGGGACACAGCTCTGGAAACAGCAGGTCTGACACTAGCTTGTGCTGTCCTCAGCAAGGGGGGCACAACCTATGTGACAGGTTCTCTTTAATGTTATGTCTTAGTAGTTACACAGAGGAAAGAAGCTCCCTCTGTCACTCCATCAATACCCTGCAATAATATAGCAGGGGTGGGTGGGGGATTGTTCATGGCAGCCGGGGGCCTAAAAAAGACCGCCAGGTCTGCCATGGATGTAAGACACTTAGACTACTAGGCTCTTCCTTTGGAAGCTAAAATAGATTGCCTGTCAAACAGGGAAAAATACACTGCAGTAGAGAAGTATTGCAGTGTATTATATTAATAATTTCAGCAAGGCATTGCTGGAGCGTTGGTGTTGCGGACCTCCAGTGACCTAGTTCAGGGAGCTTGTAAAAGATGGCATGCCCAACATTTTTTGGAAGATAAGTGAAGCCATTTTTAGCATAAAAAAAGGAGAACAGCCTCAGGGTTTCAGTGTAGTTTAGTTTCACAGATTACATGGGCAAAGTTTTATCAAGGGCTATGTTGTCCTGAAACATGTTAGCTGGCACGTTCTATGTTTTTATGGCATTTTAATATGATTCAATAAACATGTATATTTTTTATAGAAAAGGTGCAAACTACAAATACTTTTGGAATGGCACTTTCATCTTTATAAATCTACCTTTGTTTGACCTACTTCATTCCTCATATCTATTAAGATGTCTTTTGTGACAAAGGCCATGGCCGGAACGTCTAAATTTATGGCATCTATTATATCACTGTAACCTTTAAACAGCATGTTCCTTGTAAGCAGCATCTGATTATCTATTTTTGTGGAAAATAAAAATAATCTATTATTTGCATAATACCAGAATTGGTGTGTGGTTCTCTGCTACTATATGTTACCTGGTCAAGTATGACCTCGCCACTGAGCACCCACCACCTAGATGTGCGTTACCCCATGCCCTGTTAGAGTAACTTAAAAAAAATCAAAGTTTATTGGAAAAAAGAAAAAATTCCAAATTGAAAAATCAGAAAACAAAGTACTTAAAAATGTAAATCAGCATTTATTACCTCGACTGTGATGACCTGATGTAGAAAATGATCACATTATTTATAATGCCCAGGAAATGCTGTAAAAAAACAAAAATAGAAACACTCTTTATTTATGCTCTCTGAAAAAACTAAATAAAAAGTGATCAAGAAGTTGCTTGTTCCCTAAAATAGCACTAATTATATGTAATCCTGGAAAAAAAAACCCTTATAAGAAAGTCCATATAAAAACAATGTTTGTCTTGCAGAACTAGATCATAAAAATATACAGAAATGTGGTATTGCCTTAATCCTATCTAGCCAGCGAGTGTAGTTGACGTAATTCCTCCCATCTGGTGAGTGCTGTAAAAACAGGACCCAGATGATCAATGGTGGAATTGCCTCCCCCACCCTCCACTGGCTCAAAAGAACAGTTAATATACTGATGCAGTATACATCATATGTATACAGCTTTCAGGGGTTGAAATGCTGTAATGGGTTTTCTTATCAGATAGTTTTATAGGTCTGCTCTTCACATCCAGCTTCAGCTTCCCACTTCCTGTTCTGGCTGTAGGCTGTTCTATAGCAGTGATAGGTATATCAGCTCTGCTATTCGTAGCTGAGCCTGTTAAAGGGATATTGGTGATGAAAGGGTTTTAACAGCGGGTCACAAGTCTAAAGAGCTCTGAAGGGTTGATGTGTGTTAGTAAGAAACATAAGGAAACTCCTGCTATGCTGATAAGACACAACAGGGAGTGATGTCACCATTCTGGTCAGGGCTGCTAGAGCAGAGAGAGGTGGACAGAGAGGTAAGATTGTGTACACAAGCAGGAGATAAGAACTGCTCTAACTGAAAGGAAGCAGCACCAGAATAGCATTGTATTTGGTGAAAATCTTTATTTACCTTTGACTACATGTTAAAAGCTAATCATTGTGGTGGGAATATTCGTTTTATTACTTGAACGCTATTTTTAAAGTTTGCTACCAATAGTTAAAGCAGTTTTCTCATTGGGCTGCATTAACACCAAACTCCCCATCCAAATATAGGTTAATACCAAAATGTAGCTCGGAGCTGACAACAACAATGGAACGCTCCAAATTCACAAGTCTCCTGAATGAAGATCTGTTCACTCTTCAATGCAGTTCCAAAAGAAGGCTAAATATCGGGATGTCTATTAATTTAACCATGTGTCTAAAATGGGAGAGGAACGGCTCACCCTAGTAAGCCCTTCAAACAGACTGATTCTTATATAAAATATTTTCCCACTAAGTCCCCATAATTGTTGGATGAAACGGGTATGAGGGTGTTTGCACAGCGTGAGAAGTAAGGTTAGGTAAGGGTCAATTTCTGTGGGGTCGCCCTTTCAGGGCGTCAGCTCTGCTAAAGGTTAGTCTGTTTGAAGGGCTTTTAGAGTGAGAATTACCTCTCCATTTTAGACACATGGTGGATTTAATGGACACCCTGATAATATAGCCTCCTTTTGGAACTGCACTGAAGAGTGATCAGATCTTCAGTCATGAGACTTGTGAGTGTGGCGAGTTCCATTTCTTTTTGACCTTTTCAGGTATATTTGACTCTCTTTTACTCATTTGTGGCAGTGATTTTTATTTTTTTATTTTCAATTATTTGTTTGAGGTTTCCATATGATCCAGCATTTGGCAGTAGTAGTGACATTTAAAGGGAATGTGTCATCAAAAAATGACTTATTATTTAACTCACATTTTTATGTTAAACACATTTTTTAGGAATTTTTGGTTATGTTTTTTTGTTTTAATTTTCCATTTCACTTTCAGTATTTTTTTTTATATTTCTTAAGTCCTGCAGTTTTCACTTTGGCCACTAATAATCGTCTGACACTTCCTGTTCTGTTTAGAGAGCTTTTCAGCAGTGTGCTCATTATCAGTAAAAGCAGGGTCAAGCTGAAAGGAGATACCATTGTGTACAGATAACACAGAATCCACCAGTCACAAAAGGAGATGTCACAGCTCCCTCTCTCCCCTCCCTTCACAGTGAAAACTCTCCTGTACAAGTCTATGGGACATAATCTGTCTTAAGAATCCTATGGGCATGAAGCTGCTGTAAAGTATCTCTCTGACTGCTGTTAAAGCAGTGCAAGCAAGAATGTCTTCCCCCACAATCATATATAGACGGCCGAATAGAGAAATCTACAATCAGGAAATAAAAACGGCTGAGAGGAAAAGAATATGGATCAGGGGCTTGATTTAATAAGTAAAAAAAAAAAATTGTTGACAGATTCACTTTAAAGCAGAGTTGTGAATGCAGCCCGGGATAGTTACAGGTTGTAGCTCTTGATCAGTACAATATATTTTCTGTAAGTTAAAGACTAAAGGGGCAGCATAGAAATTCTAAGAGCCAGCAGAAAACCAGAAATAAAAGATCTAACCTCCGGATATGACTGTAGGTTAATATATGATGTAACACAAGATGAAGATAAGAAAAAAGCAAAGCATTTGCAAAGTTACTCAATGGGTAAATTTACACTATAAATTAAATGTCTTAAATAATGGTAGTGTTTAGTCACCCGGTAGGTGTTGAATGTTAGTCACTCGGTGTGATCTCCCAGGGGTTATTATTCATAGACCTATAGATGTGCCAGTCTGATAGTGTCAGGCATGTAATACTTCTGTGGAGGGGACCTGCCGTCTATCCTCGGGTGTCGTGGTCATGGGATTAAGGTGAGAGGCGTCATCATCCTTGTGACTTGAGGGTGAAATTTCCAGACATTGCTGATGTCAGATGACACCAGGACGTGTTAGATCTTGGTCCCAGCAATTTCTGCCAGCGTGGCATACCTGTAAAGCAATGAGCGATCCGTTTTAATGGCTTCGTAAATAAAATTCAAAATTAAGCCGAGGGCACCAGTCTTTCTTGGCAGGTTGACACTATTCTCTAAAAGGTGTGAACTCAACTCCTCTGAATTAAAATTACACAAATTAAGTATGTAACAGCCATTGTGAAGATGGCAAGTCTGCACAGAAGAGATTGCTGCTAGGCATACCAGCCCTTCCTGTGTAGAATATCGTGCCCGGGCTGGTCAGTATGGGGCATAAATGAACTAGATGCCTAATCTGATCTGGTCATATGTCTGTGTAGGAGGCAGTCTTGTGACACGGCAGAGAGATAATTAATGGTAATGTGTTATACAGCACCCGGAAAAATAAAATAAACTTTATTCATAAATTATTAAAAACATGACGCGTTTCGCGCGATAGCTCTTACTCGTAGGATGGCAACAATGAAACAGAACACTCAATAAAAGCATCGACGTGACTGTTGACCTGGAACAAAAGGATGACCATGATTGATAGGTGATTGTTCAGATCAAGTATTGCTGCAAAGAAAGCGAACCAAAAAAAAAAGCAGGCGTAATGTGTCAACAGGTAATTACATCAATGTTTGATCTGAACAAAAGCAGGCTAAACATATATCAATAAAAAACAATATTACCTTAATGAATAATCAAGCTACATGAAATGACATGGCAGAGGCTGTCCTCAGTGACCAAATTTGGATGCATTGCGTTGTGGGAGATGTAACCTTATGGTTTATCATTTGAAGCTTTTGAATTAATACACCTAACTGGGCAGATCTTCTAGAGGACTAGACCTTTTTTTTTTTTTGCTTCGGGCGTAATCCATTTTTGATAGGTTTTTTGGACCAAATGTGTGGCAAAACATTTGGGATGTTATGAAACATAAAGGAATTCACTTGATTGCATCGTAAGTATATGGAATGTAACCTTAAGAAACCGAGCCAGTGATTTGAGGATGAACTGATTTTGGAGACAAATAGTTTTTTTTAATAATGTTTTAATGAAGTATTACTCTGAAGGAAGTGCCTTTTTAAATATTCTATTGTGTGTAAATTTTAGGGCCATTTTTGAGGTAAGATGCTTAGAACTTCTCTGGCTTCCCATGCTATGGGTTTCCTTGTTGGTCACGGAGGTGGTTTCACTGCTGAGAGCCCCCGTTGATCGCTGGAAGGAAGGCTTTATGTTTTTGCCTTTTATTTTTATGGATCACCTTGTGGCCCTCCAGTGTTGGGAGCTGAGATAGATGTCTATTTATCCCCAGAGCTACTACAGGTTATATTGGGTGAGTAATTCATATCCACATATTTGCATTAATGGTTAGTGGCATAATTTTTATATTTGAGTTATCGGGCTCTGAATGGTTTTTACCTCTTTTTTTCTCATACTTTATATGCAAGACATTTTTTTTTGTCTGGGTAAGTGTGGATTTTGCTTGTGTGGTTAATTTTTTTGCCTTTCTTTCCCTGAAGATGGGGCAAAATGAAAAAGCATTGTTGGGCTTTTTTTGGTACTTGTTACAGTTATAGCGTAGGGGTCAGTGTGCCTTAGGAAAGGTCGGAAGGGGGTCCTTTTTGGGCAGTCTCTGTTATCCCTTACTTTAGGATCTTAGGTCAAAATTTTTATATTTTATATTTTTAACTATATTTATATATAATATATAATATATATAAAAAATTAAGATATATGTATATATAATTGTGTATAAACAGTGTGTATGTATGTGTGTGTTTATTTGTATGTATGTGTATATATATGTTTTTTGTGTGTGTGTGTATTTTGTTTATTTTATTTTATTATATATATAATATATTTTAACACACACACACCAACACACACACCCCCAAAACCACACACACACACACCACCAAACACAACACACCACACACACACACACACCACAAATATTTTTTTTTTAAAATTTATATATATATATTTATATTTTTATAATATTATTTAAACACACACAGGTTTTTACCACTATATACACATTATTTATATATTATTTATATAATACACACCCACAAAATTTATTTATATATTTTTTTTTATTTTTACACACACACATTTTTTTTTAAAATATATTAATATATATATACAACACAACACAACATTTTATATATATATATATATATATATATAAATTTTTAAATTATATTATACACACCAGTGTTTATACACTAATAACACATATATATTATATACAAACACACACGTGTTTTATATATAAAATTTTATATTAACCACAAAAGTTTTACACACCAAACTATTTGGCTTTGTTTTTGATGCATGGTTGTAAGGAGAAAATTTATATACAGTTTTACTTTTGTGTTTTTAAAATTTGTTTAAAAAAAATGTTGGCTCTGTAATATATTTTTTATTTCACTTTGTTGTCGTTTTCAAGATCTCTGATTAATTTCAGTAAATGGGAACATTCGCTCATTTCCACCAAGGGCCACATCAGCATTATGGTTGCCCTCAAAGGGCCGAATATTACTGGAAGACTCTATAAGGCTACATGCACACGGAAACTGTAAAATACCATTGAATTCTGTTTATACATTGCGACCAGTATTTTACAATCGTTTTTTTTTGCATGGAATTTGTGGTCGGATTTCAGCCTGTCCATTAACATTGAATTGTACTATATTCCGAAGTTTTCAAGGGAAATATGATAGATTATAGAACACGGTCTAAGTTTTTTGAACGGATTTTGGATTTGAAATTCGACTCGGATTTTCTATTGAGGTCTATGGGGATGATTTACAGTTGGATTTTTGTGTATTCTAAATGCCAAATCCAACAGTAAATCACTCTTGTGTAGACGTAGCCTAAAATATTACTATATGAGCTTCTTTTGCTGTGAGGTCGCAGGCCACATGAGGTTGCAAGCCAGCTTCGACTTGAAGGCACCTGTGATCTAGAAGCTAAAAGCCTGTCCTGATAGCATACCTTTCACCGCTGAGATTTTGCTACAGTTGTATCTAGTTTAGACAATACTTCTTTCCAGTACAGTCACTGTTTACGGTGCTTTCACACAGCGCAGTTTTGGTTCAGTTTTAACTGCGCTCCAATTATCTGCCTATATTACCAGCAAGCTTCTTTCAGTTATCTAAACTGTTTGGGAAGTGAGTAATCAATTAGTGTGTCTGTAATCCATAAGACTTCAACCACAGTAATTGATATCTCACTTGAAACACCTCTCCGAACAGTTTAGATAACTGAAAAAAAGTGCTAGTAATAAAGGCAGTTTAATTGCAGTGCAGTTAAAAATGCTCCAAAACTGCGCTGTGTGAAAACAACCTCAGGGGATGTTCACACGGCGCTTTTTAGATGAGTGTTTGGATCCGTGTTTCAGACCTGAAATGGACCCAGACATGCATCTAACAATGTGCAGTGTGATTTAACATTAATTTCAATGTAAAACACGCATTAACGTTCAGACGAGTGATCGCCGACGCGTATTTTACTTGCGTCTTTCTGTTGCGTCTTTCGGATCAATTCAAAGAATTGACATGTCAGTTCTTGCTCCGTTTTACGCAGCAGACGCCCTATTTAAAACTCTAGGGTGCATTTCTGCTCCACAGAAAACACATCCAAACATGCACCACACTTTGGCACAACAGTTAATGCTGTACATCTCCGCACAAAAAAGTGCTCTGTGTAAAAACACCCTTAAACTAGATCTACACCGCATAGGACAAAAAAACTAGTCGAAAACCAAAACCTAAAAACTGCTTTGAACGTCAGTTGTTTTGGCCAAAACAGCTGGGTTTCCGATTAGATTTTTTTTTTTAGGTTTTAGGCTGGTTTTTTGGGCAGTTTTTAATGTATGGAAAATCCATGTACCTTATTTAAACACCTTAGCAGTTTTTCAGCAGAACTGTCCAAAAAACGCTAAAAAACTACCGAAAACGTGTGCAGTGGAGACATAGCCTTACATTGTAACAAACTGCTAGAAGATTTGTTCTGCCAATGTTAGTAACTCACAGATGGCGGTCTAGACACGATACGCTCATAGCACGCCCGGCTGTGAGAACTATTAGGTCAGAATCCATTTACTGACCGCTAACAGATCATGGAAATGATAAGGAATTAAACAGTGTTAGAAAGTTTCAGAACTTGGTGCAGAGAAGTTTTATTTAAAATGGTGGAGCTGAACGTGTGCTTGAATGGCATATGACAAGGGATGGTTGTGCTTGCAGCCGTCTCTAAAGCCTCGTGCCTCTTCTTCTTCCAGATCTTGCAGCGTCTGATCATCCTCGCCTCAGAGTCTCTGATAACCCTGGAGAAGCAGTTAATGGAGCCGTCGGTGAATGATGACATTAAGGTGAGTGATCTATTCGGAGATCGCTGGGTGACAGCTCCTCTACGTGTCCAGCGTCCATTCATAGCATCATCCCAATGGTTGTCTTGTTACCACAGTGAGTAGTTATGTCACTGTGCGCACACATTTTTGTGATGAGCCACCATGATATCACATCACTGCCTGATTTTGGAAATGGAAGCAGTAATAGAAGCATAGCAAGTATATCTAGAAAATCCTTCTGATCCCACAGCAGATGCAGTATATGGGTTTTTGGAAACCACTCTAGAATAGAGCTGGATGAGGGCACTATGGGCCGTATGTATGAAAACTGTCTAGCAGTAACACTGTCTTTGTCGTCCATAGCAACCAATCAGAGCTCGGCTTTTATTTTTCCAGAGCAATGATCACTGAGCTCTGATTTGTTGCTATGGGCAACAAAGATAATCTTATTGCTAGACCGTTTTCATGCATAAGGCCCTTAGTCCTGGAAAGATAGCGAGTTGTATGCGCCCTCAGGGTTTAATGAGGAAAAATGTTGCATACAAGATATGATGAGATTAGGGAGTAGTTAAACCTTTAAGGGGTTGTCCAGTTTAGGTAATTAACTTTCTGGATAATTCTAAGTTAATGGGACACTTCTCTGTTCAGGACTCTCATCCCCTGAAACAGAGGCTATGGAGAGCGTCTTCCTCTCTG
This sequence comes from Phyllomedusa bahiana, assembly GCA_025379985.1. NCBI lineage: Eukaryota > Metazoa > Chordata > Amphibia > Anura > Hylidae > Phyllomedusa > Phyllomedusa bahiana. Next base: position 215,280 of record JAODAL010001633.1, read on the forward strand.
GAGGACCTGTCCTATCCTTTCACAGTCAGCACATTGATTTATATGGACACCGTGTAATGCCTAGTTTCCCCTGTGGTGGCAAATTTTTTTTATATGCAGGGGCTACATAAGTTTCTGAACAGCAGCTGGGTCTCTTGTACAATGGCCTTCTAGTGTTACATCCTGATATAATATTTACAACCTGATCTATATTTCTCACAGCTTAGAGTTTGCTACATCCAGTCTGGACAATCCTCTGTGAGCTGAACACTCTAAACTCCAGGCTGATGCATTGTAGCAAAGAGATTTGTGCTGATATGTTCAGCTCACAGTGACTTGTCTAGGCCAAACATTTTCATTGAGGGCCACGTCAGCATTATTGTTGCTCTCAAAGGGCATTGGAGGGTGGCTAGAAAGCCTGGGTAGGGCGGTCACAGCAGCGCCACCGCTTGCGAGTCCTTCACCAGAGCTGTGTGGAAGTGTGCGCCGGACCTCCCAAATCCAAGGTGGTGCCCGCTTCTTGTGCCTCTGTTAGGCTATGTTCACACGGGGTAATTTCGGCGCATTTCACTGCGTATTTGCGCTCTAATACGGGCGAGATGCATGCCGAAATTACGGTAATCCACAGTTCTCATGGGGAACTATGGATTACGCCTCCTCTCCCTGCTCATACAACACGATCGTATTGTACACGCGGGGAAATAAGTGACATGCCAATTATTCGCCGCGAATACCCGCCACGAGTAATGCATGTCAATGGGTCCAGCGAGGGGATCAGTGCGACTCCCAAATCACCCGGCGTAATTGCGGCCATACTGTACGCGCGGCAGTTACGCCGTGTGAACATAGCCTTAAGTGCTGGCTGCATCCTCCAGGGAAAGTGAATAGATGGTCCTTCTGCACCTGCTCCCTGTGTCTAAACTTTCAGGGAGGGGCCAGATAAAACGATGTGGTGAGCCTCAGTTGGCCCGCAGGCCTCGGATTTGACACATGTGGTCCTGACGCTATACAAGTGTGTGATATAAGAGGACAGGATTTCAGCCCCCGAATATGTTCAAAAAAATATTTCCATTCAATGCCAACAAGCAGGTATCCTAACAGAAACACAAAGGGTCACATGTATGAATCCCGCCGGGTCGAGGCGCCGTTTTCCGCCAGTTTTCCGGGGGAATCTGCGCCTGATTTTTGTCGCCCCCCCCCCCCCCCCCCGGCGCTCATACATTCATGTAAAGTCCGCCGCGCCTCGCCCGTGTATAGGGGAAATGCGGGGGCATGGGCGGTGGGCGCTGGCCTATGCTTCGCCCTCGAGGAAGTGCTCTCATACATTTCGGGTAAAGTCCCCCGCGCCTCGCCAGTGTGTGGGGTCCCAGTGCGGGACAGGCCGTGGGGATGCCCGAGAATCTGTTCCGATGCGAGCAGGTGGAGCGGCGAGAAATTTTTCCCAGATGTGGTCGGGGATGAAGCAAAAATCGCCTTTAAAAGGCGCTACTTTTTTAGGTCAAAATCCTCCGGACTGGGCGAATAAGGGATGGGGGCTCGAGGGAAGCAGATCGAAGATGCGAAAAGTTCGGCGCCCCGCCCCGTGCGCAGGAGTGTGATTCCCAAAAAAAAATCGCTTTATAAAGGCGGAAAACAGTGTCAGAAAGAGCTGAATGAAAAATACATTCTTAAAAAAAAAATCACTTTCCCAAATCGAAAAAGGCAAAATATCAAAAATTGATAGAAAATTGCCGGGAAAACAGAAAATTCAAATCCTAAAAACCTATTTCTTTGGGTGGGCATAAACCCCGGCCAATAGAATAGGAGTGCAAAACCCCCTTCTAGCCTATGGGGGAGAATTACCAATCAAAATAGGAGCGAAAAAAACCCCATTTAGCCTATGGAGGAGTTTGGACCAATCAGAATCCACGGCGGGACAGTTCAAAATACAGTAAAAAGCTGCAAGAGTGATTGGCTGAGCTAGCGGGGCTCGCCTAGCTGGGGCCAATCAGAATAGGAGCGACAAAGCCCATTCTAGCCTTGGAAAGTTTGACCATCGAATAGGAGCGAAAAAAGGGCCCCATTCTGCCTATGGAGGATTTTGGGGGACCAATCGAATCCACGGCGGGGACAGTTCAAAAATACAGTAAAAAGGCGCAAAGAGCGAGGCTGAGCTAGCGGGGGTCCCCTAGCTGGGCCCAATCAAAATAGGAGGCAAACCCCATTCTAGCCTATGGAGAATTTAGACCAACCCAAATAAGCGAAAAAAGCCCCATTCTAGCCTAGGGAGGATTTTTTTTTTTGGCCCCAATCAGAATCCCGGCGGGACAATTAAAAAATACAGTAAAAAACAAAAAAAGGCTGTTTGGCTGAGCGCGGGAGTTTGGGGCATCCCAGCCAATTAGAGCGCGGCTACTTCCCCCCATTATAGTCTATGGAAAGATGGGTGCACAAAAATCTGGCGCTCGGGCCCCTTTGCGGCATGAAGTATTAATAAAAAAATTATTTTTATTAAAGTGTAAAACTTATCAGAAAAGGCAAAACAATTGTATAAAAATAAAGCATTAAAAACCCCGAAAAAAACCGTTTGTCCCCGAGCCCCGGCCTACCTGGGGGAATTTGCCATAGAGGAATTGCCGGAAATAAGTAATTCAAATTGTTTAAGCTATTCTCATTGGTCGGCATAAACCAACCAATCGAATAGGAGCGCAATGCCCCCATTTATTTGGAGGAGAATTGCCCAATAGAATAGGAGCGACAAACCCCCCTTTCTGCCTTGGAGAAAAATGGCCCAATCTTTTCAAAGGCGGGCAGTTCAAAATACAGTAAAAAGGCAGAAACGAGCTGTTTGGGTTAAAGCAGCGGGGTCGTCCGCTTAGCCACTCAGAGCGTGAGCTTTCTTTTCATAAATTTATGGGAAAAAGAAATTTGACGCCTCGTGATTGGCTAATTTCAAAGAGCCGCCGTAATTTGGACCAATGGGAAAGCGGCGACGCTCCTATGGGTTTTGTAATGCAAAGAAATCAAGCTGTAATGGGCCCAAAACACATTATAAACAACACAATTGTCACGATGTGTATATAAAAGGAACCCAATATGTGGCTAAAAAAAAAAAAATTAATTCCAAAAATCATGTTTATTTCGTTATTTCGTTAGCCCAAGGGTCAATATTGGGGCATCGAAAATAAAGAAAAAAAACAAATTTTAGGGAATTAATATTTTTTTTTTGTTAGCCCACAATTTTTATTCCCCTTTTATATACCAAAGTGACAATTTGTAGTGTTATAAAGTGATTTCGGCATATCAGTTTGATTTAGATTGCATTAAAAACCCCTAGGGCGCGTCGCTCTCCCATTGGTCCAAATTACGGGGCTCTTTGAAATTTGCCAATACGGGGCGCGCTGAATTTTCTTTTCCCCATAGAACTCTTGAGAAAAATAGCTCGCCCTCTGATTGGCTAGCGGGGGAGCCCCGCTGCTTAACAAAACAGCTCGTTTCTGCCTTTTTACTGTTTTTGAAATGTCCCGCCTTTGAATTGATTTGGGCCCTTTTTCTCCTAGGCTAGAATGGGGGTTTGTCGCTCTATTCTGATTGGTCAATTCTCCTCCATGGATAGAATGGGGCATTGTCGCTCCTATTTGTTTTGGTGGGTTTAGCCGACCAATGAGAATAGCAAAAAAAATTTAATTTTCGTATTTCCCGGGAATTCTCTCTATGGGAAATTCCCCAGGTAGGCCGGTCTCGGGGACAAACGCGTTGTTCGGGTTTTTTAATGCTTTATTTTTTTTACCCAAATTTTTTGCTCTTTATTTAATTTTTACACTTAATAAAAATGGTTTTTTTATTCATACTCCATGCCCCCACGGCGCTGAGCGCCGACATTTAGTGCGCCCATCTCTCCATAGACTATAATGGGAGAAGTAGTCGCGCTTGATTGGCTGGGGTAGCCAAACTCCCGCTAGCTCAGCCAAACAGCCTTTTCTGTCTTTTTTTCTGTATTTTTATTTCCGCCGGGATTCTGATTGGGCCAAACTCCTCCTAGGATTAATGGGCTTTGTCGCTCCTATTCTGATTTGGGCAAAATTTTCCTCCTAGGATTTGAATGGGACTTTTTTCGTCCTTTCTGATTGGTAGCTAGGCGAGCCCCCGCTAGCTCAGCCCAAACGCTCTTTTTCACCTTTTTACGTATTTTAAAAATGTCCCCCCCCTGGATTTTGATTGGTCAAAATTTTTCCCCCTAGGTTTTAAGTTCACTGTCGCTCCCATTCTGATTGGCTTTCTGCGACCAATGGAAAGGTTTCGAATTTGAAATTCTGTATTTTCCCCGGGAATTTCCCTATCATTTTCTTGATTTGTGCCGTTTTGTTTTTTTGGGAAAATGTTTTTTTTTTTTATTTGTGTATTTTTTTTAATTCAGCTCTTTTTGATACTGTTTTCCCCCTTTTTTAAAGGCGATTTTTTTGGGGAATCACACTCCTGCTGCACGGAGCGGAAAGCGCCCCAGATTCCCCCTGTTTTTTTTTTTGCAATCTTTTTTTTTATCCGCTTTTTCCCGATGTTCCCCCATTTTCCCGCTTCACTTTGCCCCGCGGAGGATTTAGACCAAAAAAAAAAAACCAGGTCTGCTTTCGGACTGCCGAGCGCCGCGATTTGGCGAGCCGCGCTGGTAACATGCCTGGGAACTATACGAGCGCGCCGCGTCCCGCCCCCGGAACGCCTACCCCGCGCCCCCCCCGCGCCAAACTGCCCGCCCACTGCCCGCCCCTTCATGCGGACCGCACCCCGAAAGTGCCAAAACGCTGCGTCCGAAGCGGGATTCGGGCTGGGAGGCGCAGTGTACCCCAAAAGAAAAACTGGCGTAAAGCCCTTCATACATGTCGCCCAAAGTATATTAGACAATTGCAACATTTTTGTATTATGCAGTGATTAATCTTTGACGGCAAGTGGCTTGGGTGACAACCAAGGTGGCTGGCAGCACCTCTACCACAGGGGTTTGTCTCTGGCAGGTTTCCCAGTTAAGAATGCTGGTTACAACCCCTTTGGGACCCGGGTGATCCTAATGATTAGAACTCCACTTTCCTCAGAAATGAATCTGACCTTAATTGTACATTACTGTTCAGAAACCTGGGCTGTGAAGAACTGCTAATCCAGCATTGAACAACACTGTAAGTGCTTCATTAGCTGGAGGTCCCCTAAGGAAATTTCCGAGATTTCAGTAATATGTAAAGGGCACTGGATCACCAGGAGGGGGCACTGTATAAACAGGTGACTTAGGCTATTAAATACTTTACACACATTTTGGTGCCTTTGAATATTGGAACCGTTTTTGAGTATGTTTAGGGCACTGATTCTGAAAACGGTACCCGTTATCCTCTATCGGCTCTAGTTTTGGAGATCTGGTGTTGCCACCTTACCAAGTATCTGCTGCTGAAAGTAGTGGTCCCTCAATATTGTACTAAAGGAATGTTGGAAAATCATGTCTAACAGAAAAGACATACATTTTAGAACATTTGCAGAACACATGCAAACAGAAACATGAATCTGCAGGAGCAAAGTCACAACTGAAGAAGTAAATGCCTATGGGTGCAGATAGGATTATAAAATATTACCTTTATTGATAATGTTAAAAGTAAACAAAGAATGACATAAACGGAGCACCCGCCCCGAAAGAACAATGAACAAGAACAATGTAGAACAATGTAGAATCATGTAATCAACTTCTCGTAAACTAGAGCTGCTTGAACAAAATGGATGGGATTTTCAGGCTTCACAGCACTCCATTGTTTCCAACGGGGATTTCACTTGCGTAGAACGCAAGTAGAATTGACATGACAATTCTTTAAACGGATCCGAAAAACACATCGAAAAGACGCAAGTAAAAACACTTGTCTGAACACAGACGCGTGTTTTACCTTGAAACTAATGTAAATCTCACTATTCATTGTTAGATGCGCTTTTTGGGTCCGAAAAGCAGATCCAAAAACGGACCTGAAAAACGCTGTGTAAACATACCCTTAAGAGTCGTAGTTATAAAGTAACATGGGGGTTACTTTTTACTGTTCTGTACATTATACTGTAAGAGAGTCTTAACCTTTTCCAATGACCAAGTAAATTATGCAAGATCAAGCAGAGGCGAGTCTTACATTGCTGATAATATGCAGCTTCTGAGACAGTCCTATGGCAAAAAGAAGCTTGATCTCTTTGAGTGACCCATACACTTATTAACAAAAGAAATATTACATAAATTGAGTCGTTGGAATTGAATGGAACTTTCTGTGTGTGAATATAATGATAATACACGTAAGTGATCACAGTATTAGAGCAAAAGGAGTTTATTTGGGAAAACTATACAATTGAGGAGAGGCTTAGTCCCCTCTTGGGTGCCTCTATCCTGGATACAAGATGAGATGTAGTTGAACATGGAGGCACACTGGGTCCATATCATGCAGCACATTTGCTCATAGATGTTGTAGCTGGGCCTGTAGATCCTGTACACTCATGTTGTCATAGCTGGCATCCTAAGTAGTCCCATAAATGCTCAATTGGCGATGAATCTGGTGACCAGGCAGCCAAGGAAGTGTTGTAACCATGCAGAGACATTCCTGGGAAATCCTTGCTGGATGTGGAGGAGCATCATCTTGCTAAAAAATGGGAGCTGGAAGCCATGAGCGAGAATACATGTGGCTGCACGACGTCCTGCACATAGGGTATTGCTGAGCTGTTAGTGACCTTGTATCACTACTAGGGATGTACTAATCTTGTATGTGAAGACTTCCCAGATCATTACACTAGCAAATGGGGCAGTGTATCGCTCCACAGCAAAGACAGAGCTGAAGTCCTCACCATAAGACCTCCATACTCTGACCCAACCTGTTGGATTGCAAATAGGACCATGATTCATTTCTAAAATGGTATGTTTCAAGTCCATTGCAGTCCACATTCTCGTTTGACACCACTGCAAATGAAGGCGATGGTGGGGGGGCGTGGCCTGGTGCTGGAACATGGAGGACGTGTTCTGAAAGAGCTCTGAAAAGACGACAGCAGAAAGCAGCACAAACAAACCTATTACTGCCCTTTTTTTGAGATACACACTCTTAAAGCCCGGCGGAACTTACTAGAACAAAGCGGGCCACATGTGAATGCTGCGGGTACCCCTCGCTGCTGGCTGTGAATGGATCGTTCCTGAGGTCCCCCGTCGCTACCCGCTACTGCAGGCGCGCGCTCGTTGCTTCTTTCCAGACGCAGCTGACGGAGGCGGCTTCCTGCGTGACTCATTTCCGGCCTGCTCGCTCTGACACGGCCGAAGGACCAAGTCCCTCCGACTACCGCGGATTCCTAGGTTGCGGCACAGACAGCGGGCAGTGAG